>OZ010787.1:671670348-672155348 GCA_963932465.1 Maratus speciosus
TTATGACTTAAACCACTTTTCTGTAACTGAAAACAGATGAGTTGGACCAAGCTTTCAGGGGTCGTACTCGAAGTGCTTAAAGTATTATAAAGGGCGTCCACTCCAAACGATAAGATCAATGGCTAATTCCTAAACCTTTAGTCAAAGACATATTGTTCCAATTACAAAAAGGTTTTAAATAATATAAAGAAGCATTTTTAAAGCGATTTAACAGAAGGTGCTTCCCCGTATAAATATTACCGTAGTTTTAATTTTTAGTAATTAACTTTCAGATTGGTTAAAATAATTGAAGAAGAGAGTTTCAAAACTCGCCTTATCGAGAAAATCAAATTTTGGGAAATCGCGTAAAACCTTTAAATGCGCCCATTGGTATTCATTGAAAATTTGGAGATTGTAGTGTTTGATTGGTATAGTTATACCAATAGAGTAGATTGATAGAGAAACACGATTTTTTAAATTTCGGATAAGGTCAGTTTCGAAACTGACGCCCTCAATAATTTAATATATGTTTTGATTTAACAATATTTTTTCCCTAATGTTTAATTAAAAAATAATAAAAAATAACTGATCTAATGAATATTTGCTGAGGGTATAGAGACAGTGGAATTTTCAGAAGGGGTGACGTAAAAAAAATAATAATTATTATTATTTTGATCGTTACAATAAAATGACAAATGGAACAAAATCTTAAAAAAAGAAAAGTTAATTAAAAAGAGAGAATGTGGGCGGTTATATGATGTCCGACCTTTAATGGATAAATCTGTGCTCTATTAGAACAAAATATTAAAATATTGTAACAATTTTGTTATGTTTATTTAAATCATTGAAGTAATCGCACAGGTTGAATCATGTAATTCAAATAATTGATGTTTATTGTAAAAGAAAATAAAAGTGATACGAGGTTAATTTAAAAAATGGACATATTAATTTCCTTAACACATTCAGAGCAGCCATTCAAAAGTTATGTATAAAAATATTGGCATACAAAAAAAAAAAAAAAAAAAAAAAAAAAAAAAAAAAAAAAAACAGAAAAAAACATTAAGATGGTACAAACGAATTACTTACAAATTGAGCTTTCTTGTGTCTGTGCTTGGGACGGGAAGGATGGGGGGGGGGGGGGGATGTAACAAAATTTGGAGCGGAGATATCAGGGGGAATTGATACGGCTGTTTAGTGTTCATTATTACAACAGATATTGCTGCATAAAAAAAACAAAAATGTAGTTTTCAGGATTATAAACTTTGTGTGTATGAGAGCCAGTGAGGGAAAAGTTTAAATTGAAATTTCAGGTGGAATTTAGATTATGGATTACTTATTAATTATTGCAGCAATAAAGAAGACGGACATTTTTCCCCCAAGTTTTACAGCGTGATAATTCTTTGCACATCAGTAGATTTTCGCTTTTTTTTTTTAAGACTTCATCTAAATTAATCGGCCCCTTAAATTTCTACTTCCCCACTTTTTGCTTCACCTGCACGCAAAGTTAAAAATCTATAGAGGTTTTTATATATTTTTTTACTATTCTACTCTATTTTTCTAATTAAATAATGCATCTTCTAAAACTCCACGCCCGTTAAAAATTTTATTTCCTATTGTCTTAATTATAACACTTAATTATTAGAGCATAAAGAGGTAATAATTTAAAAAATTATTAAATTTAAAATCATTAAAAACAGATTCAAATCTATAATTTATATAAGCATTATAGATTTCAATTATAATTTTATTTAAGTGTAAATTACTGGTTAAATTAAAAATATACAGACATATTCTTAAATTAAAAAATATAAAAAAGTATATTAAATTTAAAATTATTAAAATTAATAACTTTATTAAAATGTTAGGGCATTTTTCTACTTTGTCTTTGTAGTTAGCCGTTACTTTATAGTTATAGTAAGTTACTAAACATCTCAACCCTCTCTAAAATTTATACTCCCCACCTCCAACTTTTGCTCGTCCAATACATACTGTTTAAAATTATGTATGTATTTTTCCCTATATTTATTTTATTATGCAAGAAATAACTAACCAATCTACCACATCAACCCACCTAAAAATTCTACTCTAATCTTCCCCCAACTCACGCGAAAACACCCGTTCCTTATTGTTAATCCCATGGAAGTATTTTTTTTTAAGATAGCTGGTCGCAGAATATCCCCCCCCCCCCTTCTGTTGTACATGATACAGATTACCCTTTTTTTTCTTCGAGCGTGGGGGCGATATTTACACATTAAAAGTTCAAATAACGCAAGTTAATATTTAGAATTGATTGATTGGATAAAAAAAAAGAAAAAAATCCAAATAGAAAACTAATTTAATATAATTCTATTAATTCTAACATAGTTTAGTTTTTCTAATTCTCCTGGTCCTCATACGAATCACTTTTTTTTTATCGAAACTCTATCCTCTGATGGCTTTCGTCAAGCACGATTCCCGCCAAGAATTGTCACTTTGATGCTGAAACTCTGACCAATCAAATTACGAGATACAGCATAAATGGCAAAATGTGGTTGGAAAAAAAAATATTTTGTTTTAATGTGTCAGAATGAACAAAAATCTCAAAATATATTTGTAATGTTAATTTACTATCAATGTTTAATGTTAAATTTTATATCTGACGATTATTTTTATTTCTAGTATATTTGTGACTGACCCCTATTTTGCAGCAAAAAAGATACTCCAACTTTAAACATCTATTACTCGGTCAGTTTTAATCGCAGAGGAATGGGACTTTTTTTGTCTTAATTGTCAATGAAATAGGATATTTTTACTAAATATCACTTATAGGACCTGGGGACCGTATAAAAATTTAAATTTCGTAATTTAAAAAAAAAATGTTTTTCTTGACCCAAATCGCTTTAAAAATACTTCTTTGCCTCATTTGAAACATTTTTGCAATTGGAACTATATGTCTATGACAAACGGTTTAGGAATTAGCCATTGGACACCGTTGAGACCGGACACCCTGTATAGCAAAATTAAGATTTCTTATAAAACAAAAATTTAATAAATATGCAATAAAACTGCGTAATTAAAAGTCTGCTGCAACTATTGAAATAATACTATTTTTTTAATAAAACTTTGAAATTGTATTTTTATAGTTTACTCCCCCCTTCCTCCCCCTCTCCAATTTTTTAAAAAATATGTATATTGATTAATAAATAGGTATCTCGGGTTCAACCCCATCCGAAAGAACGAAGCGGAAACATTGTTAAAATGTTCTTCACGCCTATTGGTGTTTTTCTTCTGTTAACCCGCGGCTGACGTCACGCAGCAGGGGTAAGATTACTTCAAGTGATGTCATTTATGTCGTCTCCTTTAATCTTCATAGCTCCATAGTTTACATTTTTTTTCAATGAATCACAAAAGGAATGACTCTCTACCACAGCTTCTCATTTACGTTTTACGCACGAAGTGCGCTACGTTTGTTTTCTGAAATGACTGCGTAAATCGTTGAAATTTCGTTAGTTTTGAATCTTTTATAGAAAATTATTTTGAACAGAAGGGATTTCAGGTAGAAAAGATTTGTATTTAAGCAGATAAGTTTTCTCATATACATCTCAAATCAAAATTAAGACTAACGTGGCTCCATCTTATCGGAGACTGGTAACATTGATGGGTTCGCCCCGGATGCGTTACACTGCCTTTTATTATATAGAGATACGGAGTGGCAATAGGCGAAATTCCTTTTAGGTAGCTTTCATTACAAAAAGCTACCTATTGCAGCCGTTCGGAGGAAAGCAATTTCAAAAAATTTTGGTATATTTTCATCGATCATGACCCCCAGATCCCGAAACCACCCTCCGTTCAAAAGTTGATATATATATATATCCATATATATATATATCTGACATTTGTCATACTGTAACTCTCGAATTTATGAACCGATTTGGATGTAATTCGGTATGTACATAGTACATACCAATGTCTCGACCGAGTTCGTTGGGCAGCTTCATCCGCCATTTTGTTTCAAAATGGCGGCCATTTAAAATTTTATTAAAAATTTTAAATTTTAAATGTGGTACCAAAGAATTGAAAATGGAAAAATATTTTTTTCTTATGTATTTGACCTTTATACAAAGATTCCGGAGCAGTTTTTCTTTCGTCTATATCTTAAAAAATGGCTGAGTTATAGCATTTTGAATTTCTAGCGTAGCTGACATTTTGAAACGTCCTGAATTTTGTCACGCGATAAAAGGCGTATTTATGAACCGATTTGGATGTAACTTCGTTTGTACATAGTACATACCAATGTCTCGACCGAGTTCACTGGCCAGCTTCATCCGCTATCTTGTTAAAAAATGGCAGCCATTTAAATTTTTAAGAAAAATTTAAATTTGAAATGTGGTACCAAAAAATTGAAAATTGAAAAAATATTTTTTTTCTTATGTATTTGACCTTGATACAAAGATTCAGGAGCAGTTTTTGTTTCGCCTATATCTTAAAAAATGGCTGAGTTATAGCATTTTGAATTTCTAGCGTGGCTGACATTTTGAAAGGTCCTGATATTTGTCACGTGATAACAGGCGTATTTATGAACCGATTTGAATGTACCTTGGTGTGTTCATAGTACATACGAATATCTCAACCGAGTTCGTTGGCCAGCTTCATCCGCCATCTTGTTTCAAAATGGCGGCCATTTAAAAAAATTTTAAAAATTTAAAATTTAAAATGAGATACCAAAAAATTGGAAAATGAAAAAGATTTTTTTCGTATGTGTTTGACCTTAATAAAAAGATTCCGGAACAGTTTTTGTTTCGTCTATATCTAAAAAAATGGCTGAGTTATAGCATTTTGAATTTCTATTGTGGCTGACATTTTAAAACGACCTGGTTTTGTCACGCGATAACAAGCATATTTAAGAACCGATTTGGATGTTACTTGGTCTGTACATAGTACATATCAATGTCTCGACCGAGTTCGTTGGCCAGCTTCATTCGCCATCTTGTTTCAAAAGGGTTGCCATTTAAAAAAAATTAAATTTAAAATTTAAAATGAGGTATTAAAAAATTGGAAAATGAAAAAGATTTTTTATGTGTTTGGCCTTGATACAAAGATTCCGGAGCAGATTTTGTTTCTGAAAATTTGTTCTTTTGTTTATATCTTTAAAAAATGGTTGAATTATAGCACTTTGAATTTCTAGTATGGCTAACATTTTGAAACGATCTTGTATTTGTCACGCGATAACACACGTATTCGCCTATTTCCATGTAAGAAGGCATGTGGATAGTATACATCAACATCTCAGCCAAATATAAGTTACTTTAAATAAAAGCAGCTTGGATAAAGCTTACTAATTTCGCGAAATTCTCATTCATAATGATTTAATATTGATAAAAATTAGTATTGAATCTCCTATATTCGGTTTCCACTAAATTGAGCTTCGTGTGTTTGAATAATATAAGTTGGCTTTTTTAAAATAAGGAATTTGAAAGCTACCTCTTCCTCCCGGCACTGGCCGGAAGGACTTTATTGTATTCTAACCAATCTTTACAAAAACATTTCTTTATGGTAGATTTCTCTTGGAATTGTTCTTGAAGACTATGGTAGTGCTTGTTTTTTATTAACGGGGCTCAGGGCTTGAAAATTTTAAAGAAATCGATTTCTCTTTTAGTATCTATTTTGATTATTTAATTAATTCTGAAAATATTGCAAAAAACCGCATAAAAATATTTGCATTTTTAACGGAGTTATGAGCATTTATGTAACAATCGTTACAAAGCCGCACCTTATTTAATTGCAACTTTAAGTCGCGTTTTCTCAAAACTTGATTTTTGACGACTATCTATAAGATAAAAAAAAAAAAAAAAAACTATTTGATGATAGCTTTTTTTTTTTTTTTTGCATGCATATAACATCATTATCTATAGAATGAATTAATATACAGAGTGTCCACTCTCAACGGTGTCCAATGGCTAACTCCTAAACCGTTAGTCATAGACGTATAGTTAGTTCCAATTACAAAAAAGTCCTTCCGGCCAGTGCCGGGAGGAAGAGGTAGCTTTCAAATACCGTATTTTAAAAAAGCCAACTTATATTATTCAAACACACGAAGCTCAATTTAGTGGAAACCGAATATAGGAGATTCAATACTAATTTTTATCAATACTAAATCATTATGAATGAGAATTTCACGAAATTACTCAGCTTTATCCAAGCTGCTTTTATTTAAAGTAACTTATATTTGGCTGAGATGTTGATATATACTATCCACATGCTTTCTCATATGGAAATAGGCGAATACGTGTGTTATCGCGTGACAAATACAAGATCGTTTCAAAATGTTAGCCATACTAGAAATTCAAAGTGCTATAATTCAACCATTTTTTTAAGATATAAACAAAAGAACAAATTTTCAGAAACAAAATCTGCTCCGGAATCTTTGTATCAAGGCCAAATACATAAAAAAATCTTTTTCATTTTCCAATTTTTTAATACCTCATTTTAAATTTTAAATTAAATTTCTTTAAATGGCAACCCTCTTGAAACAAGATGGCGAATAAAGCTGGCCAACGAACTCGGTCGAGACATTGGTATGTAGTATGTACAGACCAAGTAACATCCAAATCGGTTCATAAATAAGCTTGTTATCGCGTGACAAAAATCAGGTGGTTTTAAAATGTCAGCCACAATAGAAATTCCAAACGCTATAACTCAGCCATTTTTTTAGATCTAGACGAAACAAAAACTGTTCCGGGATCTTTGTATTAAGGTCAAACACATACAAAAAAATCTTTTTCATTTTCTAATATTTTGGTATCTCATTTTAAATTTTAAATTTTTTTAAATTTTTTAAATGGCCGCCATTTTGAAACAAGATGGCGGATGAAGCTGGCCAACGAACTCGGTCGAGATATTTGTATGTACTATGTGCACACCAAAGTACATCCAAATCGGTTCATAAATACGCCTGTTATCACGTGACAAATATCAGGACGTTTCAGAATGTCAGCCCCGCTAGAAATTCAAAATGCTATAACTCAGCCATTTTTTGAGATATAGACGAAACAAAAACTGCTCCCGAATCTTTGTATCGAGGTCAAATACATAAAAAAGGATATTTTTTCAATTTTCAATTTTTTGGTACCACATTTCAAATTTAAATTTTTCTTAAAAATTTAAATGGCTGCCATTTTTAAACAAGATGGCGGATGAAGCTGGCCAACGAACTCGGGACATTGGTATGTATTATGTACAAACGAAGTTACATCCAAATCGGTTCATAAATACGCCTTTTATCGCGTGACAAAATTCAGGACGTTTCAAAATGTCAGACACGCTAGAAATTCAAAATGCTATAACTCACCCATTTTTTAAGATATAGACGAAACAAAAACTGCTCCGGAATCTTTGTATAAAGGTCAAATACATAAGAAAAAAATATTTTTCCATTTTCAATTCTTTGGTCCCTCATTTCAAATTTTAAATTTTTAAGAAAATTTTAAATGGCCGCCATTTTGAAACAAAATGGCGGATGAAGCTGGCCAACGAACTCGGTCGAGACATTGATATGTACTATGTACATACCGAATTACATCCAAATCGGTTCATAAATTCGAGAGTTACAGTATGACAAAGGTCAGATATATATATATATATATATATATATATGGATATATATATGGATATATATATATATATATATATATATCAACTTTTGAACGGAGGGTGGTTTCGGGGTCTGGGGGTCATGATCGATGAAAATATACCAAAATTTTTTGAAATCGCTCTCCTCCGAACGGCTGCAATAGGTAGCTTTTTGTAATGAAAGCTACCTAAAAGGTATAAATGACGTAAAGAAATATTTTAAAAGCAATTTGGGTCAATAAAAACATTTCTTAAAAAATTACGAAATTAAAGTTTTTATACGGTCCCCCGGTCCTATGAGTTATACTTAGTAAAATTTTCCTGTTACACTGACAAGTAATCCAAAAAAAGCCCCATTTTTCTACGATTAAAATTGATCGAGTAATAACTGTTTAAAGTTAGAACAAATTTTTTGCTGCAAATTAGAAGGTCATTCACAAATTTAATAGAAATATAATTTCGTCAGATATATTAAAAAAAGTCCTTCCGGCCAGTGCCGGGAGGAAGAGGTAGCTTTCAAATACATTATTTTAAAAAAGCCAACTTATATTATTCAAACACACGAAGCTCAATTTAGTGGAAACCGAATATAGGAGATTCAATACTAATTTTTATCAATACTAAATCATTATGAATGAGAATTTCACGAAATTAGTCAGCTTTATCCAAGCTGCTTTTATTTAAAGTAACTTATATTTGGCTGAGATGTTGATGTATACTATCCACATGCTTTCTCACATGGAAATAGGCGAATACATGTGTTATCGCGTGACAAATACAAGATCGTTTCAAAATGTTAGCCATACTAGAAATTCAAAGTGCTATAATTCAACCATTTTTTAAGATATAAACAAAAGAACAAATTTTCAGAAACAAAATCTGCTCCGGAATCTTTGTATCAAGGCCAAACACATAAAACAATCTTTTTCATTTTCCAATTTTTTAATACCTCATTTTAAATTTCAAATTTAATTTTTTTAAATGGCAACCTTTTTGAAACAAGATGGCGAATGAAGCTGGCAACGAACTCGGTCGAGACATTGATATGTACTATGTACAGACCAAGTAACATCCAAATCGGTTCATAAATACGCTTGTTATCGCGTGACAAAAATCAGGTCGTTTTAAAATGTCAGCCACAATAGATATTCAAAACGCTATAACTCAGCCATTTTTTTAGATATAGACGAAACAAAAACTGTTCCGGGATCTTTGTATTAAGGTCAAACACATACAAAAAAAATCTTTTTCATTTTCCAATATTTTGGTATCTCATTTTAAATTTTAAATTTTTAAAATTTTTTTAAATGGCCGCCATTTTGAAACAAGATGGCGGATGAAGCTGGCCAACGAACTCGGTCGAGATATTTGTATGTACTATGTACACACCAAAGTACATCCAAATCGGTTCATAAATACGCCTGTTATCACGTGACAAATATCAGGACGTTTCAAAATGTCAGCCACGCTAGAAATTCAAAATGCTATAACTCAGCCATTTTTTGAGATATAGACGAAACAAAAACTGCTCCCGAATCTTTGTATCAAGGTCAAATACATAAGAAAAAAATATTTTTTCAATTTTCAATTTTTTGGTACTACATTTCAAATTTAAATTTTTCTTAAAAATTTAAATGGCTGCCATTTTTAAACAAAATGGCGTATGAAGCTGGCCAACGAACTCGGTCGAGACATTGGTATGTACTATGTACAAACGATGTTACATCCAAATCGGTTCATAAATACGCCTTTTATCGCGCGACAAAATTCAGGACGCTTCAAAATGTCAGCCACGCTAGAAATTCAAAATGCTATACCTCAGCCATTTTTTAAGATATAGACGAAACAAAAACTGCTCCGGAATCTTTGTATAAAGGTCAAATACATAAGAAAAAAATATTTTTCCATTTTCAATTCTTTGGTACCACATTTCAAATTTAAAAATTTTAAGAAAATTTTAAATGGCCGCCATTTTGAAACAAAATGGCGGATGATGCTGGCCAACGAACTCGGTCGAGACATTGGTATGTACTATGTACATACCGAATTACATCCAAATCGGTTCATAAATTCGAGAGTTACAGTATGACAAAGGTCAGATATATATATATATATATATGGATATATATATATATATATATATATATATATATATATCAACTTTTGAACGGAGGGTGGTTTCGGGGTCTGGGGGTCATGATCGATGAAAATATACCAAAATTTTTTGAAATCGCTTTCCTCCGAACGGCTGCAATAGGTAGCTTTTTGTAATGAAAGCTACCTAAAATCGGTGAGAGTAAAATTAACATTGCAATATAAACTTGAAATCTTTAATCATTCTGACATATTAATGCAAAATATACAATTTGTAATAAACATATAAGAAGAAAAAAAAAAGAATTTTTGTTAACTATAATGGATGGAAATTAACCGTTTTAGCTCTTGACAATCGGACTTTTATGTATTCTATACCACTGAATTCGAAACTCATCTTCATTTTTTACCATCACGTAAATATTTTTTGCAAATAGTAAATTTTAAAGCTAAAAAAAAGAAAAAATAGCGAAAATTTGATACAATAAAATAGATCCCTTTGTTGTGTTTTTAACTTTTGATAATTGATTTTTATGTATTTTTTCACCGCTGAATTAGCGAATGACCTTCAGTTTTAACCATCAAGAAATGTTGTTCTCATTTTACTGCCGACGATACTCTTGTTTTATACAAAATAAAGTTAAACCTTCGAATCTATTTTAGGTAGCTTTCATTACAAAAAGCTACCTATTGCAGCCGTTCGGAGGAAAGCGATTTCAAAAACTTTTGGTATATTTTCATCGATCATGACCCCCAGACCCCGAAACCACCCTCCGTTCAAGATTGATATATATATATATATATATATATATATATATATATATATATATATATGACCTATGTCACACTGTAACTCTCGTAATTATGAACCGATTTCGATGTAATTCGGTGTGTACATAGTACATACCAATGTCTCGACCGAGTTCGTTGGCCAGCTTCATCCGCCGTTTTGTTTCAAAATGGCGTCCATTTAAAATTAAAAAAAAAATTAAAATTTGAAATGTGGTACCAAAAAATTAAAAATGGAAAAAATATTTTTTTCTTATGTATTTGACCTTTATACAAAGATTCTGGAGCAGTTTTAGTTTCGTCTATATCTTAAGAAATGGCTGAGTTATAGCATTTTCAATTTCTAGCATGGCTGGCATTTTGAAACGTCCTGAATTTTGCCACGCGATAAAAGGCGTATTTATGAACCGATTTCGATGTAATTCGGTGTGTACGTAGTACATACCAATGTCTCGTCCGAGTTCCTTGGCCAGCTTCACCCGCCATTTTGTTTCAAAATGGCAGCCTTTTAAATTTTTTAAAAAAATTTAAAATTTGAAATGTGGTACCAAAAAATTGAAAATGGGAAAATATTTTTTTCTTATGTATTTAACCTTTATACAAAGATTTCGGAGCAGTTTTTGTTTCGTCTATATCTTAAAAAATGGCTGAGTTGCAGCATTTTGAATTTCTAGCTTGGCTGACATTTTAAAACGTCCTGAATTTTGTCACACGATAAAAGGCGTATTTATGAACCGATTTGGATGTAACTTCGTTTATACATAGTACATGCCAATGTCTCGACCGGGTTCGTTGGCCAGCTTCATCCGCCATCTTGTTTAAAAATGGCGGCCCTTTAAATCTTTAAGAAAAAAATTAATTTGAAATGTGGTACCAAAAAATTGAAAATTGATAAAACATTTTCTTCTTATGTGTTTGACCTTGATACAAAGATTCGGGAGCAGTTTTTGTTTCGTCTATATCTTAAGAAATGGCTGAGTTATAGCATTTTGAATTTCTAGCGTGGCTGACATTTTGAAACGTCCTGATTTTTGTCACGTAATAACAGGCGTATTTATGAACCGATTTGGATGTACCTTGGTGTGTACATAGTACATACAAATGTCTCGACCGAGTTCGTTGGCCAGTTTCATCCGCCATCTTGTTTCAAAATGGCGGCCATTTAAAAAATTTTTTAAAAAAATTAAAATGAGATACCAAAAAATTGGAAAATGTAAAAGATTTTTTTCGTATGTGTTTGACTTTAATAAAAAAATTCCGGAACAGTTTTTGTTTCGTCTATATCTAAAAAAATGGCTGAGTAATAGCATTTTGAATTTCTATTGTGGCTGACATTTTAAAATGACCTGATTTTTGGTCACGCGATAACAGGCGTATTTATGAACCGATTTGGATGTAACTTGGTCTGTACATAGTACATACCAATGTCTCGACCAAGTTCGTTGGCCAACTTCATTCACCATCTTGTTTCAAAAGGGTTGCCATTTAAAAAAATTAAATTTAAAATTTAAAATGAGGTATTAAAAAATTGGAAAATGAAAAAGATTTTTTTTATGTGTTTGACCTTGATACAAAGATTCCGGAGCAGTTTTTGTTTCTGAAAATTTGTTCTTTTGTTTATATCCTAAAAAATGGTTGAATTATAGCACTTTGAATTTCTAGCATGGCTAACATTTTGAAACGATCTTGTATTTGTCACGCGATAACACACGTATTCGCCTATTTCGATGTTAGAAGGCATGTGGATAGTATACATCAATACCTCGACCAAGTTCGCTGGCCAGATTCATCAGCCATCTTGTTTCAAAATGGCGGCCATTAAATTAAAAAATATATATATATATTTAAAGTGAGGTGCAAAAAAATTAGAAATTGAAAAAGGTTTCTTTCTTAAGTATTTGATCTTGATATAAGGATTCAGGAGAATTTTTTGTTTGTCTTTATCTTAAAAAATGGCTCAGATATAGCAGTTTCAATTTCTAAAGTGGGTGACATTTTGAAAAATCTGATTTTTTGCATGCGACAGCACTCGTATACATCAACCGATTCCGATGTGAGTGAGCATGTGCACAGCAATTACTAAGGTCTCGACTAAGTTCACTAGTTAGCCTCATCCACCATGTTGTGTTAAAATGGCAGGCACTTTAAGAAATCGCCGAATTTGGCAGCCAAATATAAGTTACTTTAAAGAAAAGCAGCTTGGATAAAGCTGACTAATTTCGCGAAATTCTCATTTATTATATTGATAAAAATTAGTATTGAATCTCCAATATTCGGTTTCCACTAAATTGAGCTTAGTGTGTTTGAATGATATAAGTTGGCTTTTTTAAAATAAGGAATATGAAAGCTACCTCTTCCTCCCGGCACTGGCCGGAAGGACTTTTTTAACACTTACCGTGAGTCTTACCTTGATTCTGCGTCCCCTGCATAGCATAATGCAACGTAATGCCTATGAGAGTCTCTGTGAATGAACTTTAAATGATAATGCTTAAATTTCAATAGCGAAAATTTCATATCAAATATAAACAATAATTACATGACAATTCGAGTATATTAATAGAAGGTAGAGCACAGATAGATGGCAGACAAGACAAACAGAAGTCCTATATGCTTTTTAATTATGCTTGGAAAGTGTTAAATATCTGAAGTAAAAACAGAACATGGGTTTTTATCCCAAATCGAGAAGACTCAAATCCATTGCTTTTACCAATTGGCCATGAGGCTTCTCTGGCATATGCAACAAAGTATACTAAGTAGATATATCAGTAATTGGGAAGATTTTTAAAATTCTTTGTAATTTATATTTTTGTGAATTGACGGCTAATTACTTCAAAGATATTTTCGACCTTTGGTGTTCTAGAAGCGTGCTAGTGAAATCCGCGACCCGAAAGTCTCCCATTATCAAAGCTCTAACAACGATTAGCCCTTTCCTGGGTGACCTCTGGTCTCCTTGACAGTGTAGAAAGTGGTTATTCTAATTAAGTATCCTTAGAAAAAAATTGTAGCAGTTTGATTAAGCTAGGCCAAATAACATATGAATCTTATATGTTTATAATTTGAAATACAAAGTTTATCTTTTAGAGAACAAAGTTATGTACGACGGCTTATGTACGAATGTGTACTCAAATTATGCACGACGTTACGGTCTTTTTAATAGAACCATGCGTATTCTGAATATTTATGAAATAAAACCTTAAACTCGTTTTTCTTATATATTGCAACACAATGTTCAAAATAGCATTTGAACCGATAAATACGAGGGGTATCAATACGTTTTTGCCCTCACATAGAAATAATCGAGTAAAATTTATGAAATTGCTACATTGTATTAGTCCTTTTCTATCTAGTCACCGTGCACAGTAACACATTTCTGCAAACGGTATTTCAAAAAGATGGGGGAGAATGTATTTCAGGAGGCGCAATAGTAGACCCAAAGGGTGGCATTTTTCTAACTTTTCCCGACCCCCACATGTGACATTGTTAGAAAGGCCTGTGACCACTTATTTATGTTATGCACACCCTAGTCCCTACCCCAAAATTTGCCCCCAAGAGGGGCATGAATTGTGTCCGCAAAATTTAGAAAAGTGCCCCCGGAGGGCATATTGGGGGGGGGGGGGGAGCAGGGGCTCAGGATGTGCATAACATGAATAATTGGTCACAGGCCTTTCCAACAATATGTCACTTGTGGGGGTCGGTAAAAGTTAGAAAAATGCCCCTCTTTGGGTCTACTAACGCGCCTCCTAGAATACATCCTTCCCCCCTCTTTTTGAAAAAACAGCTTGCAGAAATGTGTTACTTGTGCTCGGTGATTATATAGGAAATGTCTAACACAATGTAGCAATTTCATAAATTTTACTCAATTATTCCTATGTGAGGGCAAAAACAAACTCATATATACTAATAGATTATCAAAACATGACTTGAGATTCAAATAGAATAATATTTTTTCTTAAAGTTAAATTCTTAAAGTTAATATTAGTTAGTTTAAGGAAGTTAATTAAAGTTAAAGTTTTCTTAAAGATAATATTAAATATTTTTTCTTAAAGTTAAAAAAATTTCAAAATCCGTATGTCGATTTTTAAAAGCGACAACTTACTTTTTGCTGGTCAAGTTCAAGCAAAATAGGTTCATGGCTCCCAAAAATTCAACTAGGTTACATAACAGGTATCATTTTCGTGTTTCCAATGACTCTAAAAGATTACGCCTCACTTCGTTTACGTAGCGAACACGGATTTTTAAAAAAAGCATGCTGTCCCTTTTTTATACACAGAAAATTATTAAGATAGACAAAGCTATACACGTTGAATGGAAAAAATTCCTTTTTGATTTATTCATCATTCATTGATAAAAAAAAAAAATCTTTAGAAATGCCTGCTTTTTAGACTGAAAAAGAACTTTGAAAAGAGATAGGATACGAATTTTTTGTTTTTGCGGTAAATTTTTTAAAACATAAAAAATTCAGTATATTTCCATAGACTTACAGAAAGTTTATATTTATACTTCTTATAAAGATAAGTGATAAAAATAACATCTCCACTTCGATGATGTCGAAGAATTATTTCCGAGTTTTCAATAACAGCCAATAAACATCCCACAACGTTTCAGCTTGAACGCCCAAGAGGCTACGTAGCTTTTCCATATTACAAAGATATCTCGGAGAAAATATCACTACTGTTTAAAAGCGTTAAAATTAATTCTGCTCATATACCTGAGAATTCAATTAATTTTTTCAACTCGCTATAAATATAAATATCCAATTCAGATGTGAAAGAAGTCATACATAAAATCCAATCACAAAGTTGTAATTCTGACTATATTGGCGAGACTGGTCGTACTCTTAATGGTAGATTGAAGGAGCATAGAACACTCATGTAAGACACGTACTCCTATCTCGGAGATTGTTGTACAAGCAAAAGTGCATGTTCATTTTCCAGATTTTGCGAATGCACAGGTAATTAAGTCGAAATGAAGTATTTACAACAGCCGCATTTTTCTAGAGATATGGTTCACAAAGTTGCTGAATCGCTTATGAACGAAGCAGCCTCGATTTCACCTGAATACATTGTTTTCCTCTGATTATATCAGAATTGACCCCGGTTATTTTCGCAGTTATTGTGTATCGATAATGTAGTATACTGATGAGGGATTCAAAACCAAAACGTCTAATGTTTATCGTATTTACATTTCATTTTAGTATATTATTAAATGTCTGAAGTTTTATCAATTTTAATGTTTTAAAATAACAGATAGTAAATTTCAAAAGTCTTTTCTCAAAAGGCATTTCTGTCTATACATGTTTAAAATGCTCAATGCATTTTAAACATGTTGCACACTAACATGAATTTTAAACATGTACTGTTGTTCAAAATAATCGTTCTTGCTAAGTATCAATCTTGATATATATTACTAAAAATATGCATTGATATTTTCATCCAACAAACAGTTATTTAATAAAAGCAAAAAAACTGGCACAAAACTCATTATTCATTAAAAATTCTCATTCCAATTCGAGGATCTTAAAAAACTAATATTGAAAATGGATGCACAGGTCTGACCGTGATATGCATCCAGATTATACGTTAGCGATATTGATAGTATTGAACAGAAATAAAAATGTATGGAGCATTTCAAAGATGTATAAAAAGCGGAAAATTGTTTTTCAGAAAAATGAATTTGAAATACATTATATATTTGTAATTCATTACTTATCTTTATAAGAATTATTAAAATACACTTTCTGCCAAATATAGATATATTTATATTGCATTAATTTTAAAACAAAAAACAAAATTTGTATTTATTCACTTTTCAAAGTTCGCCGTGCCTTTAAGAATATCCAAATAAACTTCCGATAGTCTAGGCTTTTTATACATAAATACACCCTTTATTATTACCCCAAATAAACATTACAAATATACTGAGGCAGAAAATTCTCATGGGTTTTGTGAGAACCTTTCCATTTGTTATTTATTATTGGCTGTTTTTAAATAACATTTAATTCAGACATTTCAAGAATGTTTTTTTTACTTTAACGATCATTTTAGAATAATAGAGATTTTTTTTTTAAATCTACTTAATTAAGACTGAATAGAATCCTTTTTAAAAGGATTACAGCGAGTAAATTGCTTATGACATCTTCAAAAGAGAAAAGACCAAATTGTCATTTTATAATTAATTAAAATAATTAGTTTTATTTTAGTGACTTCAACCTTTTCCAATGACTCACTTGATTTTTAATTAAAACTCGCATTACAGAATGCGTCACTCACTAATGAATAAAAAAATCAGTTTAACCCTTTGTTAAGTATGAATATTTCTAATTTGTGTATGCTTGTGTGTGATTTTGGAGATTGTGCATATATTCAAAAAAATTGCATTTAATATTAAGGGAACAGTTAAATAAAACGTTTAACTGCAATAATAAAGACTTCGTTTAATAGTAAATTATAGTGTATTTCACCCACTCAGTTTTAAAAAAACAATGAAAAAAAGGCATGAAAATTAAATGTGTTTAATGAATAAGAAATTTAGAAATAATTCAAGGAAGCGACAACTGCAAAATTACATGTAAAACAAAACAGCTGAAATTGGTGTATTCTTTTATCGGGAACTGCGCGAATGGATTTCAATATTTGTTTTAATTTGTTCATCGTTGGAACTATAAATTGATAGTTCTGCAAGGAATAAAAATTTTAAATGCAATGGTTAGGCAAATTTGTAAATAAACAAACAAACAAATCACATATAAAAGAGCTGACACTGATGTACCTTTTTCTCGGGAACTACTGAAGAAATTTCAATATATTTTTACAGTTTTGGCAGACCTTAAACTAAAAATTAATCTTTAGGCAAGGAATAAAAAATGCAATAGGGAAAAAAATGCAAATATATATTTTCAAATTCTAAAAGGTGTAAATAAAAACTTTAAAACCAGTAAAAATACGTTTATTTAGACTGTTGACGTGTTTCGACTCAACCCCAGTAATTTTCAAAACAAATAAATAAAACTATTCTTAATTTGCACGCGTCTATTAAACGCCACCATTCAGTTTTCCACTTGTTCTTTTATACTATGCACGTTATTTTTTTATTTTATATGGATATTTATTTTACCTTTATTTTCATACCCATTGAGTAGCTCGAGCCCTATTTTTAGTAAGTGAAATGATGCTGCATCGTTACATATTGATTTTTTGCGCGTTACAATCACTATGGCTTCTCTTCTAATAGATGAATAGTATTGAGTGGAGAGGGAAATTATTTTACTTTTATTGAAATTTATTTGGATAGTTTCTTCTTGATAAAATCTTGCTTCGGCTGTATTTTTCTATTATATTTTATATGCTACTTTTTCCTATACTTAAATTTCCTGATAGTCATACCAATATAGTAATTCTTTAATCCATCTGCTCTCATAAATGGTATTTCATACACCTCTGGGTTTTTCTCAAAATTAATGGAGTCCATTTTAGAGCAAATGATATCCTTCAATTTCGGAGATGGTTTGGCTACTAAGCTGTTATTGAAACGTTTAAGATTATATTTTAATTTCTCAAAAAAACTTAGAACATATCATTAGAACATATTGAATAGTATAAAGTTTGTATTTTTGCGAATCAAATTTACGTCCAGGCTTCTTATAAAAGGCAGTATCCACGATTAATTTGTTAATATGTCGAACTTTAAAACCATTACAATGCGCAATTCTGCGAATATTGTCTAATTCATCATTGAAATTATTTTGTGTACATACTAGAAAAGCTCCTCTTATGAAAAATATGTAGGTTGAAATTTCGTACGTAAATGAAGAACATGCATTATTCGGTATGCTGGCATGGTTAGCTTTGCTTTTTCTGAAAACAGATCTATCGATAGATTCATTGATCGATAGATTCATTTTAGATTCATTTGTTCTTGTTAACATTATGTCAAAAGAATGGAAGACTTTCATTTTGTTCAATTTCAATAGTGAATTTAATGTTATTGTTCATTGAATTTAGATGATTTGTAAATATTTTAAGTTCGTCAAGAATGTACTGCCAAATTAAAAAAAATATCATCAACATATCTAAGCCAAGTGTGGGGCGTTAATTGAAAAAATTGAGAAAAACTTCAGTTTCTAAAGGGCGAAGAGTATATTCTGCTAATAAACTCGAAATAGGGGAACACATTGGAGCTTTATGATTTTGTTTATAATAAAAAAATGCAAAACATACATTAAAAAATACAAAACATGCATTTAATGCACATTAAATACATGAGATATTACGAGAAATATTACGAGTACATTTCATAATGGTGATTTATTGCTCGTAATGTTCGTTTTTTTTTATGCTTGCAATAATGAGATTTTAGAATACGAAATGTGTTTTAAGGTGGTGTTGACAGGAAGTTTAGAAAAAAAAAGCATTTTTAGATGATTGGTATTGATTCATTTTAAAATGTTATTAAAATTACATGTTTAGATAAAAAAGCAAACAGCCTAAAAAACTAGATCGTGTTTCATCACATGATCTTTCTAATAGTGCATGCATAAGTAAATACCATAAAAATAAGCGTTAAACTTACTTAACCCCTTAACTGCTGACGAAATCTTACGTGATCTCCAGTGCCTTACTTAAATCGCATATTTCTGCAATTAAAGAAGATGTATATAAGTTTTCTGAAATAACAGTAAGATAACGCACGTATTATACTGTTATACATAATGGACCAGATGGTGAAAATTGCCTCGCTATAATTGGAATTCGCCATCTCTTTAATAGATGCAAGTATTTTCTACAGCCGTGTATATATGTCCGGGGCAGTTAAGGGGTTAAAAATAAAAGAAATCCGGTAAGTAACATTGAAAACCGTAAGAAAAAATGCAAATATTTTACCTACGTACCTCACAGTAATATTTGATGCAATTAACTGATTATGTATCATATATTTATTTAATGGTCATACTCAATGGCCTTTCAGGGAATTTCTTTCTAAAGTATAATGTATTTATGAGGCTCCTGTTAAAAAGGAGAAGCTAAACTGTACGTTAACCACTTATTATTTCGTTCACTTTTACGCGTATTTTTGTTTTTTATACGTCGTAAAATTACTAAATTGAGTCTAAAAATAATAAATTAAGTTACTAAATTGGGTTTTACACGTTCGAAGATTCCAATGGTAGTCTATAGAGTGTTCCCCAAAATGTCTAATGAAAGTTTTAAAAAAATAAGAAGAAATTCCAAAAATGTGTTTACTTGTTCTAAACTACAACAGATTTTCATATTTCTATCCTCCATTTTCTAGACATGCATGTGCAGTGCACGCTTAATCATATTCAGTTATCCGCGTTTCAGCATGTCAGCTTATTTTGTAATCATTACGAAATACCCACATTATTCGGCTTATTTTTAAGGCTGTTCTTATCTGCTCTGCTCAACAAGCGCAAAACGTTTTGACACATTTACAAATTCATTTTTTAACGGAAAGATATATATTTGGAAAGCCTGACCATAGAAACGATTTAAAAATCGAACTGTGTTTTTCATTTTTGGATCCATAAATTACCTATTGAGTTATAAGCGATTTTGATCACGTGACAAACACGTGTTTCAACCTTTCTTCAGTGCTTATTCTCGTTTCGCGCGGAAATTCGGTTAAAAACGCTCACTTTGACACTATTATCTGAAAGATCTATTGCGTTTGCAAAAAAAAAAAAATAATAAAAAAAAAATAAATAAAAAAAAAAAAACAGTTCGATGATATAGTTTCTGAACAACAACACTTGCTAGTTTCATGCATTTCAGAACAAAAATAAATTAAAGCTTCTGTCAGAAATTTGCCCTTTTGGATTTGGGAACGGCCTTAAGTTAGAAAAAATAAAATTGTTCTCACAAAACAACGTTCTCATTTGTTTGAATAATTTGTTGTTGATAAATTAACGCTTGTGTAACAACACTCTACCCGAAGAAACCACGTTCATCTACACACACGGGCGCGTTTGCTATACTGATTCAGCATCCAGCATCATATATTTGAATATTGCACTTGGTGGTTCAAAAAAGTCTTTTATGTTTGTGTTACTAACGTATGTTTTAGTTAAATTCCCACTAGCGATTTTTGTTGAACACCCTGTAAATCTTCCAGCCAGCATCTAACTTTCTCTGAATAAGAATACATTACTTTCTCATCTTCTTTCATTATATTCCAATTTAAAATATTTCTTAAGGCTTCACTTCAAATCTAGATAAATTGCCTGACAATATTCCTTTTAACATTATTTCAGTGCTTCTTCATCGTTTCAGCGCTTGAAATTTTATCTTTAATAATTTGAATAAGTGGATTACACTTTTCTTTTTCACCTTAATTTTATTCCTCAGTGTCCGTAAGCTTTCCATTGACTGAGCAAGTATATCATTGAAGCTGAAGTGACTTTTATTGAAAATAATTTAAAGTGGCGTGAGAATAATCAATTATCTTGGTAGTAGAAATTTAATTTCACGTGTGTTTTCTAAGTTTTCTACAGTTATTCACATCTGTAGTAGCTGATAGAAGAGTTTTATCGAGAAATGAACTAAATAATTTATGAATGGTTCGGCAACTCATTTTTTAATAGTTTTAGTAGATTTAATTTACTTGCATAAATATCGTGCAAGCAAGCTATAAATATCTTTTATGGTCTTCAGCAATTTAAATATTGAAATAAAATTAATTATTTCTAGACTTACCGCACAATAATTATATTAATTTTTTAAAGATTGAGCTTGTGCATTTATACGTGAGCCATATGTGTTTTTGAAAGTATTTATGCCATAAATTTTACATATTTTACTGATTTTTTTCTTGTAAATCTAATAACTTTAAAGAGCTTTTTATCTTAAGGTGTTAAGGTTTCCTTCTTTAGACTGTGTGTTTTTACTACCGGAAATTGAAAAATATACTACCTGGAAATACATTTTTAGCAGATGATAGAATGGCAAAATTAGAACTAAAATCGCGTAAACAAGCAGAGCTTGTATTTTATACACCTACTTTTATTTCGTTACTTTTTTTCAAAACACTTAAGCAAAAACATTTCCCGTCATCAGAATAGAAAATGTTTGCATGAAAAATATACTTCTTTTAAAAATACAAGCCTCATTGTCACTCACTTAAAATTGGAATTTTAATTTATATTTACTAATGTGGCTTCTGATGTATTTTGCCAAACAAGAATCATATTATAAAAATACACTATATAGGATAAGAAATATTTTAAGGATTTCTTTCAAAAGAATCCATTTGAGTCGTATTTTTATTAGAATTGTCCATTCCACACAATCTGATCAACAAATCAGAAACAGAAACATATCACAAGGAATTAAAAAAAAATTTAACGTTCATACAGTAATTTGGGGTTACTCTGTAGTGTTACATAGACCAAAAATAACAATGTTTTAAATCATTCCTAGGTCTACGTGAATCCACAATTGTTAGCATCTGAGGTGCCCTCCTACGTTTCAATTCTTCCCGTCTACTGATAGTTAGGGTAGGTTGTTTTGTAATAAAAATAACCAACTTTGTGATCTGAAACATCTTTACATATTGCACACAAGATAAACAGAAATTTACATATTTAGCCCTTTGTGACTTTCGCGCACGCCCTCTCTGCTCTAGCAGCGCCTCCTTTTGTAAAATGAGGGGAAACAGAGCAGAACCTAGAATAGCTTTGCCTAAGAAGGTGAACTAGAAATTCTGTGAACAACTGTGGCCGCTGCCAGTCGTAAAGTATCAAAATGAAACCCATATAGGAAATATTAATAATTATTAATGTTACGTGTTATTTGTTTGTGATAGTATGTGTCTACAGTATCGTTCTCCGTGTAAATAAATATGTGTCATGTTCCCGAATTGGCCCATTTTTGATAAAAGCGCACACGAGCGACCACCCCGGTCGTTTACATTTGGGTCTACGTGAATCACCAGTGGTTACTAGCTCTAGTTAGCATCTGAGGTGCCCACCTACGTTTCAGCTCTTTTCATCTACTTCTAGTTAGGGTAGGTTGTTTTGTAATAAAAATAACCAACTTTGTGATCTGATAACTTCCATCTAAACACCTTTACGCATTGCACACGAGATAAACAGAAATTTACATATTTAGCCCTTAAGAAAATAAATGTAACTATAAATTTAAAGAAAATATACCTAAATGTCCTAAATAATCACAAACCACAAGTTTTATTAAATTTATTAAAATTTCTGTGTAAAAGTAAATTTTAATCATTCCCTTTTTTTAAATTTTAGTTTCTTAAATTGTTAGGCATTATTTACGTAACTTACTTTGCAGATCCCAATCCAAAAAATCTAAATTGAGAAGGTCTTTTGGAAGCAGAAAGCAGAACAATGTTTCAATGCCATATGGACAGAGGAAATGTCTTATTGAGAAACAGCAGCATTTTATCAAACATTTAGTTCTATAGATACTTTGCATTATGAGTAATGTGATGTAAAACAGAAAATCACTCAACCGGCAGTGATGAAAAGATATTTTCAGCTCCAATGTAAAAGAATCTTTTATGCTTTATTCTATCTTATATGGACTAGCTAGCAAGAGATAAGAGACTGCAAAAGCACCTCATTTAGCATCACACAATCTATGATGTACTTTTGAGGAATTTTCCGATTTAGTTACAAGCTAAATAAACGTTCTTATAATAAAAATGATTCTACAAATGTTTTTTCCGTATTTTAGGCTTTCATTGAGCTCTTCGCTTATTTCAATAGCTTATTTTTTGAAAAAAAAAAATAACTTGAGTCCAACTAACTCAAACAGAGAGTTTACTTGGACCAAAATTTTAATAATATATATCTATATATATATATATATATATATATATATATATATATATATATAATATAATAATATATATATAATATATATATATATATATATATATATATATATATATATATATATATATATATATATATATAATAATATATATATAATATATATTTAATAATATATAATATATATTTTAATAATATATAATCTCTAAAAAATTTAAATTTTGGTTTAAAATTGTCCAAATTCACAGGAATAGTAAAAGCTGGTTTATTAGCATAATTAATGTTTTTTAGGCTACAGTTTGGGAAGGGATATGCACAAATTGTCAATTTTTGGGTACCAAGTGTCGTAACTTCAACTTAGGGTAATTAGTTTCATATTATTCCCCTACCCTGCTTGGTAAACTGAAAGTTTTAGATACTTCATCTTCGCAAGCTCTCTCATGCAAATGTCGTACTTTTTTGGTACACTTTACCTTACCTGTTAACGTTATTGTTAATTCAAGGTTAAAACAAACATGAACGAGACTTTTTATAAATCAGCAGAAATTATTATATTTGTTATCGTGACAATAACGATAGATAAAGTAATAATGTAACTTAGATAAGTTAAAGTTATTTTTTTTTCTTTTTGCTATTGCTTTATTCCTTATGCATTTGTCTTTTTATGCATTTCTTCTTTTCTTTGGTATCGCTTTATTCTTTATGCATTTCTTTATACTTATACACGTGCATTTTTTTAATCACTAGCATTACGAGTAAACACAATAAATTCAGTATGCTTGTGTACAGTATAACAGTAAATCTTTCTTTAAAGGAAAATTTGAAACCTATTCCAATTTGGAGCACAAAAGTGAAACTTTACCATTTGAACAAAAATAACGAAGTTCTGACAAATATTTTGGAGATTTATGGGGCATTGTGTGCGTCAATGTTTTCCCCGAATGACGTAAATATATTGCAGTAATATACTGTTAAGTTTTAGGGAGGGCTAAAAAAGAACACTGATCTTAAAATTGCTCCATTGCGGTCAAAATGTCCTTCTTTAGGAACAATGCAAGACCTCACATGGCAAGTGTAACAAAACAAACATTTTACTGGACAATACTCCACCATATTCCTTATAGTACTAACTGATCACATTAGGATTGCTATTTGCTTTAATCGCCTGAAAGAAGCTTTACTAGGATAAAAAATTTCATCATATTATGTCAAAGAATATTTGTGTTATTAGCTTCATTACAGATCTTAAATTTTTTTACTAAGCAAGAATTAAAATAAAACTCCCACTATGATAAAAAATGTGTGTAGATATGAAAATGATTAACTGTCTCGTTTAAGTATAATTCGCCATCATATTTATTATAGCGAAAATACATTGTTTTCATCAATTTATAAATTCCGGCCCTCAGACAACTTCAGGGGATGCTCATGGTGTCACAAACCCAGAGCTGTAAAAAAAAAAATATTTTCTTAGAAAAATGTTTACTTAAGTTTTAACCAAAAACTAGCAAGCAAGTTTCCTAAAACGTTGTTAATTACTTAGAAAAATAAGACACAACAGCATAATAAATAACGCCCATCCGTCCCTCCACACCCTGCAAGATATGTTCGGATTCCACCACTCCCTTCACACCAATATTCTAAATATAAGTCCCGGAACTCGTATAAAAATTTCAATTTAGCACTTTTATAAAATTAACTTTTGACATAAATGAGATTTTAGTTAATGGTAAAATTTGAAATATTCTTGCAATAGGAGGTATACTTGTAAAACTAATCGTTTAGATTATGTTTCTATTAACTATTGTTTGACGATAAGAAAGGACATCTTTTATTTATATGAACCTATGCTCATGCTTATCAGATTGTCGTCAATTTTAACGATAGCTGGTTGGATATCGTCAAAAAAGATGCCAAGAAAAGTTACCATAAACGAGTCCTACTTAGAAATAACCAGCTAATTTGGCGTCATTTCTACAGAAATTGGATTTCGAACAAAAGTAGTAATCTTCTAAAATCCGACTTGGAATTCTTCTGCTTTTGTCCGTTGGTGTAGGACTTTGAATAGAAATGTACCCAAATTCAATGAAAGAAATCTCGCAGTATATTTCAATCTAATATCTAAATTCTAAATAAATTCGGAATTTTTGCACCATTTCCATTATAAGAAAATACATTTCAAAACTTTTCAGTATAGAATTTCAAAATTTTCTTATTTAACCTTTTCGAGGACGGTTCCCTTAAAAAAGGACATTTAATTTTAATTCCAAAACTAACAATCGACACCAAGAATACTTAATTAAAATTTTCCTTTTGTAATGTACATGAAAATAAGCAGTTTCATATTTTCTAATAAATTCGTTTATAAATTCTGGTGTCAGTCCATTATTTCGTGAGTTTAGAAACAGAATTACTCCGCGCTGGAAAGGTTAACAGATTAAAAAAAATTCTTTCTTCAACCGTCATATTTGACAGTGTTTTGCTTAGAATATAATGTAAGTTTAACACAAAAATATTCTTAGCTAAAGTGATTTGCTGAAATACTTTAATATTCGTTCTAAACTCTCTCCTTTCTACAATAATTACTGCGTTCATCGCTCAATTACTTTCAAACATAATATATGCTTAAAAAATAAATTACTAGAGCATTAAAATTGTGTTCCAGAATCAACAACCAAAAAAGAGTGTGTTTTCTTTACTGCTCAATTTTATTCAAGTATTTATGAGATAGTTATTAAGTACCTCTTCATTAAAATTATAGAACCCATCCGAGAAGTAATCATTACTGAAAAAGAATAGAAGTCTTCTAATCGAAAAAAATGTCAAATTCACGATTATGTAAGCTTTTAGGGGATTAATATGTCAAAATTGCAGGTTTAAAAAAATCTGTATGGAGATATTAAATTCATAATAAATTACTTTTAATAGGATAATATCATCACATGCAATGTTTATAAGTTATTTTGAATAATTATACTATATGTATCAATAATGTCTTACTAATTGTGAAAAATAAGGTAATGATAATGCGTGTGTTCATAAATAATTTGAAGGTAAATTATTCCCGAAATACTCGTTTAATGATTCAAACGAGTTTTATGACTTCGACATTCTACAATTCGTTTGTTTTAATTTAAAATTAACCTCTTCACTCCCAGGACGTACGCTGCGTACGTCCTCTCATTTCAGTAGTCAGCGACCAGGACGTACATTACGTACGTCCTCTCAATTCAATTTTATGTATATAATGTATGTATGTTAATCAGTGTATGTATATAATGGGCAAATTTTATATATTATTTTATACGTATCATGATAATGCTGTAAATCCTTTAACGACCTTAAATTCATTACTATTATATCACGGAAGTTATGAAATGATTTATGATACAAACATTTTACACCGCACAGCCTGGAATGTTGCCATTCACCAGCGAAATGAAGCCCGGCAGTGAAGTGGTTAAAGTAGATATGTGTATTAAAATTCAGTTAATTTATTTAATCTATATTAAATAAATTACAAAATATAAGAATACAAAATATACTAAAAGTACGTCTTCGATTTCTGTATGCGCTTTTAAATTTAACAAATTTTTTGCATGTTACTCGTTATGTATATATTCTGTACCTCGTATATTGGGCTGCACCCTAGAATCCACGTACAATTCTTCTTATTAGCCGAAATTGCTGAAAGGGAATTTTCAAGTGAGGTACGTATTTCCTATCTGAACTAAATTTAGTTAATAGCATTTAGTTAATAGATACAAATATGCATATTATACCCCATGCATTTAGTTAATAGATACAAATATGTATGTTATATACAGGGCTGTTCAAAGAATTCGGATAATTTTCCGATTGTAGATGGGATTTCAATTGTGTTATGCTTTTCGAAATATGTTCAATTAGACATCTTATTTCAATTTAATAAACACTGAAGTTTTGTTACATTATTCTGAATGTGTTGGAAAGTGTTTCATAATCGATGCTTGACGCATGATTTTCTTCTTTTTATATAAAAAAAAATATGTGGAAACATGCCCGCATGACTGCTCAAAATATCTTAAATTTAAACAAAAAAATATATTTTTCAACATACAGTGAGCAAAAAAAGTATTTACACGCAGACGATGTTTTGCATAAGTAACCATAGAAAGCAAATTTGATACTATTCTCTTAATTATTCATTTATTTAAATAAGAAGAAAATAAAAATAACTACCCATTTTCCTTAAACAGTATTATTACACATTTTAAAAAATAAATTAATATTTCCTCATACCTAAAAAGTATTTGCACAAGAAGCATTGACTGTTAAAAGGGGCATTAAATGTGAACATTATGCAAATGTTTAGCATATCAGTCCCGCAGTACATTAGCCTCGCAAATTAAAGTCACGTAATATATTAACTGGAGCAGGGATTCTGGGGAGTTTTTTCTCTAATGGCGCCGAAAACGTGTGAACTGTCTGTTGCTACCCGTGAGAAGATTATATTTCTTCACAATTCTGGATTAAGTTACTGAGGAATAGGTAAAAAATTAAATCTAAACTTTTCTAGTGTTCGTTATGTAATTAAGAAGAAAAAAGAAACTGGTTCGTCAAAAAATAAGCTGCGAACTGGGCGTCCAAGAAAGCTAAATACCAGGCAAAGGAGAGCCATCATAAAAGAATCTTCAAAAAACCCTTTTCTAAGTGCTCGAGAATTGGCTGTTCATGTCGCTTCAACGTCGGGAACAATAGTTACACCACATCAATTAGAAATATTCTTCATGATGCAAATATTCGAAGAAGAGCCCCTCGAAAAAAGCCATTTATTAGTGAAACAAATAGGGTGAAAAGACTTGAATTTGCAAAAGCTTGAGTTAGCAATCCACTAGAGTTTTGGAAAATTGTTATTTTTTTCCGATGAAAGCAAGTTCAACATTTTTGGCTCAGATGGTAAGAAAACTGTATGACAAAAGCCAAATACTTCTCTTCAAATTAAAAACTTGAAACCAACTTTAAAACATGGCGGTGGTCATGTAATGATTAGGGGATGCATGTCTTTTAACGGAGTTAGCGAAATGACCTTTTGTGAAGGCAATATGAATGCTAAACAATATATTAATATATTCCGAGATCATTTATCTAATAGTGCTCTGAAATTAGGAATTCCTAATTCATATTATTTCCAACAGGATAACGATCCGAAACACACTGCATATATTACGAGGTTATGGTTGCTTTATAATGTAAAAAATCAATTGAAAACGCCACCACAATCACCAGACCTCAATCCGATTGAAAATTTATAGCATATTTTGGATGTGAAAATAAGGAAAAAGAAAATTTCTAACAAATCAGAACTTAAGCAAGCTCTTATGGTAGAATGGCTACAAATCAGCAGCGAAACATGTCACAAATTAATAAAATCAATGCCCAGATGATTACAAGCTGTAATTGAAGCAAAGGGCATGCATACTAAATATTAGCACAGTTTTTAACTTATAAATAATTCCTATAGTTCTATTTTTATTGCTAGTGTGCAAATATTTTTTTGGCAATACAAATGCTACTTTTTTATGTTTTCATATTTTAAATATAATTATTAAGTCAGATATTAAATATGTTTATTTGTTTTGTAAAACTGTTGGTATTTTTAATTCTTAGTTGCTTTTTATTAGATAGCTTTCATTACAAAAAGTCCTTCCGGCCAGTGCCGGGAGGAAGAGGTAGCTTTCATATTCCTTATTTTTAAAAAGCCAACTTATATTATTCAAACACACGAAGCTCAATTAAGTGGAAACCGAATGTAGGAGATTCAATACTAATTTTTATCAATACTAAATCATTATGAATGAGAATTTCGCGAAATTAGTCAGCTTTATCCAAGCTGCTTTTATTTAAAGTCACATATATTTGGCTGCCAAATTCGGCGATTTCTTAAAGTGCCTGCCATTTAAAGACAACATGGTAGATGAGGCTAACCAGTGAACTTTGTCGAGACCTTAGTAATTGCTGTGCACATGCTCACTCATATCGGAATCGGTTGATATATATGAGTGCTGTCGCAGGCAAAAAATCAGTTTTTCAAAATGTCACCCACTTTAGAAATTGAAACTGCTATATCTGAGCCATTTTTTAAGATAAAGACAAACAAAAAATGCTCCTGAATCCTTATATCAAGGTCAAATACTTAAGAAAGAAACCTTTTTCAATTTCTAATTTTTTTGCACCTCACTTTAAATATAATTTTTTTTTTATTTTAATGACCGTCATTTTGAAACAAGATGGCTGATGAAGCTGGCCAGCGAACTTGGTCGAGATATTGATGTATACTATCCACATGCCTTCTTCCATCGAAATAGGCGAATAAGTGTGGTATCGCGTGACAAATACAAAGATCGTTTCAAAGTGTTAGCCATGATAGAAATTCAAAGTTCTATAATTCAACAACTTTTTAAGATATAAACAAAAGAACAAATTTTCAGAAACAAAAACTGCTCCAGAATCTTTGTATCAAGGCCAAACACATAAAAAAAAATCTTTTTCATTTTCCAATTTTTTAATACCTCATTTTAAATTTTAAATTACATTTTTTTTTAAATGGCAACCCTTTTGAAACAAGATGGCGAATGAAGCTGGCCAACGAACTCGGTCGAGACATTGGTATGTACTATGTACAGACCAAGTTACATTCAAATCGGTTCATAAATACGCCTGTTATCGCGTGACAAAAATCAGGTCGTTTTAAAATGTCAGCCGCAATAGAAATTCAAAATGTTATAACTCAGCCATTTTTTTAGATGTAGACGAAAGAAAATATGTTCCGGAATCTTTGTATTAAGGTCAAACACATACAAAAAAAAAATCTTTTTCATTTTCCAATTTTTTGGTATCTCATTTTAAATTTATTTTTTTTTAATTTTTTTTAAATCGCCACCATTTTGAAACAAGATGGCGAATGAAGCTGGTCAACGAACTCGGTTGAGTTATTTGTATGTACTATGCACACACCGAGGTACATCCAAATCGGTTCATAAATACGTCTGTTATCACATGGCAAAAATCAGGACGTTTCAAAATGTCAGCCACGCTAGAAATTCAAAATGCTATAACTCAGCCATTTTTTAAGATATAGACGAAACAAAAACTGCTCCCGAATCTTTTTATCAAGGTCAAACACATAAGAAAAAAATATTTTTTCAATGTTCAATTTTTTGCTACCACATTTCAAATTTAAATTTTTCTTAAAATTTTAAATGGCCGCCATTTTTAAACAAGATGGCGGATGAAGCTGGCCAACGAACTCGTTCGAGACATTGGTCTGTACTATGTATAAACGAAGTTACATCCAAATCGGTTCATAAATACGCCTTTTATCGCGTGACAAAATTCAGGACGTTTCAAAATGTCAGCTTCGCTAGAAATTCAAAATGCTATAACTCAGCCATTTTTTAAGATATAGACGAAACAAAAACTGCTACGGAGTCTTTGTATAAAGGTCAAATACATAAGAAAAAATATTTTTCCATTTTCAATTTTTTGGTACCACATTTCAAATTTTAAATTTTTTAAAAATTTTTAAATGGCCGCCATTTTGAAACAAAATAGCGGATGAAGCTGGCCAACGAACTCGGTTGAGACATTGGTATGTACTATGTACACACCGAATTACATCCAAATCGGTTCATAAATACGAGAGTTACAGTGTGACATAGGTCAGATATATATATATATATATATATATATATATATATATATATTGATATATATATATATATATCAATTTTGAACGGAGGGTGGTTTCGGGGTCTGGGGGTCATGATTGATGAAAATATACCAAAATTTTTTGAAATCGCTTTCCTCCGAACGGCTGCAATAGGTAGCTTTTTGTAAAGAAAGCTACCTAAAAGCTACCTATTGCAGCCGTTCGGAGGAGAGCGATTTCAAAAAATTTTGGTATATTTTCATCGATCATGACCCCCAGACCCTGAAACCACCCTCCGTTCAAAAGTTTATATATATATATATATATATATATATATATATATAGGCAGCACCACAATTTGTGTTTTTTTTTTTTTTTTTTTTTTTTTTTTTTTCGATAAGTTCTAGATTTACTTCTTCCAGCTACATTTCAGTTATAATTTACTACACTAGGGGGAATTTTTAGCTAAATTTTGACGATATTGTTTAACGGTTTTTAATTAATTTAATAGTGCATTTTAATTATGTAATTACTTTCTATTTATATTATTTTATATTATATTAAAAGTTATTTAACATTTATTTCAATATGTATTAACTGCATCCTATGGTATCAATTACTGTGATTTCTTAACTGTTTTATTAACCTTAATCTTTACGATATGGGTGCCATGTGAGCGTGGATTTATTCTAAAATATTAATCGGTATGGTGTTTATTATTTCATTTTATATCCTATAAATATTTGAATAGGTTTTATTGTTTTTTCCAATTCATATTATTTGTTTCTATTCTGTTTTCATTTTTAATCAATTCACTTGATTTTAATGGTTGTTAGGGCACAGGGGAAAATAACTTTTAGCTTTAGCTTATTTTTCCCACAGAAAACAACCATTTTGCTTATATCATTGAATTCTGTGCCCTTGAAAACGTAATTCAATATATAAGCATTTCCATTATTTGTCGGTGTCCACTTTCTTATTTTTCTTCCATAATAATTCTTATAAATAATTTAATCTTTTTTTTTATATATACTTACAGCTTTAATTCACAATATTACGGTTTTTGATGGTGGTAGGTTATGTTTAATTATTGGTTATATATATATATATATATATATATATATATATATATATATATATATATATATATATATATATCCATATATATATATATATATATCTGACCTTTGTCATACTGTAACTCTCGAATTTATGAACCGATTTGGATGTAATTCGGTATGTACATAGTACATACCAATGTCTCGACCGAGTTTGTTGGACAGCTTCATCCGCCATTTTGTTTCAAAATGGCGGCCATTTAAAATTTAAAAAAAAATTAAAATTTGAAATGCGGTACCAAAAAATTGAAAATGGAAAGATATTTTTTTCTCATGTATTTGACCTTAATACAAAGATTCCGGAACAGTTTTTGTTTCGTCTATATAAAAAAAATGGCTGAGTTATAGCATTTTGAATTTCTATTGTGGCTGACATTTTAAAACGACAAGATTTTTGTCACGCGATAACAAGCGTATTTATGAACCGATTTGGATGTTACTTGGTCTGTACATAGTACATACCAATGTCTCGACCGAGTTCGTTGGCCAACTTCATTCGCCATCTTGTTTCAAAAGGGTTGCCATTAAAAAAAATTAAATTTAAAATTTAAAATGAGGTATTAAAAAATTGGAAAATGAAAAAGGTTTTTTTTATGTGTTTGGCCTTGATAGAAAGATTCCGGAGCAGATTTTGTTTCTGAAAAATTGTTCTTTTGTTTATATCTTAAAAAAATGGTCGAATTATAGCACTTTGAATTTCCAGTATGGCTAACATTTTGAAACGATCTGGTATTTGTCACGCGATAACACACGTATTCGCCTATTTCCATGTAAGAAGGCATGTGGATAGTATACATCAACATCTCAGCCAAATATAAGTTACTTTAAATCAAAGCAGCTTGGGTAAAGCTGACTAATTTCGCGAAATTCTCATTCATAATGGTTTAGTATTGATAAAAATTAGTATTGAATCTCCTATATTCGGTTTCCACTAAATTGAGCTTCGTGTGTTTGAATAATATAAGTTGGATTTTTTAAAATAAGGAATTTGAAAGCTACCTCTTCCTCCCGGCACTGGCCGGAAGGACTTTTTATTTATACATATGCTACAACAAATTTACCTGGTGTGTAAATACTTTTTTTGCTCACTGTACTTCAAACACATTCCAGCACATTTGGAACCAGCATTTTCCCCTTTTTCTCCAAAGTTTCGATTTTTAGAATAAAGCTGAAAGTATTGCATATTTTTCTTAGATATATGTGTTTTTCAAATATATATAATATATTAATATACAGTAAAATGTTTTCGCTTGTAAATCAATGAACATATCAAGGTTTAGTTTTATAATATATACATACATTTTGTAAAAACGTCATGGTAAAATATTCAGTAGTTCTAAAGTTATCTAGTGCATCATTTTAGACTTTTCAGGTCTGTCATTTTAAGACATGTCTTTGCATTCTCTATTATTTTGACAATGCAGTATCTCCAAATATATGCCTTTACATTTACTATTACCATTTCATTTATGGTTCAGAATTTATTAAAACAAAAAAAATCATTTCATTTATGGTTCAGAATTTATTAAAACAACAACAACAAAAAAGAAAAAAAAAAAAAAAATTGCTTATAGCTCTATACACCGTTTCTGAGGATTTTATACCATACATCTGTTTAACCCCTTAATGGTCGCATTAAATTTCGGTTTAAAAATTCAAATTGCTTATTGGCACCACTTTTTTGAAAAAGAAATATTCACCTTATTTAATGACAGGTAAACAGATATCATAATACAGCCAATTACACTAAACTTTTAAAAACTGGTGGGAATCAAACAATCTAAAGATAAGCCACAGCCCGTGAATATCATGGGAGCGAGAATCAATGGGTTAATTTAATACTTTTCAACACTGTTGAAAAGTGTTTAGGACTTCGGTTCGTCTGTCGCCGCACGTCTGTCCGTATTTTAACTCGCGTAAATATACTTGGATATCTAGGCTGTCGATTTACGTTATTCAGATTTATTACGGAATGTTCCTTATTTAAAAAGAAGTATGTAATTTTTTTTTAATCTCGTCTACAGGGGCACTAAAACTGAACAATTCCGTTATTACCCAGCTAAGAAAGAAACAGTAGTCCTCCAGCTGGAAAAACGATGGCAGCAAGCACTGCCATCAGCGATAAAGTGCAATGATGCCATTACTTAAACCAGTAAGAAAGTGTCCCTGCGGAATGCAGCTGACCCATCAGTAATAGCCACCAGCAGGCCACCATTGGTATGCCATCACATTACGTGAATCCGGCATTTTTCCTGCAGTGCTAGCACCTATCCCACTGCTATTCCTTTGTTGGCCCATCACTTTCCCTTACAAAAATTTCTTATAGAATTCTATAAAAAAACAAAGTATTATATAATTATGGCTCTTTTTTCTATAAGCTAGTTTCACCAAGAGCTATAGAAACATCTGTAGAAGTGTCTATAATAGAAATGTCTATAGAAATATTTGAACTGCATGTGGTCACCCTCCCAAGTACTGACCGCGCTCGATGCTGCTTGGTTTTCGTAATCGGACATGGATAAGTGCTTTCAGCGTACGCTACGATTGCTCTTAGCTCCAAGCTCTCATTACACTATTTCAAGTTTGCCTCTTTTGTGATTTACGTTCCCAAGCATTAAACTGGTATAGAAATGATTCTATTGTATAGAAATCCTATGTATTTTATACGCTTTTTTTTATTATAGATTCTGAACTGCGTAAATTATGAAAACCGAAATCCTTTGTAACCTAGTAAAACCAGACTTAAAGGAGAGAAAAATGTGCGTTGAAATATAATTTATTTATTTATTCATTTACTTATTTGTTTTGTTGGTGGCAGTGGTGCTATATTTTTTACAGTTTCAAAAAAAAATTAGCTTCACAGCTTAAATTGTGTTAAGATATTCATTTCAGATTTGTGTTCAAATACTCAATGTCTTCGATATTCGCAGCGCCACCTAGCGTAAGGGCTCCCAGCAATAATACTGCAAAAGTTCGTGCACTTCCATGTAGTGGTGGGCCAGCGCATGAGATAAAATGGATGCCCACCAGAATTTTATCTGATGATTTCCAACAGCACAGTTGACTGAAGCTGTCCAGCAGTGGTCATGCAGTGGTAGACCATTAGCCAGCACTTCTCCATCATTGCCAGCACCTATCTTGCTGCTGGACTGCAATTTTCTCTTTGCTGGGACGTTCCCTATCATTGAACTAGTATAGAAAGTATTGTATTGTATAGAAATCCTATATATTTTATACGCTTTTTTTTATTATTAATTCTCAACTTTGTAAATTACGAAAACCGAAATCCTTTGTAACTTAGTAAAACCAGATTTAAGGAGAAAAAAAAAGTGCGATGGAATAAAGAATTTATTTATTTATCCATTTATTTATTTATTTTGTTGGTGGCAGTGGTGCTATATTATTTATAGTTTAAAAAAATTAGTTTCCCAGATTAAATTGGGTTAAGATATTCATTTCAGATTTGTGTTCAAATACTCAATGTCTTCGATATTAGCAACGCCACCTAGCGTAAGGGTTCCCCGCAATAATACTGCAAAAGTTCGGGCACTTCCATGTAGTGGTGGGCCAGCACATGAAATAAAACGGAAGCCACCAGAATTTTATCTGATGATATCCAACAGCAAAGTTGACTGAAGCTGTCCAGCAGTGGTCATGCAGTGGTAGACCATTAGCCAGCACTTCTCCATCATTGCCAGCACCTCTCTTGCTGCTGACCAGCAATTTCCTCTTTGCTGGGTGTGGTATGCTGACAAAATGGCTTGCAGTGTATTTTAATGATATTACACAATTTCAATCATAATAGTGTTGATATGCATTTACGGGGTGCCATAAAATATTATTTCTGTAGAATTTGGAGTGCAAAGCATTTCATGCATTTACAGGATCATAGGAAAAATTCAATTACACAATCGTCTACTGGGAAAAATCGTTTACAGTGTATTTTATTGATGTTATACTATTTTTCACAGAACACATACATCCAGATTATATTCAGTTTCCATCCGTCATTTACGAAATACGTCTATAGATGTAATTTGGACGCAGACAGCCTGTTAAAATGCGTCCAGAATTTGTTTAATATTTGACACAGACGTACTATGAAATATCTAGAAAATACCCAGCAAAGAGAAAATTGCAGGCCACCAGCAAGATAGGTTCTGGCAATGATGGAGAAGTGCTGGCTAATGATCTACCATTGCATGACCACTGCTGGACAGCTTCAGTCAACTTTGCTGTTGGAAATCATCAGATAAAATTCTGGTGGGCTTCCGTTTTATCTCACGCGCTGGCCCACCATTCCATGGAAGTGCACGAACTTTTGCAATATTATTGCTGGGAAACCTTACACTAGGTGGCGTTGCGAATATTGAAGACATTGAGAATTTGAACACAAATCTTAAATGAATATCTTAACACAATTTAAACTGTGAAGCTGACATTGTAGTCCACCGTAGTGGAGATTGCTTTGGGGCCTATAGCAACTATGGCTGTTCGCCTCGAATGATCCTTATTATACACAGACACAAACTACAATTTTTATTTCATTTTTTCCATTACATACAAGGACGAGATAGTCAGCTGTGAAGCTAATTTTTTTTTAAACTGTAAATAATATAGCACCATTGCCACCAACAAAATAAATAAGTAAATGAATAAATAAATAAATTCTTTATTTCAACGCAATTTTTTTTTCTCCTTAACCCCCTGACTGCCGAGCAAAAGGGCAAAATTGTAAAGTTGTTTTCTCTGTATTTATTTTTAAATGTAAAAAAAAGAGTTTTTTTCAACACGATATAATTTTTTTTATTACCTATAGCCATGGAGGCCTTGAGACAGCCCAGCAAAGAAAGAAACAGTGGGCCATCAGCTGGAAAAAAGATGGCAGCCAGCAGTGCTATCAGCGGTAAAGTGCAAGGATGCCATTCCTTAAACCTGTCGAAAAGTGTCCAAGTCGAATGCAGCTGGCCCATCAGTGATGGCCAACAGCAGGCCAGCATTGGTATGCCATCACATTACTTCAATCCGGCACTTTTCCTGCAATGCTAGCACCTATCCCACTGCTATTTCTTTGCTGGCCCAGCACTTTCCCTTCCAAAAATTTGTTATAGAATTCTATAAAAAAAGTATTATATAATTATGGCTCTTTTTTCTATAAGCTAGTTTCACCAAGAGCTATAGAAACATCTGTAGAAGTGTCTATAATAGAAATGTCTATAGAAATATTTGAACTACACGTGGTCACCCTCCCAACTACTGACCGCGCTTGATGCTGCTTGGTTTTCGTGATCGGACATGAACACGTGCTTTCAGCGTACGCTACGCCTGCTCGTAGTTTTCAAGCTCTCATTACACTATTTCAAGTTTGTTTCTTTTGTGATTTACGTTCCCAATCATTAAACTGGTATAGAAATTATTCTATTGTATAGAAATCCTATGTATTTTATACGCTTTATTTTATTATTGATTCTGAACTGAGTAATTTATGAAAACCGAAATCCTTTGTAACCTAGTAAAACCAGATTTAAGGAGAAAAAATAGTGCGTTGAAATAAAGAATTTATTTATTTGTTCATTTACTTATTTATTTTGTTGGTGGCAGTGGTGCTATATTTTTTACAGTTTAAAAAAAAATTAGCTTCACAGCTTAAATTGTGTTAAGATATTCATTTCAGATTTGTGTTCAAATACTCAATGTCTTCGATATTCGCAGCGCCACCTAGCGTAACGTTTCCCAGCAATAATACTGCAAAAGTTCGTGCACTTCCATATAGTGGTGGGCCAGCGCATGAGATAAAATAGATGCCCACCAGAATTTTATCTGTTGATTTCCAACAGTAAAGTTGACTGAATCTGTCCAGCAGTGGTCATGCAGTGGTAGACCATCAGCCAGCACTTCTCCATCATTGCCAGCACCTATCTTGCTGCTGGCCAGCAACATCCTCTTTGCTGGGAATAATCATAACTTAATTTCTTAAAACTGGATTACATCTAACAAATTATGTTATTTGAAAAATGCTTCAATTGCTGTGAAACCTGCAGCTTAGTGAACGGATATATCAGTTCGCGGCAGTTGAAAGGTTAAACCTGGTTTTACTAAGTTACAGAGGATTTCAGTTTTCATAATTTACAGTTGAGAATCAATAATAAACAAGAAAGCGTAAAAAGTAAAGCGTATAAAATATATAGGATTTCTATACCAGTTTTATGAATGGGAATGTAAATCACAAAAGAAACAAACTTGAAATAGTATAATGAGAGCTTGAAAACTACGAGCGGTCTCAGAGTGCGCTGAAAGTACTTGTTCATGTCCGATCACGAAAACCAATCAGCACCGAGCGCGGTTAGTACTTGGGAGAGTGACCACATGGAAACCGCTGCAAGTTCAAATATTTCTATTGACATTTCTATTATAGATACTTCTACAGTTATTTCTATAGCTCTTTGTGAAACTAGCTTATAAAAAAAGGGCCATAATTCTATAATACTTTGTTTTGTTTTTTATAGAATTCTATAAGAAATTTTTGTAAGGGAAAATGCTGGGCCAGCAAAGGATTAGCAGTAGGATAGGTGCTAGCACTGCAGGAAAAGTGCCGGGTTGAAGTAATGTGATGGCATACCAATGCTGGCCTGCTATTGGCCATCACTGATGGGCCAGCTGCATTCCGCAAGGACACATTTGTACTGGTTTAAGTAATGGCACAATTGCACTTTAACGCTGATTAAAGTGCTGGCTGCCATCTGTTTTCCAGCTGATGGCCCACTGTTTCTTTCTTTGCTGAGTATGGACATCAGTTAAGAACGTAAATTGTATGAAAACGCAACTAATCCAGTTTTTGTCGATTCCGGAATTAAATTTTAACCTCTTTGCCCCATTTTCTCTTTTACGGACGCAAAAAAGATGAAAACGGTACTAATCAGATTTTCGTCACTTTTGGAACAAAAACATGTCCTCGCCACGTACGTACCTACGGACGCAATCTGGGGAAAAACTGATCCTGTCAACCGCCATTTTAAAATGGCAAAATGGCGGTATATATAGAATTCTGAAAGCTGATTTCTGTTGCATCTGTATTGTAAAATCAACTGTTTTGTGGATAGCTATCAGTCTTGCAGCAGTTATTTTTGGCCCTCAGAGGATCTTAGTTGAGTAATTTTGTTTTTTAAAAAATGATTATCATTTGATATCCTCTGCAAGAAAATCATAGATTGATAGCTATATATTGATTGAGTAAAAGATGGACTCCAATTTTTCAAACAGGATTTAACTTTGAATAAGGTAAATTTTAATTTTAAATCCATAAATTTTATTAAATAAAATTTCACTTTATATGGCTGTAAGTATTTGATTTTACAATTGTGAGCTTGCATAAAAAGTGAATAATGTGAAATTTTTATGTTAGCCAGGTGCAAATTATGCTAACAGTACTTTTTTCTTTGCCAATAGCAGCTTTTTTTCACATAGTACATTCGAAACAACGATTGGATGTTGAAATGAAATGTTTTGGTTTGCGTTATTGTTTCTTATTAAACCTTTGTATTTCATATGTAATGATGAGTGAAAAAAATTCTTATTTTGTTTCATTTTATTTATTATACTGGGAAACACACATTTTGTTGACTTAGATCTGGCATTGTTTTTGGCTAATTATTGGCATTTAAATCGAAAAATTACCCCAGTTTTTTTCAATCACGTCAACTTTTTAAGCTACAGGATACCCCCAAAATCATACTTATCGTAGATGCAAAGGAAAATAAAGAAAAAATTACCAAATATTATTCATACAATGGCTGTATATACTACTATACACAACATTGTGTTCTTACAAGTAATAAAATCATTTTACAAAACGGAAAAAGTACATATTAAGGTAAAAATTTTCGCTTGTAGCTTTTCCTGGAGTGTTCAATTTGTGGACAATCTCGCTTGATGCTCCAACGACAGTCAGCCATCATATGTTCATCCCATCTGCCTTGATACCGTTCTTCCATGAGCTTCAAATCTTGGTGAAATCGCTCACCCTGCTCATCACTGCCTGCACCAAGATTTTTCGGGAAGTCATCAAGATGGCTATGCAGAAAATGAAGTCTGATGCTTATGTTGAAACCAAGCCTTTTGAAACTCTTTAAAAGTTGCTGGACAATTTCGGTGTAATTTTCTGCTCGCGTATTTCCATAAAAGTCTTTGACAAGGTATTTTGAATGCCAACTAAGCATTCTTTTGGAGTTCTGTCATTGCTTCGATGAAATGTTCATCTCTAATGAGCTGACGAATCTGTGGGTCGTCAAATACACTTGCCTCTATTTTTTCAAAAGACAGGTTTGGAAATTTCGAAATGATGCGTGAAACAGCCTCCATCAATTGACAAAGCTTTCACGAACTGCTTTATTAGATCCAGTTTTATATGTAGATATGGAAATATGATGTTCTTTCTGTCGGCAAGTGGCTGATGCAAAATATTTGGATCTCCAGGTCTGAGGTGAGATATTGGAGGCCAATTCGACTGGAACCAATGCTTCTCACGAGCTCTGCTGTCCCACATACACAAAAAACATGATGTGATAGAGATTCTATCTCATATCATGGTTGCTTCTAAATTAATTTAAATCATTTTGTTTGTCTTTTAAAACGTGTTGTTATTCCCCTCTTTAAGTTAAAATTTTATAATCTAAGTCGGCGCTTATTTTCCGTATCGAATTTTATCTGTTTTATTTTTTTTCTTTCTATAACCTTGGTTTATTTAAAGTAGTAATATTCATTTTAGTTGATTGTAATCTTTCATTCCCAGTAAAGCAATTTACTTTCCGATAACTCGTGAGTCATTAAATATATCACAAAAAAGAGAAATGCAGCTGTCAATAACTTTGATTCGTATATGCCCACGCTGAATTTATTAACTCTTATTTATTGCTTAACTTTCGCCGTTACAAGGTAATAATCAAACATAAATAAAATGTAGTTTATAGCTTATGTCTCGGAAAGTGATTGCAGTTAATTTTAACTTACTTTTTGTCTAATGCAGATGCCTTTTATACTTATAGCACATTTTCATGTAACGGTCGTTTTTATCATATAAAACATTATTAAGCATAAACAAATTTATTCAATTCAGAACTTTGACGCCGTTTTGATTATCCTGTGTGACAGTTATTTAACAACCATTTGATTGATGCCTGGAGAGATACCAGATTGCGTAGTATAATCATTTTTGCGTGCCAATAAACCTTTGTTCACTCTTCGTTCACGATTAGAATAGTAAAATTGGCGATGGATTTGTAACGCCAAGTTATCGAAGCTGTTTGTAAAATGAGTCACTTCTATGCTGACCATGTACTGAGAAGGTACTAATTTTCTGTATCGGCACTTCGGTGCCATTTGTTTAAATGGGGGCCCCTCTCTCCATTAATGCTAAGAAATCCATTTCCCCCTATTGTGATTCTAATTTGCTTTCTAGTAATTTTAATAGTTAAAATAAAGTTTTTGTTCCCTTTTTTTTGTGTTGGAGTTTTTATTGCATGTATGAACCTAAAAGTTGCTGAACCTCCTTCATACATGGATACTTGGTATATCCATGTTGCTGGCCAAGAAGGAAGCACACCATTTTGAGGTCATCACAGATGATCTATTCGTGAATGTGATAGTGCAATAAATCAATCGCTCTCTTTTTGGCCTCATATTCTTCGTGCAAATAAACTTAATGGCTTTTTGGGACTGCTCCAAATAAATTTCCGTTGTAAAGGAGTACGCATTTCAAGCTTCTCTTTGGTCTATCAATGAACAGTCGCCATTCAGTTGCGGTATTAGGATGAAATTCCCAACTCCTCCATTAATCCATGTACGCTATGGCAAAAAACAAATCCACCGTTATTTCGAAAGTATTGAAGAAATTCACTTTCTCTTGATCGAAAGTAGGATACATTAACTCCCTTTTCAAGCAAAAATTTCTTGTGCAGCCTTGATGCTATGAGTTCTGATGCGTTTTTCTTCCTATGACTCACGCCCGATTCGGCGTAGAGTGGTCACATTAATGTAAGCTCTAGAGAAAAACTTGACCTGATAGAAGAAAACTAATTGCAGTTTTGAAATCAGCACACTTTTTTGACTTAAAAACATCTGAAAAATCGGAGTCAACAGAAATCGAGTTAAAAATTGTTCCCCAGTGTTATTTACAACTCAGTTGAAATATTTTGTTGTATATCTGTGATCTATTGTCTTATATTCTATTAGTATCTGTCATCATCGGTGTGCGAGTTTGTCAATCTACATATCTGATATCAATAGAGTGAAAACATTCTTATTTTGTTTTATTTTATTTATTATTTACAACTCAGTTTAAATATTTTATTTTACATCTCTAATCTCTTTTCTTTTATTCTACTAGGGGGCTCTACCCCCTACGAGCTACGCTCGCCAACCCCCGTTCAGGCACACCAAAATCCAAAAAGCACGCTAATTTGTTCGGCTTTAAAAATATTGAATTAAAATTTAAAAAAACAGTAGCGATCTCTCTGTAAACGGGTTTCCATTCGTTTTCCTTGGATTGGGGATTTTTAAGACCAAATCTGCTGCTGTTAAGAGATACAATGGCGGTTTTCGTATTTAATTAAAAAAATTAGTTAAACATTTGAAAATAAGTTAATGTAAAATGAATTAAGTAAACAGCGTCATTGTCTCCCGGTATTTCTTAAGAGCGCTATAAGATAGTTCTTTTAAATAATTTATTTTAAATGTATCAATGTATCGTTTTAAATCTGACGTAATTTACACCAAAGTTTTATTTCTCTTATTAATATTCACGTGAAAATACTTTTGTTGTTAGAAGGAAATATTATTTGCGCTGTCTTCGAATTCACGATAACAGTTGAAAAGATTATCTCAAAATATCTCGCACAAATATATTTTTCAATTTAAATTGTTTTGCTATATTTTTTGCCATTTTAAATATGACGTAATTTCCTCAAATTACAAGTTTTAACGCATAATAATGATTTTTTTTTTATTTTAAGATTTTGTTTCTCTTTTAAAATTCAAGTGCAAATATGGTTCGTCGCAGATGTCATATACGCCCCCCCCCCCATATTGGCGCAAATTTTTTCTGACGCCAATTTCATATACGCAACGGGTACTTAACTGGTGCTAAAGTGTTGTTATTTTGCTTGATATGGTAACCCGGATGGGTACAGATGTCATATTCGCCCCATATTGGCGCGATTTTTTTCGATTGCCAATTTGGCGAAAACATCAACAGCATGAACGACATAATCCGGGTTACTACATCAAACATCAAGCAAAATAACGACACTTTGGCGCGGAAAAAAATTGCGCCAAAATGCGCGTATATGACATCTGTGCCTATGGTTCTTATGACGTAATTTTCCTGCTTTTAACATGTAATCATTTAATTCTAATTTTAAAGTTTTTTTTCTGTTTGTAATAGTCACGTGTAAATAAATTTTTAATTTGAAGTAAACATTATTACTTGCGCTGTTTATGCAACTGGCAACAGTTTAAATTAATAACATTTTCTAAAATTTGTAAAAAATATCTCTCGAAATGCTGAAAATTTGAATTTAAAATTGAAATAAAACATCAAAAAATGAGTCAAATAAGAAAACTAAATGCAATCTGCACATCGGGAACTTATAACGTATAAAATGATCTAAAAATGATTAAATTCTCATGTATAGTTTTTGCTCCAATAAAACTTTTTTAATGGAAGGATTTTGTCCAACTTTAGCATTAAATATCTCTTAAAATAATTCTTCGATTTGAAAACTGTCTGCATCAGCGTATTTATCAAACATTTCTCTATAATACCACCGATTTTCATATTTTTGTATGCAACAGTTTTTTTAATATTAACGATGAAAGGCCATACTTAAGCATTCAAATTGGATGTGATCTACCCGGAATATCTACGCAGATGTTCATTGGTCCATTTCCAAATCAAAACTTTTTTTTATATATAGAAGGATTAATATCTATCATCTGTGTGTGAACGTGTCTATCTGCACCTACTATCAATTCTAACGTAATATTATCAGTAATGCTTTAAATTTTGATTGTCGATACTTAAGGAGGAACTATTTAAATTCATATATTCAATTTTGCGGGAAGCGGCATCACCCACTCACAGTGTATAATCTTAGTTTTGGTAGAAATCTATACTCCTATTATAAAGAGGAAAAAATTGTTTATTTGTCGGAGGTAAGCTCAGGAACTACCGAACCGATTCTAAAAGTAATGGTATCAAAATGATGGTGTTTGTCCAACTTAGAACATAGGCTATATCTTATGTCGGTGCCACTACCCCAAAGGGGGTGCAGGAGCAAAAAACGTTCCAAAAATGCGATTTTTGTGTTACGGAACGGCCTACAAATATGCAATTTGGAATATTAGTTACTTATAAGATATGAATGATGTCTAAGAACAGTTCTTAAACAATTCGAAATTTAAAAGGGGTTAAAATGCACAAAAAGCGTTCTAAAAAACGTTCTAAATGGTAGTTTCTACATAATCTCAGGAAATACCAAACCGATTTTAAAAGTAATGGTATCAAAATGATGGTTTTAGTCCAACTTAGTACATAGGCTATATTTTATGTCGGTGCCACTACCCCAAAGTGGGTGCAGGAGCAAAAAACGTTCTAAAAATGAGATTTTTGTGTTACGGAAGGGCCTAGAAATATGAAATTTGGAATATTAGTTACTTATAAGATATAAATGGTGTCTAAGAACAGTTCTTAAACAATTCGAAATTTAAAAGGTATGAAAATGCGCGAAAAGCGTTCTAAAAAACGTTCTAAATGGTGATTTCTACACAATCTCAGGAAATACCAAACCGATTTTAAAAATAATGGCGTCAAAATGATGGTGAAAACCCTTGCTCCAACATAGGCTATGTTTTATGCCGGTGCCACTACCCCAAAGGGGGGCAGGAGAAAAACGTTCTAAATTGCGGTTTTTGTGTGACGGAAGGGCCTTGAATCGTGAAATTTAGAATGGTAGTTAGTTATAAGATATCAATGATCTCTAAGGACATTTCCTAAAAAAATCGAAATTTAAAAGGGGGGTCAAAAGGCGCAAAAAGCGTTGTAAAAAACGTTCTAAATTGCGATTTCTATGTAGTTCTCAGGAAATACTGAACCTATTTCAAATATAATGGTGTAAAAATGATGGTGACAGATCTTGCTCCAAGATAGGCTATATTTTATATCTGTTTCCAGTACCCCAGAAAGGATGCAGGAGCAAAATGAGCGAAAAGCGTTCTAAAAACGTTCTAAATGCCGATTTGTCACCAATATCTCAGGAAGAATCAAACTGATTTCAAAAGTAATGGTAAGAAATTGATGCTTACAGCCTCTGCTCTAACATAGACGCTATTTTAAGTCGGTATCACTATCACCTAGACGTTGCAGGAGCAAAAAAGCGTTCCAAATTTCAGTATTTGTGATCGGTAGGGGCTAGCAACTTAAAATTAGGCAAGATACATATTTATTACATATAAATGACCTTTAAGAACAGTTTCGAAAAAATTGGAAATTTAAAAAGGGGTGAAAATGCGCGAAAAGCGTTTTAAAAACGTTCTAAATTGCGATTTCTACTCTATCTCAGGAAATTCCAAAGCTATTTCAAAAATAATGGTTGCAAATCAATGATGACATTCCCTGATATAACATATGTAATATTTTATGATGCTGTCACTACCATCTGAGGGTTGAAAAGCAAAACATGTTCTAATTTGCGTTTTTTGCATAACTGAAGGGTCTAACACTTTGAAGTATGGCATGGCATTTACTAACAAGATGCAACTGCTTTCTAAGAGCTGTCGAAAGAAAATTTCAAATTTAAAAAGATAAAGAGAGCGAAAAGCGTTATAAATTACAATTTTTATGTAATCTTATCAAATACCAAAACGATTAATAAAATAATGATAACAAATTGTTGGTGATAGAACCTACTCAAACATAAGCTATATTTTATGTCTGTGCCACTAACACCAGAGGGTTGCAGTAGCTAAAAACTTTCTAAATTGCGATTTCTGTGATACTGAAAAGGCTAGAAACTTTAAATATGGCATGGTAGTTACTTATAAAATATAAATGCCCTCGAAGGACTGTCGAAAATAAATTCGAATTAAAAAGGGGTGAAGTGAAGGGGAGGTGCGAAAAGCATTCTAAAAAAGTCCTAAATTACGATTTCTACGCAGTTTCAGGGAATATAAACCAAATATAAAAGTAATAGTTGCGAATCAATGGTAACAGTCTCTGATCCTACACAGGGTATATTTTATGCCGATGATTCTATCACCTGGGATTTACAGAAACAACAAACGCTCTAAAAAAAGGCCTTTAAAAGCTTTCTAAATTACGTTTCTGTGGAATATTAGGAAATAACAAACCAATTTCAAAATTAATGTTGGCAAATTAATGGTGTCAGTTCCTATTTGAATATAGCCCTTTATGTTGAGAGAGGTGGTAGGAATTGGAATTTGACATGATGGTTAATTTTAAGATGTAAGAAGATGGTTTCTAAAAAATGAAAACTTACAATGAATACTGAAATGAGCGTATTAATTGAGAATAAAAGTTTCAAAATATTTTCTAAATTATTATTTATTTAGTTTTATTAATTTAAGTCTCATTTCTGCCTTATGCAGTGTAACAATGATGTTTAATCAAACTGTGTTTTAAATAGTAATTTTTTAATTATTCCTTAAAGTAATAAGTACCTTTAATAAAATAAAATATTACCTTTTAATAAAATAAAAATTTAGTTAGTACCTTTTAATAAAAATTAGACATATAAATATCACTTGGCATACTTCAAATATTACGCGAGCAAAGCCGCGGGGTTTGCTAGTATATTTATAACTCATAAAAATTTTGTTTGGAAAATAAGCAGTATATTTTTTTACCCTTTAAGTTCTGGTGGGTGAATTTGTTAAAATTCTGAAATGTCACATTGGTATCAGTATTGTGCAAACAAAAAATTCGGTTTACAATACATATGAAAAAATACATTAATCTATTTTCAAATAAATTTGGTCGAATATTCCAGTATCGTTATGACATTTGGGGATTAAAATTAAGTGGAAATAAACTCAACCACCAGAGCTCAAAGGGTTAAAGGTTAAATTTAATGAAGGTAGTATATATAAAGAATTATTTTTGAAAGCACTTAGATCCCCAAATAATATTTTAATGCCGATATTTTATGTAGTCCTTGGATACACAAATTTAAAAACATATAAAAATTTTTGATGCGGGGGGTTGAGGGAGGGATTTATGCAGGTGTAGTCTGCCTGAAGTTGCAGGTTTAAGCCACAAACTAACAAAAGTGTTGATATTAAACATAATTGTTTAAAATTTTGAGAGTGAGTAGTTAAATATAATACATTAAAATATAAATAAAATTTTAAAGTGAGGTATTTCATTAGGGAAGGTAGTGCCGTAGATTCTCTCAAATCCGCACATTTTGGAGGGTTGTGCGGATTTTAGAATTTTGCGGTCACTGTTTTGTTTATATTTTTTAAACATTAATTTGAATGTATTAAGCATTGGAAATTAAAATTAATGCTTAGAATAAAGTAAATAATAAAATAATTAAGTAAAATAATAAAATAATGTAATAATTAATAATTGCATCAAATAATTATGAAAAATAACAATCATTTATCTTTAAAGTCAGAATCAAGCTTTTTTATGATCTCTACTTTTTGGATTATTGTCAACTAACATGTTTTCTTTTCCTGTTTTTTTTTTATTAGAAATATTAGAATAAACCATTATGAAGTAATTATGTACAGAATCTCGAAAAAAAAAATTATTATAGATTAAAACCGAAGCGCACGCAGAAAAGTAAATATAAACAATGCGACTTCATCAGTTACAGCTGCTGTGCGAAAGCCACCATTGTGCAGTATTTTTATCTTTAAATAAGAATATAATTTGTACCATAATCATAAAATAGAGAAATTTTATTCATATTTATCCAAATTTAATAAACAAAATTGCTTGACTGATTAAAAAATGACTTGGAAAAAATATTGTCATTGATATTAGCGGCATCTTGATTTTATCGGAAATAAATTCGCATTTTCTTCATAAAAAGATTGAGTTTGGTCATATTAACGAGAATAAATATTAAAATGCGTACATAATATTGACAAAATAAAAATAAAATTTGAAATATGAGGAACAAATCCAAGTACAATAAACAGATCGGTTATAGTTTACACTTGCGAATATTGTGCAGGACCTACAATATGGCGAAATTTGGCATTAGATACGCTAATTTACATAAAAAACAAAAGTAACGTAATTTTATTTAGTAAATAATCAACTGTTATAGCCAAAAGTGCATAATTAACAAAACAATTAGTAAAAATAAAGAAAACAATTTCGATCGCACCTTATTTGAGCGCCATCTTCAATTTTGTTCCTGCAATTTAACTGTAAGTTTCACTGTTGACATCTGAAAAAAAACGCGGATTTTAGACGTTTGTGGATTTAAGGATCGCGGATTTAAGGGAGTCTACTGTATAATATATCTGAATATCATAAATGAAATTTTGGGCAGTACAGCAAGTAAGCGGGCTGTGACCCAAATTAATAAAAATGTTAATATTATAAAAAATTTTAAAAAATTTGATGGTGAATAGTTTAGTGTAATACATATAAATATAAAATTTTTAATTTTTCAGTGGGCTTCGCCCACTTTTTCATCAGGGGCAACAGGATAGCATAGCTAATAGTAACAAATTAAAGCACTATGACTATAGCGGGTCCCTTGCAGATAAGTTTATGCTATGCTGCCGAAGGAAGTGGAGACCCACACTATAAATTCATACGGCAAGTGGGGCCTGCATAGCATGCTTGTTCTACACTGCTGCAGGCAGTGGGGACCTAAATCGAAGGTTCAGTAGGAAAGTAGATTAGAAGGAGGCAGACAGGTACATGCATAGCATGGTGTATGCTACCTAAATCAGCAGGGATCCATACCAGAGGTTCATTTTGTAAGAGATTTATTAGATTCAATGCTTGTTTTGGAAGTAAACTAGCAGGGATGACCGAGCTTAGCTCGGTCAAAATTAGCCTTGTGTTCAATTCGATATTTTATTCTCACTGTATCATTCTTACTGTTTAGATACAATTGGCTTGATCCTGAGATATTGTGACCCAAAGTGACCCACTAACCGATTTTTTTTAACATGTGACCTAATCAATGCTCTTCTCGAAACCGAAAACGATAGAATACAAAATTTAGTCAAAATCATTAAAGTCGTTTTATAGATAAAATTAGCTTGACTCACGGTCACCCAAAAGGAATCCACTACTCTAAATTCCTCGAACACATGACCTACCACAATGGTCTTCTCATGCCCAGAAACTATATAACATAAACTTTTGTCGAAATCGTTTGAGTCGTTTTTTAGATACAATTATCTTGATCCACAGTGACCCAAAAATGACCCACTAATCGAATATTCTCGAACATGCGAATTAGCCCAATGGTCTTCTCATGCCCAGAAACGGTATAATACAAAATTTTGCCAAAATTGGGTAAGTCGTTCATTAATTAAATACAATTAGCTTGACCCACAGTGGCCCAAAAATGACCCACAAATCGAATTTTCTGAAAATGTGACTTAGCCCAATTGTTTTCTCATGCCCAGAAACGGTATAGTACAAAATTCTGTCAAAATCGTTTGATTCGTTTTTAGATACTTTTAGCTTGACCCACAGTGACCCAAAATGACCCACTAATCGATTTTTCTCGAACATGTCACTTACCCCAATGGTCATCTCATGCCCAGAAGTGGAATATTACAAAATTTTGTCAAAATGTTTTAAGCCATATTTTACATTCAAATATTGTGACCCAAAATGACCCACTAATCAAATTTTCTTGAACATACGATCTAGCCCAATAGTATTCTCGTGCCCGAAAACGATAGAATATAAAATTTCGTCGAAATTGTTAGAGCCGTTTTTTAGATAAACTTAGCTTGACCCACATTGACACAAAAATGACCCACTAATCGAATTTTCTCTATCATAATGAATTAGCCCATTGGTCTCCTCGTAATCCAAAACAGTAGATTACAAAATTTAGTCAAAATCGTTAGAGCTGTTTTTTAGATAAAATTAGTTTGACCCGATGTGAACCAAAAATGACCCATTAATCGAAATTTCTCGAGCATGTGACCTAGCCCAGTACTTTTCTCGTGCGCAAAAACGGTTGGATATAAAATTTAGTCAAAATCGACTGAGCCGTTTTTTAGATATAATTAGCTTAACACTGACCCATTATGACCCAAAAATGACCCACTAATTGAATTTTCTCGAACATGTGACTTAGCCCAATGGCCTTCTCATGCTCAGAAACAATATAATACAAAATTTTGCCGTGTTTTGAGCCATTTTTTAGATACAATTAGCTTAACCCACAGTCACCCAAAAATGACTCACTAATGAATTTTCTCGAACACGTGACTTATCCCAATGGCCTTCTCATGCCCAGAAACTATATAATAAATATTTTTGTCAAAATTTTTGAGCCTTTTTTTAGATTTAATTATCTTGACCCTGACCCATTGTGACCCAAAAGGACCCACTAATAAAATTTTCTTGAACATGCGACCTAGCCCAATGGTATTCTCGTGCCCGAAAATGATAGAATTCAAAATTTCGTCAAAATCATTAGAGCCGTTTTTCACTAAAACTTTCCTTAACCCACAGTGACCCAAAAATGACCCACTAATCGATTTTTCTCGAACATATGACTTAGCCCAATGGTCATCTCACGCCCGGAAACGGTATATTACAAAATTTTGTCACAATGTTTTGAGTTTTTGTTAGATTCAATTAGCTTGACCCTGACCCATTGTGACCCAAAAAGACCCACTAATCTAATTTTCTTGAACATGCGAGCTAGCCCAATAGTATTCTCGTGCCCGAAAACGATAGAATACAAAATTTCGTCAAAATCGTTAGAAAAGTTTTCTAGATAAACTTTGCATGACCCACAGTGACCCCAAAATGACCCACTAATCGAATTTTCTCTAAGATGTGACCTAACCCATTGGTCTTCTTGTAATCCAAAACAGTAGATTGCAAAATTTTGTCAAAATCGTTAGAGCCGTTTTTTAGATAATAATAGTTTGACCCGAAGTGACCCCAAAATGACCCACTAATCGAAATTTCTCGAACATGTGACCTAGCCCAATAGTTTTCTTGTGTCCAAAAACGGCTGGATATAAAATTTAGTCAAAATCGATTGAGCCATTTTTTATATATTTAGCTTAACCTTGACCCATTATGACCCAAAATGACCCACTAATCGAATTTTCTCGAACATGTGACCTAGCCCATTGGTTTTCTCGTGCCCGAAATTGGTAAAATACAAAATTTAGTCAAAATTGTTAGAGCCGTTTTTAAGATAAAATTTACATACACACATACACACACACACATACATACACAATTTTTGCTCGCATTATAGTATAAGATTTTGTAAAATTCAAGGTCCCAGTGTAATTAGGAACCCCACTGACTAGCAGGCGAAGCTCAATAGTTATGTGTTAATCCTTTCAGAGGCAAGTAATTATGTTTCTGTAATGTTGAATTCACCGGAATTTTTGGAAAAATTTATTTCAAAATAAGGAAATGCAATTTTATAACTTTTTTATACAAAGTTATAAAAATAAAATTTAATTAAAAGTTTCTGTTGGAAATATTGTTTAAAATTAGGTAGGATATAATATATCCCACTGCCTCTCAAGGGGTTAAGAATAATTTATGAAAAGTGTTTTGTATATGTATTAAAAAATACAAGATTTTTCTATGGTTGGGAATTTTAGGTAGATTTCGTATGAAATACTACCTATTGGGATCGTTCCTATGTTGGAATTTCTGAAAAATTTTTGCAGATCTACACCGATCATGACTCCTAGAACCCAAAACCACCCTCAGTAAAAAACTTTATCTATCTATCTATCTATCTATCTATATATATCACTTTCTTCTGGACACGATAACTTTCGTAATTCTGCACCAATCTCTTCCAAACTGATACATAAAATCAAAGGGCATAAAATCTCGTTCAAGTTCGTTAATGGGCAAAATCGGACCAAGGGGATGGAAATAGGGAGGGGTTTTGTGAAAACAGTAAACCCCCCATAACTTCTTAATTTTTGTACATATCAAATCAGTTTAAAGTTTTTATTACTTCTAAAAACAGGGCCAAAATTTTATGTATCACAGATTTTTAATAAAGTTAAAAATGGGCTCAAGGGGCGCAAAAATAGGGTTTTTGGGAGAAAAAAATTCATAACTTCGTCAATTCCCAAGATATCAATTCCAATTAATTTTATTATAAATCTCCATAATATTATCTACAACTTTTATATTTACATGTTTTTGATAGGACCAATTCGTACCGCAAAAAAAATTAAAAACGAAAACAAAAAGGGGTTTGAAGAAGTAAAAAATCCATAACTCCGTCAATTCAAAAGATATAAAATCCCCATGAATTTATCATATATCTTCTTAATATTGTCTACAACATCTATATAGACAAGTTTTGGATAGGACCAATTCTTACAGCAAAAACAAATTAAAATTACATAGCGGTTGAAGAAAAAAATCATCTAAGTAAGGGTGTATTCAAATCCAAACTGCGTATTTTCTGACTCATTTTACAATTCATTTTTGCTCTCAAAGGCTTCCAATTGGTACGTTTTCTTACTCAGAAACTATATAATGTACCGTAAGGGTCGATGTTTTGATAGAGGCAGAATATATTTTAAAAAATGCTGTTAAAGTGGGCATTTTGAACCGAATTTCCCGAAGCGGATTGTGTTGGAAAAATCATTGCATTAAGGATGCACTCAAATCCAAACTGCTTATTTTCTGACTCATTTTTAAATTCATTTTTGCTCTCAAACGCATTTAATTGGTAGATTCGTTTATTCAGAAACTATATAATGTACCGCAATGATAGATTTTTTGATAGAGGCAGAATATATTTCAAAAAATTATGTCAAAGTGGTCATTTTGAACGGAATTTCCCGAAGCAATTGTGTTATCACTTTCTTCTGGACACGATAACTTCCGCAATTCTGCACAAATCTCTTCTAAACTGATACATAAAATCAAGGGACATAAAATCTCGGTCAAGTTCGTTAATGGGCAAAATCGGACAAAGGGGATGGAAATAGGGAGGGGTTTTGTGAAAACCGAAAAAAAACCCATAACTTCTTAATTTTTGTACATATCAAACCAGTTTAAAGCTTTTATTACTTCTAAAAATAGCGCCAAAAATTCATGCATCACAGATTTTTGATAAAATTTAAAATAGTGTAGCCGTCTGCTATTTCTCTCTCTCTCGCACGCGAGGAGCCAGCCAATAGCAATGAGGCGCATTTTCCTCCCCCCGCGTTTTCTGCGGAGAGCTTTTGAAGTCACGTGACGCAGTAACATTCGAACTCTGCAGAGAGCGGCAGATATTCTGTCAGTGACGATGGCGAATATTTGACTATGTGTTGTTGTGTTAATAAAGTTTATTTTTCTACAAAACCTTCTGATTATTTGAGTCACCGAGATATTTTTATCATCTCCCTTCAATGCATTCTCTAAAATGGTGACCGCGGATTTTTGAACCTTCAACTATTTCATAGAACGTCGAACTATTCAACTGTTTCATGGAACGTTTTGTTTAACTAGCAAAATGGCAACTGCTGAAACATCTGCCGTAGTCATTCCACCCTATATCTCTGTGGACCCTACATTATGGTTTCATATGCTGGACAGCACGTTCGAATTAGCTACTCCTAAAGCTATCACTGAGTCGAAAACAAAATATAATTATGTTGTAGCGCATCTACCGCCTGCTACTGCTACTATGGTTCGAGATGTGATAATGAGTCCTGATCCAACTGATCCTTATCAGATTTTGAAAGCAAAAGTTATCGAACGTTGCGGAGAAAGTCGTACTTTAGAAATACGGAAACTGCTAGCTGGAGAAAGCCTGGGTGACAGAAAACCAACTGAATTACTTCGATTAATGAAAAGACGGGCTGAAAGCCATAATATTAGTAACGATCTTCTTCTAGAACTGTTTACTCAACAAATGCCAACCACTGTGCAAACGATTCTAGCTTCCATTGAAAAAATTACTCCAGATAAAGCGGCGGATATTGCTGATAGAATAATTGAATTAACGCCTTCCAACATTAGTTCTGTTTCGATTCGAACGCCAACAACTGAATCTCAGACACCACCAGCCATTGATATGCTCGTAAAAGAAATCCAAGCATTACGCCAAGAGGTCGCTCATCTTCGTCGTTCAAGAAGTGTATCTAGAAGTGATAACCATCAGCGTAATCGTTCTCAGTCCCGCCATAGGGATGCAACATTGTGTTGGTATCACCGAAAATATCAAGAAAAAGCAAAAAAGTGCCTAGCGCCTTGTTCTTATTCGGAAAACCAGAAGCGGGAAGAGTAGCGGCGACGGACTTCTCCCCAGCACCTTCTCGTCGCCTTTTCGTTAGAGACAGGAATACAGGTATGTGTTTTCTCGTCGATTCTGGATCTGATGCCTCACTTGTGGCCGCGAATAAAAATGACAAAACTAAGCCTGTTCTTCAAACCTTTCGTGCTGCTAATGGCACAAAAATTAATGTGTATGGTCGTAAATGTATTAATATCAACTTAGGCCTACGCCGAAATTTTACATATTCTTTTTATATTTGTGATGTTTCATGTGCTATTTTAGGAGCTGATTTTTTGCATAATTTTAATTTAAAACTTGATTTACGGAATCGTCGTCTTATTGATTCCACTACTAATTTAAAAGCTCCTGCTATATTAAGTACTTGTAATATATTTTCTGTGAAACCCAATGTTGTAAATGATATATATGGTAAATTATTATTTAAATTTCCTGAAATCACAAAATTACCGGATCCTAACCAACCGGTTAAGCATAATACTGTGCATTATATAAACACTAAGGGGCCTCCAGTCACTGCTAAGCCTAGACGGCTAGCTCCAGATCGGTTAAAAATTGCCAAAGCTGAATTTCAGCACATGCTACAACTCGGTCATATGAGACCTTCTAAAAGTAATTACTCTTCGCCTTTGCACCTGGTGCCGAAGAAAGGATCTGTCGATTGGAGACCTGTTGGTGATTATCGTGCTCTAAATGCACAAACTGTTAAAGAAAAATATCCTATCCCTTGTATCGCAGATTTCACTGCTGAATTACATGGTAAACAAATCTTCAGTCACATTGATCTTGTAAAAGCCTACCATCAAATTCCCATAAATCCTGATGATGTACATAAAACTGCGATTTGCACTCCATTTGGACTTTTCGAAAGCACTCGTATGCAATTCGGCCTTTGTAACGCTTCCTCAACTTTTCAACGATTTATTGATGACGTAATTCGTGACTTAGGATTTGTTTACGCATTCCTTGATGATTTTCTAATTGCATCAAATAATGAAACTGAACATTTAGAACACCTTGAGTTGTTGTTTTCTAGACTTAAAGAGTATGGCCTGTGTATTAATGTTGATAAATGTAAATTTGGCCAATCCACTATCGATTTTTTAGGATTCAAACTTTCAGCTGAAGGAATTGAACCCTTACCTGATCGTGTAAAATGCATCCTAGATTTCCCCCAGCCCTCTACCTTAACTCAACTAAGACACTACTTAGGTCTTTTCAATTTTTATCGACGGTGCATTCCCAAAGCTGCCGATATTTTAGCTCCACTCGTTAAATTCTTAGAAGGACACAAAAATACGAAAAAACATCCCAGTTCCAATGCTAACAAAACTGAGCAATTACAATGGAACGATGATGCCATTCTTTCCTTCACTGCTTCAAAAGAAGCTATAGCTCGAGCTACATTATTAAGACATCCAATTCCTGGCGCCCAGCTAAGCTTATGGGTCGATGCCAGCAATGTCGCAATTGGTGGATCTTTAATGCAACTCTCCGAAAACCAATGGGAACCAATAGCATTTTATTCCTGTAAATTAAATAAATCTCAAAGAAATTGGTCTACTTATGATCGTGAATTATTTGCTATTTATTGTTCTATAAAAAAATTCAGACACATGCTAGAAGGTCGGAATTTCATTATTTATACAGACCAAAAACCCCTTACATTCGCATTTCAACAAAACCCTGATAAATGTAGCCCACGTCAATTGAGACATTTAGACTATATTTCACAGTTTTCTACTGATATTAGATATACTAAAGGCTCTGACAACATTGTGGCCGATGCATTATCTCGAATTGAGATAGATTCAATTTCTCCTAATGTGTTAGATTTTAAAGAGTTTGCCACTGCTCAGACAAATGATGAAGAGCTAAAACAACTTCTCGAATTTGACACCACTTCATTAAAATTAGAAAAACATTATTTTCCACTCGAAGATGTACATTTATATTGCGATATGTCACAAAAACATCCTCGACCATTTGTTCCTAAAAGTATGCGACAATCAGTTTTTTCAACCTTACATTATTTCTCGCATCCTGGTATCTCAGCTTCATTAGATTTAATTTCTAAACGATTTGTATGGCCTGGCATGCGTAAGGACATAAAATCTATGGTTCGCAGCTGTACGAAATGTCAAAAAGCTAAAATCTTTCAACACACCAAATCACCAATTGGTACATTCTCTGAACCTGATGCTCGTTTTGCCCATATTCATATTGATTTTATCGGACCTTTACCATCATCCGATGGCAATCAGTATTGCATGACCATCATTGATAGGTTCACGAGATGGCCCGAAGTTATACCCACATCTGATATGACTGCAGAAACAACTGCTCGTACATTGATACACAGTTGGATCTCCAGATTTGGAACCCCTGTTACCATCACTACTGATCAGGGTAGAAATTTTGAGTCCACTCTTTTCAAAGAGCTTACAGATAGATTAGGATGTAAACGCATCAGAACTACAGCATACCATCCACAGTCTAACGGTTTTATTGAAAGATTCCATCGCCATCTTAAGAGTTCTCTTAAAGCTCACAATCAAATTCAATGGACTGAAATCCTCCCCATTGTCTTACTTGGTTTACGCACTGCTCTTAACAATGATATCCAAGCGACCTGTGCTCAACTTGTTTATGGCACAAATATCAGACTACCCTCTGATCTCATAAACACTGAAACTATAAATCAACCACCTACTCTTACATACGTCACTGAGTTAACTGAAAAAATGAGAAAGTTAAATCCCATTGCCACTGCAATGCACGGCAATCCTAAAATTTATGTCAATCCCTCATTAAAAACCTGTTCACACGTGTTTCTTAGATCAGATAAAGTCAATCCTCCCTTATCACCCCCTTATACAGGACCTCATCGAGTGATTGACAGGTCTGAGAAAACGTTTGACTTGGAATTAAACGGGAAGCGCTGTACTGTATCTATTGATCGCATTAAACCTGCGTATCAATTAGCAGATTCTATTTCACCTTCCCAACCTCAAAAACAAAATGAGCCCATAAATATTCCAACTACTCCTGTCGAACACCCTACCACCAAATCTGGTCGTAAAGTTCGTTTTCCGAAACATCTCGTTACGGATTATATTGTTTAAAACATTTGATGTATATAGTGTGCATACTATTTCCTTCTCAAAAGTATTGTTTTTCATGTAATGCATAATATATTTTCTATTTTTTTTTGCATCATATGTACTTTAATTTTACTCAAGACCTTTCTTATGTATCTTATTCATTGCTACCTTTTTGTAATCGCGACTTCGTCACTGGGGGCATACTCTGTAGCCGTCTGCTATTTCTCTCTCTCTCGCACGCGAGGAGCCAGCCAATAGCAATGAGGCGCATTTTCCTCCCCCCGCGTTTTCTGCGGAGAGCTTTTGAAGTCACGTGACGCAGTAACATTCGAACTCTGCAGAGAGCGGCAGATATTCTGTCAGTGACGATGGCGAATATTTGACTATGTGTTGTTGTGTTAATAAAGTTTATTTTTCTACAAAACCTTCTGATTATTTGAGTCACCGAGATATTTTTATCATCTCCCTTCAATGCATTCTCTAAAATAGGCTCAAGGGGCGCAAAAAATAGGGTTTTTGGGAGAAAAAAATGCCTTACTTCGTCAATTCTCAAGATATCAATTCCAATTAATTTTATTATAAATCTCCTTAATATTATCTACAACTTTTATATTCACAAGTTTTTGATAGGACCAATTCGTACCGCAAAAAAAAAAAAAATTAAAAACGAAAACAAAAAGAGGGATTGAAGAAGTAAAAAATTCATAACTCCGTCAATTCAAAAGATATAAAATCAACATAAATTTATCATATATCTTCTTAATATTGTCTACAACATCTAGATAGACAAGTTTTGGATAGGACCAATTCTTACAGAAAAAACAAATTAAAAATACATAGCGGTTGAAAAAAGAAATCATCTAAGTAAGGGTGTATTCAAATCCAAACTGTCTATTTTCTTACTCATTTTTAAATCCATTTTTGCTCTCAAACGCATCCAATTGCTAGATTCTCTTATTCAGAAACTATATAATGTACAGTAATGATCGATGTTTTGATAGAGGTAGAATAGATTTCAAAAAATGATGTCAAAGTGGGCATTTTGAACAGAATTTCCCGAACAGATTGTGTTAGAAACGAAAAATATTGCCCTACTGAGGAAATAATTGTTTATTAATCAAGTTTTAATTAATTGAAAGAAAAATAAAAACACAGGTCGCTTATAAATCTTTTCAAAAATCACGTCAGCATGTTTCATATATATATATTTTTTTTTTTATTAAAAATTAATCTGAAAATGTGCCAGAAAATTTCGTGTTGTTGAGTATGGAAAAATATTTTTTTAATATCGCTTTAACATGATTCTGAAAAAACTATCTATTTTATAAAAAGGAAATAAAAACTCGTCAAAAGCAGACGGATAAAACTGTTAAAGTGGATTTATATCTAATAATGATTTAGTTTTTGTTGGTGAAATTAGTATACTTAACTTCGAAATCTACCTCTGCCTGTAGGCCGGGCCGGCAGGGATTTTTTTGGATTACAGGTCTCATCTTTACAGGGTGCCCACTCTTCACGGTATCCAATGGCTAATTTCTAAATATCTAGTCATAGACATCTAGTTCCAATTATAAAAATATTTTAAATGAGGTAAAAATTATTTAAAAATTCGTTTTGATCAATAAAAACATTCCTTAAAAAGATACTACAGTCCCCAAACCTATTAGTGATATTTAGTAAACAAAATTCCTATTACAATAGCAGGTTAGACAAAAAGGGTCCCATTCGTCTAACACAAAAATTGACCGAATTATGAAACTTTAAATTGCACGACTTTAACCAATTTTCTGCATTTGAACACAGATGAGCTTAAAGGGATCATACGCAAAGTGCTTAAAGTATTTATTTTGAATGGACATACCTGCATCTCAGTCAAAGTTTTCTGATAACTTTAATTTTATTTAAATTTTAGATTAGATAATCTAATTGCATTTTAAAATATGTATCATTTTGTAAAGAATTGCAACTGTTGCTTTTCATCATTTCATTTAACAAAAATTCAATTTTTTTAACTTATATTTTTAGCAAAAGTTGTGCATTTTTCTTTAATAAGTCAGTATAAAAATAGATTTCAAATTTATATTGTAATGTTAATTTTACTTTCAACTATTATTATTTTTTATATCTGAAGATTATATTTCTAGTAAATTTGTGAATGACCCGTATTTCGCTGTAAAAAAAGATGCTTAAAATTTAAACAGCTATTACTCCATCTGTTTTAATCATACAAGAATGGGACTTTTTCTGTCTTACTTCTTAGTGTAATAGAATATTTTTACGAAATATAACTTATAGAATCGGAAATATGTATATAAGAATTTAAATTTCGTATTTTTTTAAATATTTTTATTGACAAAAGTCGCTTTTAAAATCCTTCTTTACCTCAATTAAAACATTTTTGTATTTGGAACTATCTATGTATAATAGTTTAGGAATTAGTCAATGGATACCCTGTACATCGTTTAGGTACGTCCTCATTATAGCAGCCTTTGAATGTGATGCATCAATATGTATAGCCAAGTTCTACCACATAATGATGTTATTGTGGTATATGATGTGACATTTTACGACATGTATGAGTAAATTACAGTCATATGAGATATGTAACATGTGGATAAACTATGTATGAACTACATATATCATGTAAAAAATATATATCGCTTGTACGTACGATATATATGACTGATATGTGATATAAATATTACTTATATGGTTTATATATGAGCATTTGGCTTATACATACAGTGCATGATGTATATAAAAGCTTGGCGATGACCTTTAGCAAATTTGAAACTGCCACCTTCGCATAATCGTAATTTAGGGAGCTGCTATATCAAGAATGTACCATTTTTTTTTTATTCTTATTTTTTTTTTATATAAATTCAGATCTGTAATACTCAAAAATAAAGGACACACTTGAACATTATAAAGTAAAAGTTAGTTAAAAATATTTATTGACTTTTATATATTTTCTGAACATTGAATCAGTAGTTGTTTGTATTTACACAAATAAATGATTGATGAATAAATTTAATGCTTAGTAATTGTTTAAAAATAGAAAAATACCAAGAAAAAAATCCATCATATTATAAATAATTCAAGATGTCTGATGGTGCTATCTGTAAGCAAAAATTAAAACTAAAATTAAATTATTTTTAATTTGTTTCTAATGTTATGAATTATTGTTACATGCTATTAAATACGACCCATCTTTGCATTGTAATAAATTATTATTCTTTTTATCTATAGGCTTTGAAATAATAAAAATAAGTCTGATAAACATCATGTAGAACAGAGTTTTTCCCAGGCACTTTCACCTGGTATCACCCTGCCTACCCTATTCTTTACGAAATAGCACCCTTCTTGCCCCTCAGTGAAAAAAAAATTGTCTTTTCTCTTTTTTGCATTAAAAAATATGCTTTCGAACTAAAAATTGAGTGATTTCTGTCTTGAAAAGAATGTCCTCACTTTTAAATATTAAAAGTTTAAAATGACTTTAAAAATTAAATCAAAGCCTTTAAAATTCAAAAAGTGCCCTTAAGAATCCAAAATGGGCTTTTAAGAATAAAATAAAATCTCTCAAGAATTAAAAAAGTGGCATTTTTAAACCTTGAAGAAACTGGTATAATCTCGACTGCTTTTCTTCAAACTCAAACTATTTTATTTATTTAATTTTTTTCTCGTTATAAGTATTGTTAAGAGCTGTGCCCTCTGGGACAAATCGTACGAATTATAAAAAGAAAGCATTGTTGTCAGAATAGCCAGAATGGAAAATAACAAATAAATAAAGCTTTACATGTGAAATATTTCCTGTATCTTTATTGTCTATTTCTTTATAACAATGATAACATATGAATTCACTAAAAATTTTGAATAATTTTAAGCTAAAAGTGTATACATGATCTTAAATTTAACCCTATTTTATGCAAGAAAATATTTGATAAATTTCTTTTTTAATGCTTAAGCACTGTTTAAATAAACTTTAATTTGATTTCACTGTATTATTTTTGTTACTTAAATACACTGAATGTAATGTTTTGATTATTTTATAATATACTACAAATAATCAGTTTTCTCTGAAATACATTTGATAATTTACATATTTAATTGTACAAAATGTAAATTCGTTTATAAATGATAATGCGATACTTAATTTTATTTTTTAATTTAACTTAAATATGTGAGATGCATGCAGATTAATTTTTAAAGAGTTAATTTGGTGATAGAAAATTAAAAAACAAAATTTCCCTGATTTAAATGAGTAAGTTTTGCTTATATTCTAAAATTTTCACTAGTTACTCTTAACTTTGCTCTGCAATATGCATATAGTGTATAACATTTTAAATTGTCCTCACGCCCCCCCCCCCCCCCCCAATGGTTTTCAAAATAATTTTTCTTTTAATGAGTCTTGAAAACCCTAACTCCCTAGCACTATTTTACAAAATTGATTGATATACTTAAGAAAATAATTTTTGAAAGATATTTATTATGTATACAAAACCATTTTACTGTTTTCAAAGTACTGTATTCTGGTATGTAACACACAACTATACATTTAGGTTTAAATTTTGTATTTTTAATTATAGTCGCCATATGTTGCGTAGATTTTTTTTTTTTTTTTTTTTTTTTTTTTTTTTTTTCAAAGAAACCTTCATGAGACACATAGCAAAAAATAAAATGGAAAATATTGTAAAGTACAATACTAATTAATTTTCATATAATCCGATAGAAATTTTTTTTATATAAATACCATTTTTATTAAATCAAATATCTTAGTTTTTATGATCATCTTTTTTATCATTTATTTTTATAATTAATGTATATCATGCACCTGTAAATTTCTATAAATTTTCTTGTATCAAAAGTGATTGTTACACACCAGAATATATAGTACGTACTTTTACATTAATCAAATGAAAAGTTAATTGCTAAAATGAATGAAATGTAATTTTTTGAATCCATGCATGACTAAGGGAAGGTTCGTCTTGTAGTCGAGGAATGTTTTTTAAACATATTATGATGATGCAGTAAGGAGTAGGTCTGCATATGAAAAACAAAGTTCATGTTAGTATTACATTTTTAATTTCTTTAAGGATATGGCTAAATATTGTTTATTATTATTATTTAAAATGTAAATTTTTTTGCCCACCTGGAACAACTTCAGATTTCAGTGTGTAAAATTTTATTCTCAATCCATGAAAGTTGATAGGGAATGTCACATTTGCTTCTATGAGATAGCAGCATTAGAAAAACTTAAATTTCTCCATTTCTTTGATACGTTTAGATATGGATATTCCTAAGTTTAACCATCCTTAAAGAGAATATTATATTCCCTGTTATAGCTATTTTAATTGAAGTGAAAAAAATTGCAGTAGTTGAATAACATCGATTTTACTTAGAATTTAAAAGAAAAATCCCATTATTCACCAACTGTATTTCCAACTGCCAACCACCTTGCAGATAATGATATTGTATTCTAATGAATGATATAATTTTTTTTTTAAATACAAATGTAAATTTTACGAGATTTAGCCATCACTAATTTATTTTAAAAATCTTCGATTTATTTAATTACAGATATCCGTTATATAAGTAAAGCGAAGATTTCCAAGAAAAATTAGTGTTAGCTACAAATTGTAACAGTTGTAGCTATCCAAACAGGACCTTTTTACAAGCATTATCTTCCCCAATGATAATATAAATAAAAACCAAGAAGAATATATTTCTTTTCCAGAAGAAATAGTATATAAAATAAAAATGTGAAGAACAGAAAAAAATGCATAATTTCTAGAATCTAGAAATGCACAATACAGAAAAGCCAGTACACTGATAGGTATCTTACACTTTACATTTCGTATATTATCCATATAAAGTTTCTGAAAAGGAAATAAGATTGTAAACATGAATATGCGTCATTTCGTTAAACTAAAATAAATATTCTGAAATTAATAAACTTTTGTGTAGAGATAAAGAACACTAACTAAGGTAGTTTCTTTAAAGATCTTACCCAATTGAGTTTTAAAAAATTAAAAAAAGTTTAATTAGTTGTGATATTTTTAAATATAAATACTTTTAAAATTTTAGAAGTACAATAAATTTACCGTTGTTTAAATAGTTTAAGTTATTGTTTGACAAAACAAAACTAATTTATATTACTTTATTGAATTAAAAAATTCTTTTATTTATCCAGAATTAATGCATGTGAAAAAACAACAACAACAAAAAAAAAAAAAATCCGATTTCTATACATGGGTCCTGTGAAGAGATAAATTTTAATAGTTTAGTTAACTGTTTTTTTATATGATTTCGTGAAAATATGGAGGATTTATTTTTTCCTAATTATTTTAAATAATTAAAATCTACTGCTTATTTTATTATGTATCTGTTTTTTAATATGATGTCATCTTTCCCTGTGGAGAGATAACATAGATTCGTCCCGTTCTGGTCTAAAGTACGAATTTTGTTTTAATAAACACATTGATATAAAGGCTAAAAGTTGTTTGTATTTCGTCCACAAATTTTGGACGCTTATATTAACAATCAAAAGCCGTCAATATTTCGTCCGGATGGAGGTATCTTTTGGACGTAATACAGACAAATTTTGGGGGTTCAAATTAAGTCCATTTTATGTTCATCTTACGCTCATTTTGTGGCCTAAAAGAAGTGCTTATTACGTAAACGTAGGTGATATTTGGACGTAATTTGATGAAATATAGGTGAAGTCCGGACGACCCTTCGATTTAAATTGGACACATCCATTGATCCAAATTACGTACTTTAGGCGAAAATTGGACGAATCTGTGTTGTGTGGGTTCAAACATAATGAAATTTATTTATACTACCAAAAGCTGTCCTTTGTTTGGATTCGCGAAGCATTATTTAATAAGATAAATATTTGAAAGTAACAATATTTTTTTATATATAATTTTTGCATCTTTATTAAGTAAAACGTTATTTTATGTTTTGGCGCATTTAAATTTTAGAAATGTAAATTCAGCCAAATAACTAAGAATTTCCTCGGAATTTTTTATATATGTTATAACGAATTTAACAATTAATTTTATTTGTTTACAATTCTTTTGTTGCCATTTTACAAAAAAAAAAAAAAAAAAAAAAAAAAATCATAATATAATTCAAGACTCCTTTATCATATATCAGACTTGACAATCCGGTGAAAGTCTATAGGTGAAAATGTCTCCGATAATTGCCAACTTATTAACTGACTTCGTCCCGAAAGTTACGCCACCTGGCGCATACAACTGATAATACTCCGCAAACAAATGTATAGTGAAAAATGAACAATATTGTGTTATTGACATTAAATGTAAAAAATATATATATATATATATTTTAATTCAACTAAAATAAATACGTAAAAAGTAAATTATTTTGCGCAATTATTTTCTGGCTTTGAAAAATGTGAAAACTTTTGAAAATGAAGATTTAAATGTAAGATTTATTGGTACTTTTTTTTTCTTTTTTTTTAAATAAATCTTGGCACAATTCGGGTTTCAGAAAGTGAGATTTGTTGCCAAATGATACAAACAGTTATGAAATCACAAATTTATGAACTGTTAGTTTTTTTCTAAGAATTTACATGTATAATTTAAATTATAGATATTATTAATTTTTTATATACAATTTACTTATGGTTGTATGTAAAAATAGATAAATTGCTCTTTTATATTAAACAAATTGTATAAATACAGAAAAATATTGCTTCTTTATATGAAACAGTGAATAGGTTTCCAGAAATTGCTTTGCTAAATTTCCTTCTCTCGCCAAAAGGTTGAAAAGTACCGATTTTTTATTATATAATTAGGTATTAGCAAATTTTATGTAATCTGTTCTACAGCCAAAGTTAGCTGCAAAAAGCGCGATGCTGGAACAATGTGGTATCATTTATACGGTTTAAATAATACGGTTTGGCGCAAGATTAGTTTTGCGCCAAACTACACTTACTGTAATAAGCCAATTTGCTGTAGGGATTAACGAAGAATCCCAAACAAAGACTTACAAACACCAAAATCGTAGCATGAAAATACTTTATCTTTTTTTGGGAAAAGCTGAGGGACATGTATAAATTAAAGTGATTATTAAAGTTTTTATGTTTCCAATTTTTTTAAAAGTGTAGTATTTGTTGTCAGTCTGTTTGTTTGTATATCCGTTTGCATATTGTCATATCCGTGTTCTAACTCTCCTAAAATACTTTGATTACCACAAAATTTATATATGTTATTAAGTTTCTGTTATTACTATTATTAAGTCTAGTAATTGCTGGATTCGAAGTTAGATAAATTTTAATACATTATGAAGGGCATTGAACTTCTATATATCATATACAGCCGTACATAATGTCTCATATACACAGTAACCCACATAACACATGTGAGTTACAACAAGGATATTAATTATGCACCAATTCATGCGCGCCAAGATATGCCAATTTGCTGTGGACCCGATTATGAAACTTTTCATAGATTAATCCATACAAACTTTATATGAAAAAACAGTGAAGATTGCACCTAAAGTATGTTAAGCTGAAATGATCCCCCATAGCTTCAAAAATAAAACAAATCATAAACAAATAAATAAATAAATGAAAGTGTGAATTTAAAAAAATGAAGGATCGATATTAAATTAATACTGTAACATGAAATTAACTGTGAAAAGAAGCAAAACACCAGCAATAAAGTAAATCACATATTTGAAAATATAAAAGAGAAAATATATTAAAATATTTAACTTTTTCGGGATCTAGATGCTATCCATTTATTTTAAAAGCTAATGTAATATCACTGACGAGTTTGTGGAAAAATATTTTTCTTTCCTGCTTATTTTTATTTTCATAACGGAATTCAGCAATAAACTTTTTTTGTTTAACAGTAAAATAAGTCAACTTTATTAAAAGAAACGTCCAGAACGTATGAATTTTTTTTTTTTAATTAACAGCTATCATTTGCAAACTACAAATATTCAGCATATCGTAAAAAAAAACTGGGAAAACAGATATGAAAAATAAATTGAAAAATATTTCTATTTCTCATGTTAGATGGCGCTAGTAACAAGACAACAATCTGGTGTCTGACTACGTGTACAGCGGACAAAGAAAAGTTAGCGATTTTCAAGTCTGGTATATGATAAGGGAGTCTTGATATAATTCTTTTAAAATGCGTAAATATCGTCTGCGTAAATGATTTCAAATAATAAGAATAAATTGTGTATTGGAATTCTTAACACCGAAAAGTACTTTTACAATTGAATGTAAATAATTGAATTTTCACAAATTTTAACTCATTAAAAATCATAGATTAAGGACCAAGATGGGACATTTACGGCAAAATCTGTAATAGCAACAGTACTGGCGTCACTACCGACAAGAGGGAAGAATTAACAAGCCTCCGAAATTTATCTATGTTGAAGAAATATGTTTACGCTCTATGCTTTGAATATCTATTCTTTCCTAAAACGAAGCAGGTGTCAGACGATATTCTATTCATGATTGCTTTATTTATTTAGCTGCTTTTTTTTTTTTTTACCTTACTTGTATTGTTCACTTTTAACTTACAATTAGGTATTGTGTTAATTTATTCATATCGAATAAAACTTTATTGAGTGTAATGTCAGTAGCTCTATTTATTTTTAACTGTTAGATTTATATAATTCTAAAAGTTAGCCGTAAGGAATTTTTCCCCATCAGTAATTTTATTATTATTTCTTATATGTTAATGTTATAAATATTATTGAATTGGTTGTACGTTATTTACATTAAAAACAATATTTTATTTTATATGTAAGAAAGTGAAAATGCGTAAATTTTAAAAGATTATTGTAACGATTGTTTAATACGTTAAACTTCATAAATTAATAAAACATCGGCTATAAAAATTTTCCTACCAAATGGGAATATTTATGAAATTTTCTGGGATTTGTAGAGTGCAATACTTCGTATAATTTTAAATTACACCATTAAGTTTATGTAGCTTTAAATTCAATTATATCATATTTACTTCATATATAGCATTCAGACGAAATTTTTCCCCTTTTTTTCGTTGCACTTACATCGTTCACTCATCATGTAAAAAAAAAAAAAAAAAAGCATATATCCGTGCATGAACATAGAATAGATATTAGATATATAAAATAGAATATCTATTTTATGTTCATTTATCGGTGCAAGATTCTACTGAAAACGTAAACATGAAACATTAAAAAAAGAAAGATTACAATAAGGTAGATGCTCAATGATAAAAATTTTACAAGGATGGGGAGTTTCTTCCCCATTGTCACTAAAGCCGCTAAGATCGCAATCGCATTACCATTACGCTCTATGGAAATGTCCCATCTTGCATATTAATATATGTAAAAAATATGCTATAATTTTCATAAAAAAGATATTTTAAAAATTTCATAAAAGAAATCGTGAAACTATTTAATGAATCATGATTATATCTATGACTAACTCCATGATTTATTTTTTCTACTGAAAACAGACGTGTTTCATTTTCTATTTGCAAAAATGCGCCCGTAATGGAAAAACATGTAAAATAAATTAAATAAAATAATAAATTATTGAAGGTTATTCTGTAAAAACAAAAATAATATTGTGCAAATCTACATATCATAATTTATTTTCATGTTTAATTTCAGGTCAAAATACTGAATAGTTTTTTTGTAAAGTGTATGACAAAATGTAATTTAAGTAAAATAATGCTATAAAGTGATAAAATATCATTTATTAAGATTGACGATCGTTTCGTCGCACCAACGGTGATATTTTCAAAATCATACACGATAGAAAATATTTTCACATATTTTAAAAATAATAAACATAGTAAATAATGTCACGAGATATGATGCATAATGAAATATTGCAAACATAAAATATATTAAAATTAAATTAGTTATTTGTGAACGTGGATTAGTTTTCATATAATTTAACAAAACAATAACATGGTAAATAATATCTCGAGACAACATGCTTAATGAAAATTATTGCAAAACATAAAACAAAATATAAAATTATCTTGGCTATTTGCGAGCATGGATTAATTTTTACTATTGGTACTAAAATTATATAGCATCTCTTTCCAAATTTTAGGTAAATCTAGGGACACTGAATCATTGCAAATATTCTTGTTGCGTAAAAATATCTCTATTGATTCTCGGATTATGGATGGTAAATAAAATCTTGATGTGTAAATTAACTTGCTATTTTAAAAATCGATCCGTAACGGTTCTTCGTTGCATAATCTGACCAAAACTGTGGTTCTTCTGTTGTATTTGATGTCTGCTATGTGTTCTTTGATTCTGGTTTTAAGTTTTCTACTTGTCATACCTATATAAAACTGCTTTCTTCCATCTTCTTTGGTGAAAGGTATTTCGTATACTCCTGATAACTGGTTTGACTCTATTGGATCTATTTTCTTGCATATTATATTTTTTAATTTCATAGAAGGTTTTGCGACAAGGGTGATATTGAATTTATTGAGTTTATGTTTCAAACGTTCGAAGAAACCAGGGAAATATTGTAAAGTGGATAACATGGAATTTTGTGGATTGAAATTTCTTTTCTTTTTATTCTTCAAGCTCTTAATTAATTTTTCTATGGTGCTTTCTTTGTATCCATTGTTTCTTGCAATGCCATATATTATATTTATTTCATTATCCAACTGTTCAGAGGTACAAACTGTGGAAGCTCTATGAATAGAATGTCTTAATGCTGAAACTTTGTATGAAAAAGGTGCTTGAGCATTATGAGGGATAATGGATTGACTGGCTATGGAATTTCTGTAAACAGTGCGTTCTATTCCTTGGTGCGTCTTGATTAGTAATACATCTGAATAAGGTAGCGTACCATTTTGTTCTATTTCCAATGTAAATTTAATTCTAGAATCAAGGCTATTAATCTGGTTTGAAAAGTTATTGAGCAAGGAATCAGTATATTGCCATATGATGAAAATATCGTCTACGTATCTTATCCATGCATGGGGAGTATAATCCAATTTGTATATATCTATTTCAAGTGGTCGTAATATGAATTCAGCTAATAATCCTGATATAGGAGAACTCATCTGAGCTCCGTTATTTTGTTTGTATATTTTGCCGTCGAAAGTGAAGTAATTATTATTAACTATTAGATTAAGAGCACTTTTTAGTGTAGTTTTCATATTATCATTAATATGTTCCATGAGGTCAATGCAATTATTTATATTTGTAACGGCTTTTTGGGTATCAATAGATGGGTATAAAGAGACTACATCTAGACTGGCTACTAAATAATTCTGAGGTAAATTAATGTGTTTCAAATATTGAATGAACTCATACGTTGAATTAATTACATGATCAGAGCTGGGCAGAATATTTTTCAATAAAACTACAAAAGATTTTTCCATAAAATATGTGGGGCTTGAGCATTTAATTACTATTGGCCTTATTGGAATATTTATTTTGTGGTCTTTGAGTCTGCCGACAATTGCTGGGACTACTGCTAACTTATTAATTCTCATTAAAACTTTCATATTATTTTATTATTTTTAAATTATGTGAAAATATTTTTTATCGTGTATGATTTTGAAAATGTCGCCGTTGGTGCGACGAAACGATCGTCAATCTTAATAAATGATATTTTATCACTTTACAGCATTATTTTACTTAATCTGTTTACAAGTGATCATGATACATGTTTTTATAAAATGTAATTTGTGTAGCCTAGTAGAGGCTCATCCTAATCACTGCGGTGCTTTACAAATTTTTTACTGTAGAATATCGAGTGCCTAGCTTTTACCGTTCATATACAGAGACACCCGCCCACCAAAGTTTTCGATTACAATATTGTTCTTGAGTGATAGTGGCTGGAAGCGCGATTACAACTTAGTTTTACGTTGTGATTTTTTGCATACTAAGATGTGTATAAACTCTATACATCATATACAGTGCTACACAAAAGAACTCGAAAGAATTACTGTCTATAGATGTGAATTGCTTAGAGGTAATATATTATTGCTTAACAAATTTTCCAGATGAATTATATTTAGTACACTAAAAAATGTTTCTAGATTATAAATTCATATAGAGGTTTTCTCAAAAATCTGGATTCATTGTTGTTTACGACTTGTAGCTTCTGAAAGTGCATTTTTAGTTGTGTTATGCATTTTTCACTCAAATTAACTTTTAGCTTAATATATTGTGCATATAAGAATCTGTAGATAACATAGAGGGTTGTACAAAAACACTCGCGTACACTCCTATCTATTAGAAGAAGTTGTTGAAGGCGAGTTTTTAAAAGTGTTTTTCCGTTTTCTAACTAGCTGAATTATTTAGTATATATGCAAATATCTTGATCATATACACAATGCTGCACAAAAGAGTTCGAGTACCTTTCCGATTACAGACGGTAATTGGTGAAATTGTGTTTTAAAATGTGTTATGTGTTGTCTGTTTACTTAACGTATCGTTTTCACCTTATTATAAGGGGAAGTTTCGTTACAGCATTCTGACTGTAAAAAAAAAAAACGGACTAAAAAACGGAAATACTACTGGCAATCTAGACACCAGTACTATTTCCGTTTTTTTACGGGAATTTTTACCCATAAATTATAGAAAAATTTCCGTTTTTAATCAGAAAAACGGAAAATTTTCTGTAATTTATGGGGAAAAATTCCCGTAAAAAAAAAAAAAAAAAAAAAAAAAAAAAAAAACGGAAATAGTACTGGCGTCTAGATTGCCAGTAGTATTTCCGTTTTTTTTTTTACAGTGTGGAAGAGTTACAAGGTGTTTCATAAATTATACTTGACGCATGCATTTTCTTTCTTGTTTCAATTTTAAAATAGGGGGCGCTCTTCTGAACTAATTATTTATAGAAGAAAAAAAAAAGAAAACACAGGTAAATTGTTATGTCCATTTAATTCTGTTGTAATACGACTGTTTTTTAATGTTTAAAAAAATTATTCCACTGCCTATCGTCATATTAACAGTACCCAGAATAACTTTATTCGTTAGATTTTTGGTAAGTGACACATTCTTTAAATTTCAATAAATGATATATATTTTTTATAAAAATAAAAAATATATATTATATAAATGATTTCGATTATTTAAAAAACACTGTATTTTTAGGAAGCACATGATAAATTTTTTTCCATAACTTACTTTATTATAACTTTACTGAATTTTATAAAATATAAAATTACTACTTCCACGGATTTTCTCTAAAATAATCCAAAATTTTGCATCATGCGTTATATCATGAAATAAATTATACGCCATATTCCACATCTATACATACCCTGAGGGAAAATTTAAATCTCTTATTAACTTTAAATAGAGCAGTTTTATCATCCTAAATATTAAACACATCTTCAGAACTCATTAAACGCTCTACGGTTACAAAAATGAGAACTTTATTTTTCTCTCTTTCCATAATTTCGCCGTAAAGCGAAAACTACGCTTCAACACATTTAAACACTTTGTTATTTTTCTAGGGCATACTAAGAAGATGAATTATTTTACAACTTTATTCAAGATGCGCAGATTTGAATGAGTTTATAGCTTTTGGAATATTTTTTTTTCCTGTTCTGTTTTCGACAACCGGGATTTTAATTTCTTCTGCTGTCTATTCTCATAAAAGAAATTAAATAAATAAAGCATAAAAAATGTGTTTTCTTTCTAATATTGATACTTTTTAGGACTGGTTGAAATATGCTCTGAATATGAAATTAAAAAGCTTATAATAAAAATATTTATAATTGAAAGTTTGAATAAATAAAATATGTAATATTAAAATCTGATAAAATTTACTTAAAAAGGTGCTAAAATATACCTGAAAAAGTCTTTGTAGCATAAAAACCGTCAAAGATGTTAAAAAATGTTAAAATCCCAAGCGCTTTCAACTGCTCTATAATAGCCGTCATCAGGGGGGTATTGGTGATAAGAGGAGTCTGAGGTTTCCATCCAGATGGCGGCTGTTATTGTGCAGTTGAACGAGCTAAGGGTTTTTAACATTTTTTAATATCTTTCATCGTTTTTATGCTACAAAGACCTTTTCCTGTATACTTTAGCACCTTTTAAGTAAATTTTATCAGATTTTAATATCACATATTTTATTTGTTAATCAACGTGAACATGAGGTTCAATAATTATAGTTTGAACTGTATTTTAAATTTGAATAAATAAGTACAGTTTGAAAGATTTTATAGCCATATCGTGTTCATACTTAACGTTTATGCTCTGTTCATTCCCTTGATATCATTTTACAGGAAAGTGAACGAAATAACAATTTATATTCATGATATTTTAACTCTCTTAAATATCATATTCAGGAAAAAAAAATTTTTCATTATGTGGAGACGGAGACTGACATACAATTGAGGTCGTGCGATTCAAAAATCAGAAAATCAAATTTTAGGAAATTGCGAAAAATCTCTATGTCCATTGGTTTCATTGAAAACCAAGGTTTTAGAATTCCAGATATACACGATAAAACTAGTTTTTTTTTTTTTGCAGATTTTAGTGTTTTTTCGATCCAGGTTCACCAAGTTAATATATTGATAGAGATAACTCGATCTTTATCATTTTGGATAAGACGAGTTTTTAAACTCACGTCCTCAGTTATTAAGTTATGCTTCGAAAATGGAACAATAGGGTTAAATGGATTAAAATATAAACTATAGTTTCTTTTAAATCTTATTTTTTAATTTTTTTTCCTAAAAAGGTTTTTGCTGTAATAAAACCAATAATGATTTCTCTTTTCTGATATATGCAAAGCTACATACATTTCTAAAAGGTTGGTTTCATTTTTCCCCTAGCTGAACAAGAATTTTTGATTTCTTTTCGCATATTCAACAAGTCATTTTTATGAGTAAAAAAAATCACATTTGTAGACATTATTATTTAAATGACCCACCAAAAATATTTTTAATATTTCAATATGTGTAGTCCATCGTTAATAAAAATCGACTGTTCTCCGATAGTGAAATACTCTCACTGTCGTATCTCAAAAATCAGTTCAAATCGCAAACATTGACGGTATTTTCTGAAAACCCTTTGCCTTTATAAGAATTATGTCAACGGACTTCTTTAATGGATTTTCTAATTTTCCTAACAATCTCTTTTGCTGGGACTCGTTTTGCTCGGGGTGCCGTATAAATTTCAATAGAATCTAAAATTTATATGTTTGCTTGTTTATCTTCTTATATTTTTAGCACACAGACTATCAAAGCCTGAGAGCTAATGTGCCCGCCGGTTCTGTATGTATGTATGTACAATCGTGGAAAACAAAAAAGTAAATACCCCCTACTAACTCCCCAACAAATTATTGTAGAAGAAAGTTACTGGTACCGAACGATTGGAAATAGAGTCTACTTTTAAATGATGTGTATAATATTTGCAGGGAGCCATCTACATATTAAAACGAACCCAAACTTCATTTTTTTTCAATGGCAATACCCAATTTTAACAAGATATTTCAAATCTTCGTTTCAAACTATGCCTAGACACCAAATTTCAAGTCATTTGAATGATAAGTTTTTGAATTATAAATATTCAAAATTTAATGTTAAATTATATTTTCATATTTTTATTAATATCTCCTGAAATTATACTCTGAATGTGCTAATTTTTAGTGTAGCAATAATACTAAAATACCGAAACATAAATACGTTGAATTTGCAATTTTTATAACTTTATGATATGAATTATGAATTATGGAATTAATACTCGAGAAAATTATGAATTGCAACCTACAATATTTTTGATGGATTTAGATTTATTAAGTCCTGCTTTATGGAAATCCAAAATTTCACATTTTTCTTCCATGTAGTTTTCAAATTATGCTTAAAAACCGGCAAAATGGTGGTTTTAGGGGCCGTCTATGATAGAAGTGACTAGATATTTTGAAATTTCTTATGCTATCCTGTAATCTAGCAGTCTTCAATGATTGCGTGAGTGGCACCTTGATCAAGAAGGTCTCGGTCAACAATCGGGTACCGAATTTCAATTTGGATACAACCCCTAAAATATGCTCGTTTTAAAATAATTAATTTCTCGGTAACTTATCGTGCGAATTGTATAAAAATTTGTTTTTAGGCTAATTGAAGGGTGTAGAGTTCATTTATGCTGTCAGAATTGTGTACTACTACTACTGAAATAGACAAAGTTATGATTCGTTTTAATATGTAGATGGCCCTCTAAGCAAATTTTATGTACATCATTTAAAAGTAGACTTTATTACCAATCGTACGGCACAAGTAATTTTCTTCTACGATAATTTTTTGCAGAGTTAGTAAGGGGTGTTTACTTTTTTTTTTTTTTTTTTTTTTCCACGACTGTACGTATGTACGCAATGCGATAATTCTTATAGAAACATCCGATATGCTTCATTTTTTTTTTGATTCATTCGAATAAGGCGCTTCACTGATTAGTTTTGGGGTTGATTGGTTAAGTATAAAGGGGGGAAAGGGGAGCTTTTTCCCCTCTTAACCCTCTAGTGCATACTGTTGCCAATTGGCAACAAATTAAATTTTCCCTCCTTATCATTTATTTATCGTTGCCTCTTGATAACTTTATGCTTTACTTATTCATTTTGACACTATACTTAGTTTTAGTTCATTAAAAATACCATAGGTGATAATACTTATTTATCAGTTACAAATAAAAAGAAACTTTTGAAGCCTTCCATTTTCCTAGCCATAGATGGATTTCTAACACAAATAAAAAATATTTAAAAAGCAAAATTTCATTTGAAAAAAAAAATATTTTTCAAAAGAATATGCTTTTAAAAATTACATTAAATATGTTTCAGTAAGGTTTATTGCAACAAATAATATATGCATGCGAATATAGGTTTGTTGCCATTTGGCAACACCATGAATTGCGTTCCACTTTTATTTACATTTTTAGTATTCTGTTCAGTGAATATGTTGATTGTTTCATCTTGCTTTTTGTCTAATTTTTCATCAAAAAATTTATTCTGATAAAGCCTCATCATGCTCAACATATATTTTAAAGCAATGACACTAAAAAAATGACAGCAATGACGATCCACCTTTTGATCCAAACCGTCTGTTCAAAAACGGTTCATACACTTATGATGAGACTGATTGTAATTTAAAGAAGATAAATCAGCGAATGAAACTGACTAGAATGTTGATGCAAACGCTGGGATAGTAAATATTCCATCTACATTAAAACAAAAGCAGTCAGGTAAACGTAAACAGAAAAAAGTGAAAGCGTTAACTCTTCAGCCAGATCCTTCTTGGATAAAGATTATTGGAGACGTTTCTCTGCCTGAAAGTGTTTTATCATTTAAAATACCATATTAATATTTTTATATTTTCCCACCCAGTACTTTTCGAGCATATTTCTGAACAAAGAAGCCTATGTAGTGTTCTAAAACATATTCAAAAGTCACTCATTATATGCTCGACAGATATAAAAAAGTATCTAAGCGTCAATATCTGAAAATTGGACAATTTGCGTCCCCTGCCAATAATATTCCATTAATTATACTAAAGCCAATAACTGAAAAATGTAATATATTGTAACATGTGTTATAACAATTACCAATGATAAATGGACACATGATGATGTATAAAGAATTAATTTTAAGTTTTAAACAAACGAAACCATCATTTCAGTCCCTGTCCCCAGGTACAAATATTCAATATTAAATGTATGCTGTAAAAATTGTTATAAATATTTTTAACTTTTACTATTATATATTTATACCTATAGATATACAGTATGGGAAAATATAATGCTCCTTTACTCGTATAGATTGTATAGTAAAATACTGTAGTAAATATATTTGTCCCTGAGGTTGACCGTCATCTCAGTCCCTCTAACCACACATTTAGGTTAACAGATACTAGGTGGCGCTGGCAGAATTATTTCGATTGCAACAGCAACTACAGTGCAACTATCCACCGTGGATGAAGGTAAGTTGTTTTTCTCATTGTTTCATTTTTAGAAATATTTAGTTTTTGTTCTGAAAACAGATGAGTATTTTTTATAACATCATTCATGTCCCCATATTTAACTTTTTATCTCTAAAAATAAAGCTTATTGCAACTTTATTTCTGTAACATTCAAATGTCATATGGAATATTTAATCATTTACATGTGTTCAAAATGATTCAATAAAATGGCTGTGCAGATGTTAAGACAAAAACATCATCTCAGTCCCAATTATTAGACGCTGATTATGGTGTTAACAGACATTTTCTTCCATAAAAGTTTATCCTACGCATAAAATATGCATCCTTGATCTCAAAATACAACGACAATCAAATGACAAAACATGTATCATAGTATATAATTGTATTTGGAAGCTGGTACATTAATTCAAAAAAATAAAAATTCTGGAGTGAAATTGACCAGTTTTCAGATATTGACCCCTAACAATTTGTATCTTGAGTAGCATTGCAAACTTTAAAATCATAAGATTTTTTGGGAACCCTGTCATTGGTGTATCAATAGGTAGTCACACTATGATCTTGAATACATTTGAAAGTATACGATAATTTTCCCATCTGAACGATAATGCATTGTCGAATGGGGAAGATAAGTTTTTCAAGTTGAGACCAATAGTCGGTACCTTTGGATGGAAATTCTTGTCCATTCCCATTGAACAATCTCTATGTGTTTATAAGCAAATAAGTGCGACAAAGGCTCTTCCCCATGAAGCAGTAGACCCCCCACCCCCCCAAAAAACTGGCATAAGTATACTTTTAAATTGTTATTTTTCGCAGGAGCGTCCAATTTTGATATTTATTGCGAAAAGAATACAACCACTCTGCCAAGTGGGCATGACTTGGAGGTTAGCGTTTGAGTCAATGCTAGACTAACTTATCCAGTTGTTGAACCTGTAAATCATGAACTCTATTTTGATGACTATTAAACATAAGTGAAGCTATTGGCACATTTAAAATGAAAAGTAATTTCGTGCCTTGGAATAATAAGAAGAGACAGAATCCCGTGCCGCAAAATGCCACCCGACAATTAATGGAAAAAAAGATCAGAGATGTACGTAGAATATGCTTAGAATACGCTTAATGCATGGTGTTCCATTTGGCGACCATTTAAAAAAATCCAAAATACGGAAAAATATAAGAGTGATATTTTTTTCAGCATTTTCCTTTAATGTATGTCCATTAAGGAATCAAATATATTTTTTAAAAGGAAAAATAAAAAATCATGCACTAGAGGGTTAATTTAGATAAATGGGCTTTTCCTGCAGAATTATTCGATTTGCTCCGAATTTAGTATACCGATTTATTATGTTAAGGAGCTGACTTGATTAGATTTGGAGGTTCATTAGTTACGTATAAAGAGGTAAATGGGGGATACCCCCTTAATTTAGATAAATGGGATTTTCATGCAGAGTTATTCGATTTGTTCCAAATTTGGTATACCGATTTATTATGTTAACCCTTTCAGGGGAAAGGTACTTCTATCCTTAAAATTCTGAAATGAGTGAATGACACCAGAATTTACAAACGAATTTATTTCAAAATAGGCAAAAGTTTTTGTTTACGTACTTCATAAGAGGGAAATTTTCATCCTAATATTCTGGCCCTAATGTGGCATTTAGGAATTAAAATTTAGTGGTCCAAAAATGAACCACCGACCTTAAAGGGGTTAAGAAGCTGCCTTGATTAGATTTGGAGGTTTGTCGGTTAAGTATAAAGGGGACGGGGAGTAACCCCCCCTTAATTTAGATAAATGGCTTTTTCATGCAGAATTATTCGAATTGCTTCAAATTTCATATACCAACTTATTCCGATATGGCCCTTTATTCGTTAGATTTGGAGGTTCATTGTTTAAGCATAAAAGGGGGAAAGGGGGCAAGTCCCCTCCCCTTAATTTAGATAAATGGGTTTTCATGATCCAATTTACTAGAATTATCAAATTTACTTTAATTTTTTTTCTAGGTTCATTCTAATAAGGAGCTTTCCTGATTATATTTGGAGGTTCATTGTTTTAGTATAAAGCGGGAAAACGGGTCTAATACTCCTTCATTTATTTTTTCAGGGACATTATTCTTTGAAATAACAGTATAATATACAACTACTGTGAATAGCCTGTGAACTCAATGCCACCAGTTTAACGGGGCACTTTTCTTTTTATTTTAGGCTTTACACGTATGCACTTTCTTAAAAACCAATAGTCACGAATTTTGAATATGGATTTCAGCTACACAGTTTTACGTTTATAAAATAGTAGTTTTATCTTATACAATTTTTTTTACAGAAGCATGTAACAAATATTTAACATCTTCTGCGTAGAAAAATGAGTGATGTTGGTAACAAGGGAACTGTAAATGGGATTACAGTTCTGTTTCGTGTCGATTTTATCCGAAACCGACATGACCCATGATTCTATTTGGTTTGGGTTGGCGAACATTCGTGGCGGGTAGGATTCGCATCGGGTTTCGGGGACTTCAGCTAGAATTTTCAGCAGGTTTGGTAACCATTCAACCCGTGCCGGGCTCAAATGTGGAGTTCTCACAAAACAGAAGCAATCCTTAAAAGTCGTTTTAAATACCCGTCTGTGTATATCTCTCAATATTGACTTACAAACGTCACAAAGTTCCCTTTCTTTCTTTCTTTATCTTTTCTTCCTCCGACAACAACACGAAAGAATAAATCGTAAGTCAAAAAAATATTCATCGCACTCAGCATCTCAGAGAATGAAGACGGTTTGTAATTGATAAGATATTTTTGTAAAACAGAAATGATAAAATGTAACTTTTCAGAACAATCCACTGAAAATATTTATGTTCACGTGTGAAAAATGGATTGTAGAGATTCTAAATACAATGAAAATAATTGCTAAAATACACAATAAAATTCCGAAATCGCAACGCATTTTGAGAGAATTCTTTCTTCTTCAAGCAAAAAAGGCTTGACACTAAGGCAGCAGGAGCCAATGTCATAGAGAGATGAGATAAACACAAGAGACAAATGGAAAACCGAAGATAAAGACAAAACAACCAAACAGAAAACGACGTCGCAAAAGATAGAATAGCATTGAACAGAAAACAAAGAAAATAAATTCTGAAATAAATAATAAATTACCAAAGATCAAAGCTAAATGCAAATTTAAGGATTTCTATTAAATAGGTAGAAATAAAAAAGTGAGAAAAGAATGGCAGGAGGATAAAAGCCTAAGTTTAGAAGATTGCAGTAAATAGGAAAAATGAAGCTGTATTCGATTTACTGCAGTGTTCACAAAAAGCTTGAACAGTTTTTATAGCTTCTATAGAAGGATGTATAGAACCTTTCTATGTTCTAGATGATATTTCTAGAACGCTGTTGTATTCTAGAAACATAAACTTTAAAATTAAATTCCATAAAACCCGCAATATCATTTCAAGAAAACACTTATTGTATTAGATATAAGGCCAGATAATGCAATTTACTTTTATTTATTTTTCCATGGTACTTCAATTATTTTTTTTTAAAGAAATTTTAAGGAAGTATATTTAAATTTTATACACGTATCTAAAAATGATCTTCTCTTTCATAACAAAATTATTTCAATGTTTAAGGAAAACAAGTCCATTTTATCGAAAATGAGACACTTTTCAGTGTGACAGTTTTAAAGCAAATTTTAAAGACAGAATGCTTTGTCTACTGACGGTACTTATACTTAGAAATACCATTAAAATAACTTGTTCTAAAATTCATTTAATGTTTAGATTAGTTGTAATACAGTTTAGAATGAGTTATATATACATTACTTTATCTTGTTCCAAAAGCATTTTTGGTTTCACGAAACAAAAATATTTTCTAAAAGATGATTTCTTTTTCCTTTGCATCTTTTCAGCTTTCTTGGCGATGGGCAGGGGGAGAGGGGGGGTTTTCAATTTGGAAAAATTTCTATATTTCTATTGTAAGAAAATTATATTTGTACATTTTATAATTCTACAAAATACTAAGAAAAATATTTAAAATGAAAGATTTGAGTATGTTTATAAATATTGCACAAGATCCCTATAAATTCTAATTTAATTAATCTTTCTAAATCGTTCAATCTTTCTAAAATCCTTCTAAAATTTATTAAATGGTTATATAAATCTTCTAATATAGTTTAAACAATTCATGAAAAATTCTTTAGAAGATTAAATTTTCATGAATTCATAATTCAGTAAATAAAGGTTTAATAATCGACCTAAAGATAAATATTCTCGCTAAAAATCATTCTATTTTCATATAGTGAGAGTAAAATAAACGTAGAACATCTATTTTTGTACAGAATGTTTCAAGATTTAGCTCGAGTCAAAAACCTAAAAGCAGGTTAGTCTTTGAAAAATAAAGAGAAACAACAGTGGCAAAATTCTGTTGGAAGAATGCTGATATTGGTGGACATTTTTTTGTAAATACTCTACTCATTTATTTTTGGCATCGATGGAAAATTAATTCTTTTACGTAATGTTAAACTTAAAAAAAACTTGAAATTTCTCTTTTCGAAATCATGTAACTATTGCATATATTATTTTTTTTTTATCCAACAACCCACCTTTGTTACTGCTAAAACTATGAAAAACTTTATTGAAATCGTTTCAGTGGTTCTAATGAAAAAGGTGCTTGAATATCGATTGTTTTCTATAGAATTTCGCAAGTGCAGTTACTCCCTTAAAAAGGTTATTTTCGTCCCAGTTGACATAGTTGGTGTATGAAAAATACTTTACAACGTTGCAATTAGACATTACTTTTTAATATTTAATACTCTTTATTTTAAACTTAAATAATATTAGTAATTTTTGCTATTTAAAAAATAAACGTTAAAAAGTTTTTCAGGGAGAATTCAGTAGCACCTGAAAACATTACAAATGCATGCCACAAAAACAGAAATAAGAAAATAAAACTAACAACAAAAAGCTTTCTCCGGAATTTTCAGGAAATTTATATTTTATTATATAACATTTTCTTACATTAAGAACTTCAATTACATTTGATCAGGAATTGTTTTAAATGTGTTAAAGAAAGTTAAGGCAAAGAGTCAAACGCTGTAAATCGTTACGAGCTAAATCTTCAAAACCGCTTTTGGATTTAAAATAATTGAAGAAACTTACAATTTCTTCTTTTATAAAATTGTAGAAAAAGGAACAAAATTAAAGTTTAAAGCAAACAATATATACATATAAATAAATATATGTTTATATACAGTAATGCTGCATGTTTAACTCCATGTCGTAAGTTTGATATGGATCGAGTTTTATTTCAAATATATACTGTTAATATAGCTGCCAACTCTTACGCTTTTTCGTACCACAAAAGTTTTATAGTAAACTTTAACTTTTTAAATCGCCGTAATCTGCTGATTAAATAAGACAAAAATTTCTATTAAATTGTTAAGATAATTCATGTTGCAGCTCATTCCTCGCACATGCTTCAAATATGTACTCAACAACTAATGTTATTTGAAAATATTCTATAATCTATTATTGAAGACATCAAACTTGAAGGAATCGAGTGTAAAATAAAGTAACTAACAACAAAGCAAATTTCGAGATATTTAACATTCATGTTTTCTAAAAAAAATCTACGATCAAAACTACTATGATTGCTTGCTATGATTTGTTGAAACTGAATAGAAGTTATCTATGTGCAACATTTATTGAACATATTGTATTTTAATATCAAAAAACTCATTTCACAGTTTAAAATTTATCTTTTATAACATTGGCATCTATTAAGAAATAAGAAAAGTCTTGTATTGTTAAAGAGATGTCAGGATGCAGTTAAATATCTTCCCCTGAAAATAAAAATAAAAAAATTTAAAAAATATAAGGTGTTTCTAAATGAATATCGCGGATTTAACGCTTTGTAGTATCTATTATGTAAAACTTAAAATTATAATTAATACACAAAATGAAAGAGCAACTCAAACAGCTTGTTGGTACCTGTACATACGCATGCGCACGCAATGTTTCTTCCGTCATCCTTTAGAAAGCGCTAGTTGCAAAAATGGCGATTAGTGAACAGAAAGCTATTTGTGTTCTGCAGTTTGCAAAGACCAAATCTGTAGTTACTGTGCAAAGTGCGTTCCGGATTAAGTTCAGATGGGATCCCTCAAGTGATAATAACATCCGTAGATTGTATCATCAGTTTGAAAATACCGGCTGCCTTTGCTAAATTACCCCACAAACACTAATCAACGTTTCGGAAGAACTGAGCTATCGACTTGAAGTGTGCAGTGTAACGAAAGGTTGAATACTTGTAAGTTTGTAGGTAAAACTGTTCGAGTTGCGCTTTCATTTTATGTATAAATTATAATTTTAAATTTTGTGTAAAAAATACTACCAAGCGTTAAATCCCCGATATTCATTTACAAACGCCCTGTATATTAATTTACGTTATAATTAAAATAATTAATATGACTTTATGAATACATTTTACAATAGAACATTTATTCTAGAATATAAAACGGACTAGGTTGTGTTTTAGTCGTTTGATTGTTTCTTTATAAATAAAAATAATCATTTCCACCTGACCATTTTTAAAGAGACAAAGTTTATCAATTGGATTTAACATTGATATCCTCAAAGACTGACCCCTGTTGACTATAAATTTTTAAGTAGAAGTGTTCGAGTAAAAACTTCGATAAATATTTTCCCCATATTTTTAAACACTTAAAGAAACTTCTATGCCCAAAACCAGTTATTTGTTCCTACCAATATTGTGGTCGTTACGGCAAGTTTCGTGGACCTGTTCACGCTGACAAAATGGTTCATCAAAAACTTTAAACACATTATTCTTGAAACAAGTTTTTTTAATAGGTTTATGTTATCCTACTTAAACCATCCGAGTTATTAAGATTTTGCGTTTGCGAATTAACTCTTAAATAAGTAATAAATGTTATTTAAAATAAATAACAGCGTTGCAATCGGAAATGTAACTTAAATAATAGAGTACTGTTTTTCATTTCTTACTTCGATCAGGAGAGCGGATGCGGGCTTGGAAATATGCGGAAGGAAGGGAAAAAAAAAAAAAATCCGCGAAATCGACTTTTGGAAAATATTTCTTTGAAGGATAAATATTAACAATTTTTAAGCTAATAACACCATGTTTATCAGTAAAGTACAGGGTATAATGTTTTCTTTCGTATTTGGATACGAACAATGGATACGCCAGTTTCAAAATTAAAAAAAAAAATAACGTTTTGCAAGTTTTTTTTTCTCTGTTTGGGCCAGACAACTACGACAGTGTGCCCTTTTGTGATATTTATTATGGTTTTTATGTAATATGTCATCTAATTATGAAAAAAAGGAAAAATATGAGCCTTAGGTGCATTAGAACCTACCTTCTTCTATCCTCATCCAAATTTTCAGACTTCTACGTGCGGTAGATTATCGAGGTAGTAGTTATCGAGACAACAATCTTTCTTTTATTAGTATAGATTTCACAACTCCTTCCTGCTTAATTTTTTGAGAAGGCGGACGATATATTTCACGGAGCACGGGTTCCTATGCTTGTGCACTTCCCTTCATTAAATAGTTTTGAATAAGAATATATTGCTCTAACTTATTTCTGTCACCCCTGATTTAGTAATTCAGTTTTTGCATGTCTAATCACTTCCAAGAATGTTGCATTAATACGCTTAAAGTACTTTTCTAGGTAATACATTCAGCATAAAAAACAATCTGCAACGTAATTACATAAAAAAACAATAATTATAAAAATTCTTTAAAAGATCAATCTTGTTCATTAGCATGGCAACTAAAAGCAAAAAAGTGCAGTGATGTGATAGTTAATGATTTTTAAAAACGTTCATTTATCACTATGTAAAAAAAGGTTTTTTTTTTTTTTTTTTTTTTTTTTTTTGAAAATGTGTTTTTTCTTTCTCTAACATTTTTTTTCTTCATTACACAATGAAATTATTTATAAAAAGATTAAGAAAACTTTTTCTACGATTTTTTTTTGAGGTCACTCGTGTGGACGAAGTACAAGTTATCTTATAAATGGAAAATAGTTAGCTAAAAAATATAACACGATAGGGGTGACAATGAGTTTTGAAATCCAGAGTAAAGCTCTTATTGTTGTGCCTTTTCTTCGGAAACTATTCAAGCGATTTCAATACATTTTTAGTAGTTTTGGCAGTAGATAAACTATCGTTCGCACCCCCCCCCCCCCAAAAAAAAAACAGCCAATTGTATTCGCAAACAAAAATATTCTTTGTAAGACATTGATATACCGATTTCTCGAGAACTATTGAAACGGTTTCAATACACTAGATTAATTTTAACACAATTATTCTAATTGGTAAATAAATAATATCAAATGTAAATTTCCAACTGGGCGAAAAATGTCCGGACCAGGGTTCGAACCAGGGATCTCTTGGCTGAAGACAACAATGCTCTACCATCTGAGCTATCCCAGACGAATCTGGTGGAACTTTTTCACCCATTTAACCTTATTGATTATAACATCTGGTCTGAAATCTGGTTCAGCTCAAAAGAATAAATGACAGGTAATGGATCTCCAGGAATAGCTGGATACGTAAAGACACTAGATTAATAACACAATTATTCTAATTGGTAAATAAATAATATCAAATGTAAATTTCCAACTGGGCGAAAAATGTCCGGACCAGGATTCGAACCAGGGATCTCTTGGCTGAAGACAACAATGCTCTACCATCTGAGCTATCCCAGACGAATCTGGTGGAACTTTTTCACCCATTTAACCTTATTGATTATAACATCTGGTCTGAAATCTGGTTCAGCTCAAAAGAATAAATGACAGGTAATGGATCTCCAGGAATAGCTGGATACGTAAAGACACTAGATTAATAACACAATTACTCTAATTGGTAAGTAAATCATATCAGATGTAAATTTCCAACTGGGCGCAAAGTGTCTGGACCAGGATTCGAACAAGGGATCTCTTGGCTGAAGCCGCCAATGCTCTACCATCTGAGCTATCCCGGACGAATCTGGTGGAACTTTTTCACCAAGCTATCTGGGGGGGGGGGGGGGGTGGGCTGGGTTGAACCCTGATACGGGCATTACTCGCCCAGCTGGAAATTTACATTTGATATGGTTTCGATACATTTTGAATAGTTTTTTAGTAGATAAATTATAAATTGATCGTTCAATAAGAAAAAAAATAGTTACGCAATTTTGTAAAAAATAAAAGAAAATAATACGCAAAATAGCTGACATTGTTGTACCCCGGAAACTACTTAAAATACTTTTGTTTATGTTTTGAATAGTTTGCAGCATCTAAACTAATAAGCGAATCGTTCCGAAAACACCTATTATTTACTATGTTTTAAATGTGAGCATTTCAACCTTGAAAATCTAAAAATTATGGTCATCGTTACAGACAAGAAATAGTAGTTTTCTAAAACGTCCTCATGTGGTATTAAATTGGAATATTTATAATTATTATAATTTATATTATAAGATATAAGATTATATAAGATATAAGATAGAAGATATTATAAGATAGAAGATTTATATTATATTTATATTAATTTATATTATTATTATAATTTTTTTATTGCCTATTATTCGAAGGAATTTATTAAATGCATTAAAAATCCAGCAAAAACAAAAGTTTCAAATATCATAATTTAATCATTTCTTTAAGCAAAATTATTCATTAAATTTAATGAATTAATTCGTTACTCAATAATAGTTTTATTTTTAAAAAATCAAAAATTCACAACTTCTAAATTTTTCATAGCTTTCTATCTTGCTGAATAGGTACTTTTTCTGATTTAAAAAAACATTAAACAAAATATTATTTTATTTGGTAGTTAAAAAAAAGAACATGGATTGAGTTCATGAAGCGAGTTTATACGTTTCTAATAACAAACAAATATAACATTTTCTCTTTACGGTGGTAAATAGATATACAGATACATATTTTAAAAATGTAATTCTTTGAAAATGAATGGCAGTACTATTTTGATGGCATAATAGTATTTCCTATCTTATGTTGAGCACTTTTGCAATTTATATTGCCTACTTATCTGCGGCAAGTAAAAACAAAGCGCATTTTAACCGTTTTTCCATAGTCTGTATAATTGTAAATATACTTGGTTCAGGAAGGTTTTTTAAATAAAAATCCTGGTGCATGAAAACGTGTTCTAAGATCGTTACAAAGAATATATGTACAGTTCAAATGAAGTAAACAAAAAACGCAAAATAAAACTTTATATTAGCTGTACAATAGCTTAGTACAATTAGCCTAGTACAAATGACTCTATTAAGAAAATATTTCTTCGTATTTCTTTTAAATTGAATTTACTTAACGTAACATCCGAAACAACCCAGCAAAGAGGAAATTGCTGGCCAGCAGCAAGATAGGTGCTGGCAATGATGGAGAAGTGCTGGCTGATGGTCAGCTTCAGTCAACTTTGCTGTTGGAAATCATCAGATAAAATTCTGGTGGGCATCCATTTTATCTCATGCGCTGGCCCACCACTCCATGGAAGTGCACGAACTTTTGCAGTATTACTGCTGGGAACCCTTACGCTAGGTGGCGCTGCGAATATCGAAGACATTGAGTATTTAAACACAAATCTGAAATGAATATCTTAACACAATTTAATCTGTGAAGCTAATTTTTTTTAAACTGTAAAAAATATAGCACCACTGCCACCAAAAAATTAATAAGTAAATGAATAAATAAATAAATTCTTTATTTCAACGCACTTTTTTTCTCTCCTTAAATCTGGTTTTACTAGGTTACAAAGGATTTCGGTTTTCATAATTTACGCAGTTCAGAATCAATAATAAAAAAAAGCGTATAAAATACGCTGGATTTCTATACAACAGAATAATTTCTATACCAGTTTAATGATTAGGAACGTAAATCACAAAAGAAACAAACTTGAAATAGTGTAATGAGAGGTTGAAAACTACGAGCAGGCGTAGCGTAGGCTGATAGCACTTGTTCATGTCCGATCACAAAAACCAAGCAGCATCGAGCGCGGTGAGTACTTGGGAGGGTGACACATGCAGTTCAAATATTTCTACAGACATTTCTGTTATAGACATTTCTATAGCTCTTTGTGAAACTAGCTTATAAAAAAAAGAGCTATAATACTTTGTTTTTCTTATAGAATTCTATAAGAGATTTTTGTAAGGGAAAGTGCTGGACCAGCAAAGGAATAGGAGTGGGATAGGTGCTAGCACTGCAGGTTTTTACTAGCACTGCACTCGCCGGATTGAGGCAATGTGATGGCATACCAATGCTGGCCTGCTGTTGGCCATCACTGATGGGCCACCTGCATTTGGCTTGGACACTTTTCGACAGGTTTAAGTAATGGCACCCTTGCACTTTAGAGCTGATGGCACTGCTGGCTGCCATCTTTCCTCCAGCTGATGGCCCACTGTTTCTTTCTTTTCTGGGAAGCACTTCGGACATATAATCTTTCAATTCAACCTTTTAAAAATGTATTCAGTTAGAAATGAAATTTCAAAACTTCAAAACAAAGTGCCTGATATTTATTTGAAATTAACCGAGATACAAGGTTGGGCAAAAAGTTCTGGGAAATTTGTGAAAATTGCGCTGTTGTGCGCAAATTAACAGCAAAAGCAACAAGGACTATTCTTCAAAGTAGAGACCGCCACAGTCCATGATTTTCTTCCAGATTCCGGATTTGCTGGAAGTACCATGGAGGCTTCTTGGAATCGAGATACTCTTGACATGCTTCTTCAGCTTCATTAACGGATTGGATTCAAATCGACGGCCCTTGAAAAAGTGTTGCATTGATAGAAAGAGGCCATAATCGGATGCAGTCACGTCCGGACTGATGGCGGGGTGTGGAAGAATTTCGACGCCGTCCAACTGTGCAATCTTGTCCTTGGTCGTCTGGGCCACGTCATTAATCTCATCGACGACTTTCAGAATTGTTAGACCTTTTCTCCAATAATGCCGGATCAACACACGCAAATCATACTGTTCAATAGGCATTTTGGAGCCGAAATTCATGAACTCCCATAGCTATACCACTCGTACTCCTATATACGATACAAATTCTCGTAACTATTAGATTAAAAATTTCCCAGAACTTTTTACTCCACTTAATAATTAAAGACTTACCTGAATTGTCAAAAAAATTCGTCTTTATACACTAAATTATCCGTTATTTTTAAACAAATAATATCTGTACTCCTAGAAAACATGCTTTTTTCCGTTAATTCTTGCCGAAAGTCTCAAAAAGAGGGAAAAATTCCGTTTATTCCTTGGCCGCATGCATATTGGTTATATTAATACCAAATTTCTAATTTATTTTTTTAAATAAAAAACAGAAAATTCAATAAATTAAAATTTCTAATTTATTTAAAAACAAACTAAAAAATAATAATGCTTTCGAATTTAATAAAGTTAAATTTCTCATTCACAAAAACTTATTCGCAATTTGTTTTTTAGAGTATTAAAAAAAATATTCGCTTGTAAAATATATTCTAAACGAACACATTTAAAAATATATAATACTTCAATCACTTTAAAGATACTGATTTTATTCAAAAAAGCAAACATTTCTTCTGAAATTTAATTAAAAATAGAATATTCATATTTTTACATCTATCAATCAAATTATGACTTATTAAAAATGTATAATAAGTAATAATTTTTATCCTTTATTATTCTATAAGTTTTTCTACCATTATTTCATAACGACGAAATGATCCTGCAATTAAGTTTAATTTCCGAGCTTTCGCAACAAGAAATTTAACAAGACTTATCAATCGCCCATTTGAATAAAACGCATATCTTCATTTTAAACTGTCCTTCTGCCAAGTGCTCGCTGCCTAGTGGTTAAGACTTCCTGTAAGACTTTCCATTCGAGACGCGCCGACCCGGGTTCAAATACAAAGGGGAAAACGAGACGTATTTTTTTTTCTTTTTTTTTTTTTTATAAGCCTTTTTTAGATTTCGGAAATTTCTGTCAAGGAACGGAAATGGAACGGAAATTTCTTCAATTCTAGTATATAAACTGGTAGCAGTGCTGTTAGGAATATTTACGTCAATTGAAGATAATATTTCTAAGAGTATTTGAAATGCACCAATATGGCATATGGAATTCAGCATATAGAAATACAGGGACTTTCATAAAACCGTTCACATTTCAAAAAAACATAAAAATTATTAACAAAACGTCGAAATATTTGTGGTAAAAGAAAAAAAAAATAATACAACTTTTCTTTGAACTGTCTTCCCCCCCCCCCTTTTATCTCGGAAAATTACACTTCGTGACAAGTCTTACTATGCAAGGTGCATTTCGACGCAACAATTCGTTCATTATGTGTGATTTCTTTATTTGTGAATGCACTTACGGATCACTTTGAACTATTCTTTTTATATTACCGCCAAAATATCAGATTCTTTAACAACTATTACGGCACAAAACGCACTCAGATAAACAATTTATTTGAATATGCACTGTCAGAAAAACTCGTGTATATTAGCTAAATTATTATTTTTTAACAAATAAATTCTGTTCTCCTGGAAAACATGTTTTATCCGTGAATTCTTCTGAAAGTCTGAAAAGAGGGAGAAGTTCCGTTCATTCCTAGCACGCATGCGTATTGGCTCTGTAATACTAAAACCTGAATTCATTTTAAAAACGAAAAATCAAAAATTCTATAAATTAAGATTGCTATAAAAACATGGAAACATTTAAAATGCTTCATTTAAAACACATTACTAAATGGGTGTGATAAAAAATATACAAATGTTTTCTAAAATTAAAAACACTAGATTTTAAAATGATAAAAAGCTACTCCGAGCGCTTTCGGCTAACCTTAAGCCTTTGTCAAGGAGAAGAGAATTGACTGATTCAATTGACTGATGGCAATTCTCTTCTCCTTGACAAAGGCTTAAGGTTAGCCGAAAGCGCTCGGAGTAGCTTTTTATCATTTTAATATCTAGTTGTTTTAATTTTAGAAAACATTTGTATATTTTTTATCACACCTATGTAGTAATGTGTTTTAAATGAAGCATTTTAAATTTTTCCATGTTTTTATATAATAAACAAAGGTGAATCTGGCGTTCAAGATTGGACTATTTTATTAAGTCAATTTATTAATATTAAGATTTCTAATTCAATTTTTAAAATAAAAAAACTAAACCAACAACAAATAAAAGAAACATTTTGGAATTAAAAAATAAATGATAATTAATTTTCTCATTCATTTAAAAATAGTCACAATTTATTTTTTAAAGTTATGAAAAGTACTCGCATTTAAAATATATTTTAAATGAATACATTTAACATAGATATTTTAATAAAAAATTTAAATGAAAAAAATAGATTTTAATAAATAATAATAATAATAAATCTTATGTTATCATATATTCATGTTTCACATTTAGCAATCTACATAAAAATATTTATCAATCACATTTTTATCCTATTTCAATTCTAGAGTATTAAAACCCCAGCCACAATCTAATTATAACCAAAATCTTTCCGAAATTAACTTCAAAATTCAAAATTTTTAAAGAAATTAATCAAGTGACACCCATCTGAGGCAAAAATATTTACTTCAAACTGTTTCACTACTGTGCAACTGTAGCCGAGTGGTTAGAGTAGTTGACTCGTAACACTAAGGCAGCTGGTTCGAGCCTAAGACCAGCAAATTTTATTTTATCCCCATTTTCTTCAATTGGCGTATATTTTACCTCCTGTAACGGAGAACAAAATTAAACGGATATTTGTCTATTAACGGAAAAGATCCTGGTAGCACTGCTGCCAGGAAAATTTCCGTGAATTGAAGAAAGAGTTTTTGAGAGAGTGTATTTTTGAAATATAAAATGATTTACAGGAAACCTTGTATATCTACAATAAATTCGTGTAAAAGAGAATTTCAAATTCCAATTTTTAAGAAGAAGAATTTTTGCCGAATATCTGCACGAAGATGAATGCAAAATTGTAACATATGAGTTTTCATTTATACTTCAGAACCTGGTTTCATATTTCGTAACTATTATAAAAGTTTTGTAATTTTCAAATGACTTAGAGATTTTCACTATTTAGTCAATTGCGAAATTAATTTTAAAGATTTTGTCGAATGCCATGAATGTCGAGAATGGAAATATTGCAAAATTAAAAAAGAACGGCAACCGGTATTGAAATGAAGTTATTACGCAAGTTTCTTGTATAGAGGTTCAGTCTGATGAATCTGAGTATGTTTCATTAACCTGGTTGCGTCACTGTAAAGCTTAAACATCTGTTTTTTATACAATATATTTTCATTGGCATATATTTTTTTATAAATATTTTTTACTCATTTGTTTTTATTATATATATTTTTTTCTGTTCATGTAACTTATGTAACTTGTTTTAGAGAAAACGTTCCCCACGTTTTCCCCATGTTTAAAAATTCATGTATCTTAACCCCTTAATTGTCGCATTAAATTACTGTTTAAAAATTCATATTGCTTATTGGCACCACTTTTTTGAAACAGAAATATTCACCTTATTTAATGACTGGTAAAATGATACCATAATAAAACCAATTACACTATTTTATAAAACAGGGTGTCAAACAATCTGAATAAAAGACACACGGGAGCGAGAATCAAGGGGTTAAAAAAAACCCTGTTTTTTTTTCAACTTTTCTTCATTTTTAAGCACAGAAAAGAAAACATAGTTAATATTTCGGATTTACGAATATCTTCCTTCAAAAATTTTTATTTTTAAATGTAAAACTTACATTCTATCAAACATTTCTTATACACAGAAAGATAAAAATACAAAATTCAACTTAAAGAATAAATATAACTAAAAAACACTGAACAAAGTTTCATAGAAAGGGGGTAGGAGAGTAAGATGACGAAGTGGATACGATTTCAAACTCGGCTATTCTCACATTCAATCATTCATTCTATGTAAAAAGTACCCGGAATTGTTAACCCCTTCCGTACTAGCATATGCGTATGAAGATTACATGTAAAATCAGTTTTTCGGGCATTTAGATTTAAAAAAATCAAATAGTAGTTTTCAGAAAAATGAGATGTCTCTGCCAGCTCTGTTGCGGAGGGAAATTTAAACACTTTCCAACATTTCTCATAATACCTGCTATACACAAACATACCGGGTGTCCCATAAATGACCGACGATTTTAAAATTCAATAACTTGCAAACCGTGACAGATATTAAAAAAAATTCTTGCAGGAGGGTTGTGCATGATGTCAGGAGTTTTTTTACTGTGATTCTTTGATTTTAGTTCGAATTTCAAACAATAGATGACGCTGACAGCGATTGTCGCTGAGCCAAGGCCGAAACTGACGTCACTCACCATTGATGCACCGCCCCCTGAATACTAGGCCTGAGCGCTCACACAAAAATGACACAAAAATGGCGGCTGCCGAAGGCGGATTTTTTTTAGCGTAGGTACGGTCCCTTAAATGTAGACACCAGTATTTTATAAAAGATTTCTCTGCCTCGTTTATTCTCAGAAAAATGAAGCGGAAAAAACTTCACAAAATTATTGGTAGAAATATTTAAGGGACCGTACACACGTTGAAAAAAATCCGCCTTCGGCAGCCGCCATTTTCGGTCCAGCGCTCAGGCCTAGTATTCAGGGGGCGGTGATTGATGCGAAGGAAGAAGATGAAGGCTATGGAGTGGGTCTCATTCGCCAGTAGAATATTGCTCTTAGCGCCCGATTCTGAACTCATTCGATATGATTTCAATGGAATGCCTTGTTGCCATGGAAACAACAAATTTTTCGATAGTAGAATACAGCGTTCAGAACTGGTTAAACAAGGCAACTTCTATTATTTGTTTTGAGGAAGTTATTTTGAACAACAATATACTATTAATCATTTTCACGATTATTTTTCAACGTTCATAAAAGTCTACTGACGAACTTCCTTAACTCTTACCGGCGCGGTGTCCTTAGAAAAGGACACCTAATTTTAATTCCAAAACTGACAAACGGCACCAAGAATATTTAACTAAAATTTTCCTATTATAATGTACATGAAAATAAGCAAGTTTGTATTTCCTAATAAATTCGTTTATAAATTGCGGTGTCAGTCCATTATTTCATCAGTTTATAAACAGAATTACTCCGCGCCGGTAAGGGTTAAAAGATCTAAAATTTCTTAGAATGTACCGGGTGTCCCAAAAATGACCGGCGATTTGAAAATTCAATTAAAGAAAAACGGATGGCGATTGAAATGTACGGTTTGCTGCATTCTGCTTAGGTAACCAGTAGGACTGGGCGATATAGAAATTTCTTAAATCGATTTATCATCTATCTAACATCGCTATTTAGCACTTCGCGATTTAACAGATTTTAGCATTTAGAATATGGCAGCCTAGTTTTTAATTCTTAGTAACAAAATACGGCATTTTTGCAACCCCCCCCCCCCCATCCTGTATTATTTAGTATACTTAGCTTTTAATTTTTCAAATACCTTTGAAAAGATGTAATATTTTACAGATAAAAAATCTTTGAATGCCTCAAAACACTCATTTTTTTCCGTTTTAAAAAATAGTGACATATTTTTATACAATTTATAAACTCATTCTTTAAGAAATATTAACCCTCCGAGCGTCTTGCAAAAGGGTAAAATTGTAATGTTGTTTTCTTTGCATTTTGTTTTAAATGCTAAGAAAATATGATTCTTTCAACATTATAAAAAAAAACTCAATTACAAATATGAATATCATCCTTGAGAGTATTAATCATTCTTAAATGTATATAAAACTCATTAAATCTATAGAATTATATTATCTTAAATATTGCTTGTATTGCTGTGAAACCTGGAGCTTAGTGAACGGAATATTACGCCCCAAACACTTAGAGGGTTAAAAAAGAAAGTTTTGTTTGTTTGTTTGTTTGTTTCTTTTTTTTCGGGGGGGGGGGGGGGCAGCTACCCCTACTTTACCCAAATAGCATCTCATTGCTAATAAGATACTTACTCTTTTCTTTTTTTACAGATACAGAATTAAAAACAAACCAGATTCAATGATAAATTTAACTGTGCATTTACCATGAGAAAAGCGTAAAAAAAGGTGGGACTATATCAGAAAAAATGTGCACTTTTATTTCTTTTTAACTTTTAGATTATAATAAAATTTTTTTAACATAAATGATGCCATTCTCATAGTGGATGGAGAAGGATTGAAAGTGTGAGCCTCGGAGCACATTTCTGAATTCGATGATTTTTTTTCGAGTTATATTTATCGAGTTGATTTATTGCGAGTGTTGGTACCCTGTAAGATTTGTAATACAATAAAATCTTAAAATATATTAATTTTTAATGATAACAAAATGTCAAAAAAGCAGAAAATTGCAGATCTGCAGAAAAATCTAATAAATGCCCCCTCTACCACTCCCCAATTCTGCTGTAAAAATCAGGTTACTTGTCTCATTACAGAACTCTTTTTAATAAATTACAAAATAATAATAAATTAAAACTAAAACATTCCAATGTTACCCAAACATATGAAAATTAATTTTTCATCAAAATAATGCATAAAATATAAACTAAAAATGGATGAATTTGGATTTTAACCTCAAGATTTTCTTTCTTTTGAGACATATATAGTGAATCAATTTCAGCAAGATGCTCAATCCACGTGACTGGCATTGAAATTGGATGTCAAATCCGATGCATGGCTATTTTAAAATATTTTAATTGCAGAATATTAGAAAATAAAGAATATATATTAAAATATTACCGAAACATGTGAAAAATTAATTTTTCATTAAAAGACTGCATAAAAATAAAAACTGAAATTCGATGTATTTGGATTTTAAATATGAAACTTTATTCTTGTTTTTCGTCCATAAATACCTAATTTCAAAGAAAAAATCTTATTTTAAAAAAATTATTTCATACGGAACACGGCCAAATCGAAATACACCAGAGCAATGCAGTTCTGAACGCTGTATTCCACTATCGAAGAATTTGTTGTTTCCATGGCAACAAGGCAATCCATTGAAATCATATCGAATGAGCTCAGAATCGGGGCCAATGAGCAAGATTGTACTGGCGAATGAGACCTACTCCATAGCATTAATCTCCTTCCTTCGCATCAATGCTGAGTGCATGCGCAGTTTCGGCCTCGACTGAGCGCTGTCAGCTCCATCTATTCGAACTAAAATCGAACTAAAATCAAGAATCACAGTAAAAAAACTCCTGACATCGTACATAACGCTCCTGCAAGAATTTTTTTAATATCTGTCACCGTTTGCAAGTTATTGAATTTTAAAATCGTCGGTCATTTTTGGGACACCCGGTATATTCCTGCTAATACCGTTTTTAGCAGCAACGATAAAATAATGAATGGACATGGATCCATACGTGGATCCAGTGGTGTTTGTGGAGAAACAGGCCCTGGATCCATACGTGGATCCACTGGTATGGAAGAGGTATAGACTGGTATAGAGTCTAATACAACTATACCGCGTTTGACCCAATCCTTCATATATTTTTAGTATGGTGATTTGAGGTATGACCTTCAGCTCCAAGACATCAATTGACTCAAAACACCTCGAAGTGGTAATTTTAGCTAAAGGTCACACAGCTCATATCAGGCGGGTACGACGCTTGATTCATGGTATTCGTTGCGTTTGGGGGGAAAATGTTGCACAACGATAACTTTCTGTGATGGTGCATTATCGCGGTGGAAAATCCGCACAAAATTTCGGTGATTTTTCATATGTCCGGCAGACGAAATTTCATTTGAAACACGAAATTTAAGTCTTGATAATTTAAATATATTTATAATTTAAATATATTTATAATTTAAATAATTTAAACATTTGTTCAACTATTTTTTGCAAAAAAAAATCTTTATCACAAATCACTGTGAAAAGTTGCATAGTACTCAAAAGTAATGACTGAAGAGAAATTGCGGTTAACACTAAGTCACAAATGGGACTCGAAATCCGTTTTATAACTCGGTATAGAAGTAACTGCTTACAGATAAAAAATGCCCCGATATTTTTACGGGCGACATTTAAATGCTAAATTCGGGGTGCTTTATGCACACAAATCTACGTAGCAGCACTTCACCAAACACCCTTGCTGGAACTTCATATAAGTCTATATCAACAATTTGATTTTAAAAAAACCTGTCAGCAGTATTGATCCAAAGTTCCACTTTCAAATGCATTATTATAATTTTTGGGCTTCACAGTGCAAAAGATTACTCCCATAATAAAAGTCATTTCAATCTGTTATGCCCAAAATTCAAGAGTGCATTTTTATATTTCGAAAATTATACCTTGTGGTTTAAAACAGATTATAAAAATGACAAAATAATCTTTTCCAAATTACTATCAGAAGCCTATCAAAATCTGCTATATTGTATTCCACATTTTGTTTTTTGTAATTCAACTTTGGAATTGTAATCAGTATCCTCAAAAACACCGGTATACGAAGTTTCCTGCAATTTAAATAACGTTTTCCTATTTTGCCCAGCTTTTCGGGATACATCCCTACTGTACAAAGAAGAAGATTTTTTAGTAAAATATTTTAATATTTATCAATAGACATTTTAAAATACCCAAGTAGCGGTCTAGTGACTTAAAGTAACAAAAGCCTCTTACAGTCACGAAAGTCACTAACAGTATAAAAAGCACTGAAGAGCAAGTTCTTGACAAAGAAGGGAAGTCCTAATGCCTACTACGAATATTGAATGCCAAATCAGATGACTTCACAGGTTGACGCTCTTCCACCTTCAAATGGACTGACTCAATCGTCAATATGAGCTGGTCTAGTGATTTAAAGTAACAAAAGCCTCTAACAGTAACGGAAGTAACTCTAACAGTATAAAAATCACTGAAGAGCAAGTTCTTGACAAAGAAATGAAGTCCTAATGCCTACTACGAATATTGAATCGAAAAGCACATGACTTCACAGGATGAAGCTCTTTCATCTTCAAATGGCATGACTCAATCGTCAACATGAGCTCTTTCTCAGAAGCGTCAGCGTCAGAGATATCCGAAACGTTTTGGCGAAGGACTTGCTTGAACCCTCTATAGACCTGTGGAACTATGTTAAAGTTAAAATCTACAGCTACCAACCGAAAACCACACAATATTTATAAACAATGACGGCAAGTGCAATAGTCAGTTTCAATAGACGAACCTTGGGGTTTTAGAAAATTTCTTGGATTTATTTCTTTTCGTAATCTTCTTAAATGGCAAACAGTTTAAGAAACTCATCTTTTAATTTCCTTCATTCTCATATGTAAATTCTGGAATTCTGAAATACATATTTTTTTCATTCACAGGTTACCATTATTTTTTCATTATTGCGATTCTGTAACCACCTAATAAATTAAAATGAACAGTACTTTTTTGTTAAACTTACGCTAAGGTCCAGCAGCTAGCCAGCTATCATTCTAAGCAAGAACAGATTTTAGGAACAGTTTTTTTTTTCCTAAAATACACGATGTATGAACAATAAATACCAGCAAGTTTCAAAATTGGGATATTGGTATAGTTGATTTAGTTTTCAGCAGAACGGTGTTTATCATTTTACAATGTATGCCAGTTCATCCTGTTTATTTAACATGTAGTCCTCTTGTGATTTTATACATACGATTTATATGCACAGGCGGCAATGGGCCATCTTTGAAATTTTAGGCTAGTTTCAGTTATCTATACATCATAACATATAACATCTGTAAAGTCTTATCAATAGCTTTACTACTGGCTTCTCACTAACACAGCTTCTTCTCTAAGGACAGCATTGCACAATCATCTTTCCAAAGACAACTTGTGGAGTAGCTTTAAACATTGAATCTTTCCTACTAAAATCTCTTTTCGATAACTCCTATTATCAAAAATTAATTCCTTTACCGCCAGATGGAGCTATCTGAGCACGCACTTCAATTCCAATTTTTTTCACTTACTCACCTGGAGCTAATCGCATGCCTAGATGTCAGATATGTTACAATATAAATTAATAAACCAAACTAAAAATTCATTCACATAATATTAACAGAATAATACCAGTTAGTAACTTCCATGAACAAATGATGAATTATATAAAAAATAATGTAAGTAAATCGTAGATAAAAAAAAAACATGTATTTCATAAATTATTTTTAAATTTACATTATGAAAGTAACACACGGTTAAGAAAAAAAATCAAATTTTAAAATCATATTAACAGAGCACTGCACATACTTATAATCTATGTTCATCTGTGCTACTGGAAAAAAAAACCTGCTGACTTAGAAAAACTTCAAAAAAGTTGGAAAGTAAGAAAACATTCTGCATACAATCTATAATACCGGTTCTACGCAATTTTGTTTTAAACAACCTTAACACAAATACTTGTCGGTTACATGATAACTTCCACTTCCGAAAACCATAAAACATTATATTTCATTTTCAATAAAAGTACACAACAATATAAATAAAGCCCTTATCAATAATTATATTTAACCATGTATAATGCTTAGAGAAAGATAAAACAAGCGCAGAATTCGCAAAATGTTAGCTTTAATTAATGTATATTAAGAAAATTAAAATGAATTTCACCGTTTCCTAAGGTTAAGTCTTTTGCCTTCCCCAGGGTGTAATTTTGTTTGTAAAGAAGTTTGCAGCTGGAACAGTATTCCAAGCTAAATTTCGAGAAACTTTCTCAAATTGATAGAACAAAGAAGATCAGTATAGGCACACGTTTATTTAGACAACTTTTTTCACTTTATCATTTTTGAAAGTCACTTTTTAAACGTGCAATTTCTTTAAAATATTCGAAAGGGTTTGATAATCTATGCTTGATGCATGATTTTTGTATTTATTTCGAATTATGAAATAAGTCAAATAAGTCATTTTACGAATGTTAGAACCGCTGTTAAATTAATAGGAGGGCGATGATGATGCGGAAGACCTCAGCAATAAAAAATTAAATTTAAAAAATCAAAAAACCCGACAGCGTAAAAAGCAAACTAATTAATTATTTCTCCTCAAGGTGAAACTATTTTTTTCAATTCCAACTATTAGCTTATACTCTCGCTATATATATCTTGTTGAAATTTTCAATCGTTAATAAAATACTTATTATTGATCCAATCAAGCCCAAATAAATTGATTTAAACTTGTAGTGGATGACACTTGATGTTCATCCAGTTTTTTCAAATATTAATTCATTAATTAAATTAAATTAATTTTCAATAATCGAGAGAGACCTCTTTTTGATCAAGGCATTTTAAGCGCCACTCAAGCGGAAAGAAGAATAGGAGAAAAAAAATCTCTTATTGACCTAAGTAGGAATTGACTTAAAATTCTTTTTTTATTATATTACTTGTTTATATTACTTAAATATTTTTTTTATTTACTTCTATTGATGACTTTTAAGTTGCGTTTAATTGTTAGTTCTTATCTATAAACACTGCTTTGATGAGGTCTATAGATGTCTATGATGGTTAGAGTTGCAGTAAAGCTAGAGATCCTGCCTACACAACTTGGAGGTTGTAGAATATTTTAACGGAGCTTCTGACTGTAAAATAGTCAATGAAACATCATTATAAAAACAAAACCTAGCCTATAACCATCGAGCCGTTACGACGAATTGATAGAGACCTCATTCATTAAAATCCATCCAGCCGTTGGGATGTTTCGAGAGTATAAAGAAATCGACATGCACAGATACGCGTGAAACACATAACCCTTTTTTTCAGTCGGGTAAAAAAACTAAACGAGGATAGTGTGATACGAATTGAATATTTCCAACTGAGTGAAAAAAATGCCCCGGCTGGGAATCGAACCCAGATCCTTGGCTTACAAGGCCAATGCTTTACCGATTTGAAATTTTCAATTCGTATAATAACTTTACCAATCAGTTTCATTGTTTTAAAATAATAGAGGATAGTGTGGTTTGAAATTTTTCTAAGACAGTTAAGACGGCTGCATAATAATCTCAGACCGCTGAACTCACTGAGAGGGTTCGACAAATTCTCCCAATGAGTTTCAACTTTCTTTCGCTAGATAGAGCCACACACTCTGGTTGTCTATAAAGCTTCGGTTTAACTGCGGCCTGTTTTATTTTATGCGCATGCGGAAACGATACATTTGTTCAGATCACTGAGTTATCTTAGATGGGTTTTGCCATATAAACAAGCATACAATTCCGAGAGGGAACCACCCCAAAAATAGCGGTCTAAGATACCTTAAATTTCCAATACGAACGGGATATAAGGAATAAACCAGAACAGTAGCGGTTTTTCAAGTGTTTAACTTCAGCAGAAGACAGATTCTTCGTAGATGGTGTGAGAATGATAAGGCGTATATAAGGGTCAATCGACATATATTTGCAGCATAAACAAACAAAAAAAAAAATGCTTTTTAACTATATAAATAATCTATTCAAAGTTCTATTTAACCTGTTTAACAGATTAATAAATGAAGTTTTAAATACGCTAATCAGCTGTGCTCTTTTCGTTACTAACATTTATTCTATCGGACCTGAAGACGAGAATTTTTATGAAATTTTCGGAGTTTTTAGCATTTCTTGTCATCAGCTGCCTTGTTTATGTTTTTAGACAACACGTTGATAAATGTTAACCAAAAATCAAAAGGAAACAGATAATTGTACAAAACATTGACGGTGGAATCTTTCCCCAATACAATTTTAGATAGATTAGTTTGAAATGTACGCAATCGATTTCCATCTTCCACGACATGCGACAGTTAGAAATTCTGGCACATCATATCAATATATATTTTTTTTTCCTTGCATTTTCTTTTTATTCAACATTTTTTTATGTGTGAGTCAGATTTTAAAATAAATTTTGTAATTCACAGATTTATATATTTTAAATTAAATTTTTAATCATGTTACAGGAAATTATTGGTTGATTGGTTGGTTGATTTTTAACGGCCGATTATCTACGCTAGGGATATAGGCCCGAGAGGGGAGTGCCCTTCGTGGGGGTCTTTCTAAGGGAACCTAACCCGTATTTACGCATGGAAATCCATGGCTCGAAGAAAACCACGAAAACTCCGAACGATTAGGCCGACGGGCGTGATTGGGTTCGAACCCAGCACTTCCCGTCTACCAGTTTCGAGAGCAGAACCTCTCAGCCACTGGTGGGGCTGTTGCAGAAAATGACTTTTATCGAAACACTGTCTTGTGTTTACGTTTTTTAATATTAATCTTTACGCGGACGAAAATCATTAAAAGTGTATTATACCCTTAAAGTTTTAGGCAAGTGAATAATATCACAGAAAAATGTATTTTTAGTGCAACTTGAATCTATACGGTGGTTCTCAAATTCTCTGCTCAACAAACGAGAAATTTTCTGACTTTAAACATAACATTTTTAAACATAAAAGCACGCAATTGGGAGGCTTGATTATTGAAGTGATTTGGAATATGATTCAGTTTTCCACTTTTTAATAAACAAAATGCGTATCGAGTTATAAATGGTTTGTTTTCACGCGACGATAGGTTTTCCTCTCTTTCTTGCCTCTCGCGTTCGGAAATTCAGTTAAAACTTAGGCATTATTTTCTCAAAGATTGCGTTTACCAAAAAATGGAAAACGTTCTTCGATTTAACAGTTTCAGAATAATCTGCCTATTACATGCGTTTCCGAACAAAAGTGAATTTAAAAACGTGTCAGAGAGTAGCCCCTTTGGATTTGAGAACAGAATTAAGAGAACTTAAGGCTGTTCTCAACTGCTCTGCTCAAGAAGCGCAAATTTTCACACATTTACAAAAGGAGTTTTAAAGGAAAGTTATAAAACTGGAAGGCCTGACTATGGAAGCGATTTGGAATCGAACTGTGTTTTCCATTTTTTTTTAATAAATAAATTACCTATTGAGTTAAAAGCGATTTTGATCTCGTGACAAAGAAATTTTTCATCATTTTTTGAGTGGTTGTCCTACATCCGTGTGGAAATTAGGGTCAAAGTGGACGTTTTGAACCGATTTTCTAAAAGATTATTGTGTTTGCAAAAAAAAAAAAAAAAAAAACGGAAAAAACAGTTTTGTTACATAGTTTCTGAACAACAATGCCAGTTAGTTTCATGCATTTCCGAACAAAAATGAATTAAAATTTATGTCATAAAGTTGCTTTTTTGGATTTGACAAGAGCCTTAAAATGAAATTGAAATCATTTATGTTCAATTTTGTTCTTCATTTCAACATCTATATTTTACTTATTTATACTTCCCACCTATAAATCTATTACATCAAAAAAAGAAAACAGCTTATACAAAAGAATGCGAAACTCGAGAATAAAATTCTACAGAAGATCTTAAAAATTTAAGGCATTTTTAATTTAAATATTTTAACCTATTAATACAAAATGTCAGAAACTTTAGTTTATTCTGTAATATTACCATTAAAGAGTGATTATTTTTTACGTGAAGAAAAACGTGCATATTTTTTTAACTTGACATTCGCCGCCTTAAAAGCTATTTAATTTAAATCACGGAATATTATAGCAAGCTTAAGTACTAAAGCAAATTAATTTGTCAAAAGTGACGCAAAAGAAATGACAGAAAAATTCAAAAGTTTTTCCCTTTAAAATTTTTCGTATATATTTTATGATTGATGTGATTTAAAATTGTTTTAGTTATTGTATAAATTCACAAGAATATAAATAATAAATGAATTATTAATAATAGATTATGCATTATTAATTGTTATAAATCGTTCGTTCAAATTAGGTGCCCTGTTAAATCTACAAGAATAGCTTTAATTTCATTTGTGAAAAACGCTTCAAACACACTTTGTCTTATTTTTGACAATTCAGTAGATAATCAGAAGACATTTAATAACAGTTTTCCGCGCTATTTCATTACAAAATAAACTTAAAGATAAAAAAATATCAGGCTTTTGAGTCATTAACATACGTAAATAAAACCTTGGGTAAATTTAATTTGTTTTAATTTAAAAATTAAGACAAAATACATTTTACGCAGTTGGTTAAACTGATTTAATTGAATACGCTAAAAAAATAAACGCAAATATAAATAATTAAACACAATAAAATATGTTAAAAACATTAAAGCATAATTAAAGAATTAATTTAAATGGAAATTAAACAAAATTATAAAGTTTTTTTTAACAAAGCTAGAAATTGTTTTTATCATCAATGTATTATTTAGATGAAAGCCTATATATAGTATATTTTGTGAAAATATTTTCTATTTGTGTTTTACGGAATAAATAATGTCATTTGTTAAAGAGTATTAAAATAGCTTGTATAAATAGTTAATTTTTCATACAGCATAAAAAATATATATATATACAATAAATACGTATACCATGTGTAAAAAAATACGGGTTATTCGAAAATGTATGTTATTTTATTTCATTTTTTAGGGTTCCGTACTTAAAAGTAAAAACGGAACCATTATATAATCACTCCAGTGTCTGTCTGTCCAGCCATTTTACTCGTAAACTAGGGAACGTGGAAAGTTCAAATTGGGGGAAGCAATAAAGGTTATTAACCCACTTATTTATAGATTATTAAATGTTCAGAAATACATTTAAGAAAAATGTAGAGGGGCTAATTAAGTTACTTGAAAAAAAAATCTTTTTTTTTTTTTTATATCGTGTGGGGGGTATTGTGTGAAAGCTTTCGTAACGCTGAACTCAAAAATACATTTCTTTTAATTTCACTTCTTTTTTTCTTCATCAAAACTTTCTTCTTAATCTTTCATAATCGGGATTATTTTAATGATTTTTTAGTACTTTACAATAACAAGATGCGGGACAGCTGTAAATATAAAAAAAGCCGTAAATTGTACGTCAAACATAGTGAATTACGTGCATTCGTACTGTAACTAGTAATAGGGCTCCATCTTAACCCTCTCGGCGCTGATTTTTTTTTTCCAATTTTGGGAAAAATTACTTTTACGCTAACAAAATTAAAGGTAGCCATACCAATCACAGAAGTTACAGTTTACTGAAATTTAACGAATGTGTTCTTTACAGAAACCAAACGTATGTAGTTATGTTGTGTGTTTTTCATCTAAAAATAGTGTAAGGAAGAATTTAAGACTTTTGGAAAATGTCTTATTACAACCAAATTAAACAAACATAAAAAAATAGTAGTATTTTTTATCTTTTATCATAAAATTCGGAAAAGGAGTCCCTAATTTAAATTTAAAGAGTGAAACATATGTTTCAATTTAAAAAAAAAAAAAAAAAACGCCAACGGTTTACTAATAATTAATAAAACTTTTATTAATATTATTATTAAATGTTGAAACATAAGTAAAGTCATAATAGTAAACGTATCGACAGATGCTATCACTATTAGGTGCTGGAATTAACAAAAATATTTTTTTCGTTCAAATATTGCAATTCGAAATAGGAGCCTCCTATGAGGCCCAGGGTGACGAGAGGGTTAAACAGGACGTCATCACCACGACAACCTAGAATCATTACATCTTATAGGATATCATTGAATAAATTACGTATGATAGGATTTAATAGAATGAAGAAAACTTTCATCAATATCTTAAGTTTTGATTCGATTTTCATAAAATCTGAAACCGCACGACACAATTCTGCAACGACTCTATATATTAAATTTCAAACCATTCGGTTGGGTAGTTTTTGCGCTGTTCCATGCGGACAGACAGACGGACAGACGACGACTAGAGGTGATACGTATTCATATAATTACGAATGCACATAATAAAAAAGATTAACATAAGATGCAAATTTGTAAAAATGATCAAGTAAAATCTTTTTTTTTCAAACAGATATATAATATCAATCTAAATGTTATACACCTCATTTCGAAAGGATTACAAATGCATTGACAAAATTTCAAATTTAAAACCTCCATATCAAACTTTCAGAATATATAATTTAACTAACGTTTCAATAAATTATACAAATGAGTTCAGTGAATGAGTACCTTTTCAGTAAATGATAAAATTTTAAAACTGTCCGATTTTACATAGAAAAGCAATTGGACAGGAAAGAAAATGGTATATAAATGTCGAACAAATGAACAAGATTTAATCAAAAATCCCATCTGGGTACAACACCAAAATATCTAAAAAATGTCAAGGAGTTGTCCTCGTTGAATACTTTTTGCGCCCGTTACTCCGGGAAAGACATACCGACACCAAAAACTTTTCGGATATCTGCAGGAAAGACTCAACTGACTTTTAGCAATAACATAAAGTCGTGCCATTTCAAATTTTATGAAAATCTAATCAAAACTTAAGATATTGATAAACGTTTTCTTCATTCTATTAAATCCTATCATACGTAATTTATTCAAAGATATCCTATAAGAGGTAATGATTCTAGGTTGTCGTGGTGATGACGTTCCGTTTAAAATGGAGCCCTATTACTAGTTACAGTACGAACGCATGTAATTCACCACGTTTGATGTACAATTTACGACTTGTTCTTATTTTTACGGCTGCCCTGCAGCTTATTATTGTAAAGTACTAAAAATTAAAATAACCCAATTACAAAAGATTAAGAAGAAAGTTTTAATTAAGAAAAAAAAAGCAAAATTAAAAAAAAAAATGTATTTTTGAGTTCAGCGTTACGGAAGCTTTCACACAATACCCCACACAATATAAAAAAAGATTTTTTTTTTCAAGTAACTTAATTAGCCCCTCTATATTTTCCTAAATGTATTTGTGAACGTTTAATAATCTATAACTATGTGGGTTAATAGCCTTTATTACTTCCCCCAATTTGAGCTTTCCGCGCTCCATAGTTTACGAGTAAAATGGCTGTGACAGACAGACACAGGAGTGATTATATAACGGTTCCATTTTTACTTTTAAGTACGGAACCATAAAAAATGAAATAAAATAATATAAATTTTCGAATAACCCGTAATTTTTGACACATGGTATACGTATTTATCCTATAAAAGTTTATTTATTCATTTTTGAAAATGTATAAGGACCTCCATTTTACCCTAACCCAGTAACATACTGACAGGAGAATAGGTACAATTTAATTTTCTCAATTTATTTTATTGTAATAACTTAAAAAAAAATGATATATATATATATATTTTTATGTAGGAAAAAAAATAATCATTTTCATATCATTTTCATAATAAATTGAGATTTCACACATTATTCCATATTCTAATTTTATGTTTGTTTCAAAAGGATTTTTATTTAAACTCTTAACTTGACACAACTTTAAATTCCGCCTTATCAGTATTTTACTCTATTCATACTTTATTGTAAGACTAAGATGAATAGACGAGTCGATATTTCGTAAAAGAGATTTTCTTTTAAAGCCAGATGTGCCGCCATCTACTGGTATTAAAACATATTAGGAATTTTTAAATATTACTAACTTTCTCAAAATCGCTTAACATTGTTCATTCCAGGGTTGCGAGTTTGGCCTCCATTTTTATTTCGAAATTTTAGTTTCACACCGGAAACTTCAAAAGAAGAATTTTTACTTAAAGCAATCAGGAATGGTCCGTGATCAAATAAATTAAAAAATACCATTTTTAATTTCTGGTGAGGATTCGTAGTTTTTACCCGACTGCCAAGAAGTGTTATGTGTTTCACGCGTATATGGGTATGTGGATTTCTTTATACCCTCGAACAATCCCAACGGCTGGATGGATTTTAATGAATGAGGTCTCTATCGATTCGTCTTAACCGTCCGATGGTTGTAGGCTAGGTTTTGTTTTTACAAATTCAAAATGGCGGTCGTAAAATACAAAATGGCGGTAGAGACGAAAAAAATGTTTTACGCACCCTATTGAGTGGCGTATCATTGGATAGGTCTTCTCAAAATGAAGACGATGTTTCATTGACTATTTTACAGTCAGAAGCTCCGTTTCAATATGACGCACCCTGGAAGTTGTGTAGGTAGGAACTCTAACCTTACTACAACTCTAACCTTCACAGAGATCATAGGCCTCATCATAGGCCTCATCAAAACAGTGTTTATAGATATGAACTAACAATTAAACACCACTTACAAGTCATCAGTACAAGTAAATAAAAAAAAAATAGGTAAGTAATTCAAAAAATACTTTCACACTGATGAGCAATAATTAATTAGTTCGCTTTTTACGCAGTCGGGTATTTTGATTTTTAAAATTTAATTTTTACTTGCTTAAATAAAATGAAGGCAAAACTTGCAACCCTGGCATTCATTTAGTAAGACTCACAAAAGAACTTGATTACATTGACTATGATCGATCCTTTCTGAAAGTACGATTTTTGTGGTATGCAAATTATCTCATTTTTAGTGTATTACGTTCTGTGTATCAATTCTAGAAACCATACACAGGACTGCTCGAAAGTATTCGCACACATTACCGGATAGGGACAGCCATTGCAGAAAATGCTTTTTTCGGTGCGTTCGTAATTATACAAATACATAACACCCATAGTCCTCGTTTGGTCCGTTCGTCTGTTTGTCCATCTGTCCGCCTATAACTGCCCCAAAACTACCCAAACGAATGGTTTGAAATTTAATGAATAGAATCGTTGCTAAATTTTTTCGAGTCATTTCATATTTTATGAAAATGGAATCAAAACTTAAAAAGATATTAATAAAAGTTTTCTTCATTCTAATGAATCCTATATGTAATTAATTCAAAGATATCCCATGATAGGTGATGATTCTAGGTTGCCAGGGAGATGACGTCCTATTGAAGAGGGAATCCTGTTATTTCCGCATTACTGAATTTAATCTATAGAATCGTAATACACTTTGTATTCATGCATTTTTGCAGAAGAGTGCAACACAGATCTGAATATTTATAAAGCTAGTTATAGCAAGAACGCACCGCATTTGCCACGTTTGACGTATAACTTAAGACTTGTTTTAGGAAGATTTCGTATCAAATGCTATTGCGATCACTCCTACGTTGGAATTTCTGACAAAGTTTTGCTGATCTGCACCGATCATGACTCCAGAACCCAAAACCACCCTCAGTAGAAAACTATATATATATATATAATAAATTTGAAATCACAAATATATGAATAAATTGGTAAAGTTCTAAAGATAAATTAGAAATGAACATAGGAAAACAGTATGTAAAATAAGAAACTATGAATTACCCACAGAATATATATCACTTTTTGATGGATACGATAACTCCCGTAATTCTACACAAATCTCTTCCAAACTGATACATAAAATCAAGGAGCATAAAATCTCTGTCAAGTTCGTGAATGGGCAAAATCGGACCAAGGGGATGGAAATAGGGAGAGGTTTTGCGAATACCAAATAAAACCTATAACTTCTTAATATTTGTACATATCAAATCAGTTTAACGATTTTATTACTTCTAAAAATAGGCCAAAAATTTGTGAAAACAGATTTTTGATAAAATTAAAAATGGGCACAAGGGGCGCAAAAACAGGGTTTTATTGAGAAAAAATTCATAACTTCGTCAATTCTCAAGATATCAAATCCAATTAAACTTATTATAAATGTTCTTAATATTACCTACAACTTTTATATTGACAAGTGTTTGATAGGACCAATTCGTATAGCAAAAAAAAAAAAAAATAAAAATAAATAAAAATAAATAAAAATAAAAACGAAAACAAAAACGGGGGGTTGAAGAAGAAAAAAATCCATAACTTCGTCAATTCTCAAGATATCAAATCCAATTAAACTTATTATAAATGTTCTTAATATTACCTACAACTTTTATATTGACAAGTGTTGGATAGGACCAATTCGTATAGAAAAAAAAATAATAAAAAGTAAAAAAAGTAAAAACGAAAAAAAAAAACGGGGGGTTGAAGAAGAAAAAAATCCATAACTTCGTCAATTCACAAGATATAAAATCCGCATGAATTTATTATATATCTTCTTAATATTATCTACAACATTTATATTGACAAGTTTTTGATAGGACCCATTCTTACGGCAAAAACAAATTAAAAATACATAGCGGTTGAAGAAAAAAATCATCGTATTATGATTGTATTCAAATCCAAACTGCTTATTTTCTGACTCATTTTTATATTCATTTTTGCTCTCAAACGCATCCGATTGGCAGGTTCTCTTATTCAGAAACTATATAATGTACCGTAATGGTCGATGATTTTTGATAGAGGCAGAATATATTTCAAAAAATGATGTCAAAGTTGGCATTTTGAACCGAATTTCCGAAGCGATTGTGTTGGAAACGAAAAATATGGTCCTACTGAGAAAATAATTGTTTATAAATCAAGTTTTAATTAATTGAACGAAAAATAAAAACACAGGTCGTTTATAAATGTGTTCAAAAATCACGTCAGCAGATTTTTTCTTTTAAAAATGAATCTGAAAACATGCCAGAAAATTTCGAGTTGTTGAGCATGGAAAAGTATTTTTTTTAATACCGCCTTAACATGATTCTGATAAAACCAGATCTTATATAAAAATGAAATTAAAAACGCGTCAAAAGCGGCCAGATAAAATTGTTAAAGTGGGTTTTTATCTCTAATCATGATTTAGTTTTTGTTGTTGAAATTAGTACTTAAATTCGAAATCTACCTGTGCCTGTAGGCCGAGCTGAGAAGGATTTCTTTAAGTGTTATCTTTTTTCAACTTGCTTATTTAGCTATCTCATTTAATTGTATGATGAAATAAATTTCTTAATGCTATTCTGATAATATTATCAAGTAAAAATTAAATTTAAAAAATCAAAAAACCCGACTACGTAAAAAACGAACGAATTAATTATTTCTCATCAATGTGGAACTATATTTCATATTACTTACCTATTTTTTATTTACTTGTACTGATGACTTTTAAGTTGTGTTTAATGGTTAGTTCCTATCTATAAACACTGTTTTGATGAGGCCTATAGATGTCTATGAAGGTTAGAGTTGCAGTAAAGCTAGAGATCCTACCTACACAACTTCCAGTTTGTGTAATATTTAAACGGAGCTTCTGACTGTAAAATAGTCAATGAAACAACGTCTTCATTTTGAAAGATCTATCGAATGATAGGCCACTCAATAGGGTGCGTAATTTTTTTTCGTGTCTACCGCCATTTTGTATTTTACGGCAGCCATTTTGAATTTATAAAAACAAAACCTAGCCTATTACCATCGGACGGTTAAGACGAATCGATAGAGACCTCATTCATTAAAATACCTCCAGCCGTTGGGATGTTTTGAAGGTATAAAGAAATCCACATACCCAGATACGCGTGAAACACATAACACTTCTTGGCAGTCGGGTAAAAAGCGTTTCATTATCGATGCCCGATGTATGATTTTTCGTTCTTGTACTTTTTAAAAATAGCCTTTAGTGCTTTAAAGATTACTTTTCTTTAAATTACAGTAACCGTCTTGCAGAGACAAAAAGATAGGTTGCAAACATTTAACAGTTTAACAAGCAAAAAATACTTCATTATTTAAAATCCATTGTAACTCCTTTTAACAACATCTCTGATAATGCAAAGATTTCGTAAAGACCTGTTGTTCTCATTCATCAAGCACTTTACTGTCATTCATAAGCAATGTCATTGACAGTCTATTCAGCCGGATGAATAATGAGTGAAATTTACGCGAGAAAGTTTGGAAAGAAAACGCTTTAATTCAATAACAGTATTTTATAAAAATTGTATTAATTAACATAGGATAGGATATACTTAAAACTGGTAAAAAATGTATATTGTCCGGTAATTTTTTTTATTATTATCTTTAATGGAAAAAGGATTGTTTGACGCAAGGAAACTTAATTAAATTTTCTAAATCTCGTTATTTTGCATGTGCTTTGTTTTCAAATATGCAGTTATAAGCCCTGCATTCATCTACATATTTCAGTTTAATGGGGTATCAAAAACTGCTAATTCACATTACATTAATACATACAATAATAAAATTATAAATTACAATAATACTTACAATTACGATAATTACACAATAATACATTAATTCACATAATTCATATCACTTTTATTTTAGCATGAAAATAACCAGCATGAGTCACGTGAATACGCCATCTAATGTTAAAACAATGGAAGCATTCATTACAAATTTCTCGCTTGTATTTCAGAATTTTAACTGATTCTTCTTGCATAGGATATCTGAGGTCAATGGCTAGTATTTTATTTTTGTACTTTTTCGATTCTGTTTGCTGTTTTATTTTGGGGACACTTTAAAATTTGAAAAGAAACAACCAACCAACCAATTTACCGCATTAGAAAGGGTCCCAGGAATAAAACTACAACGAAAATGTAGAAAGTGCAAAAATACAACTTTACACTTCGACTTTAGATATCTTACGCAAATAAAAATAAAAGCAAAAAGTACAAATATTAACAATATAAATGAGATATTGGTAAAGAACTTTACCATTGGTTTAATATCAACTTGCGAATGTTTTCGTGCGACTAGTGTAGGCATTTAAACAGAACATCTATCAGAAGTATTCGGGAAAATTTTAGTTTACATTTTATAATACACAACACACACTACACTCTTATTATTGAATCACAATTGATCCATTCGTTTAAAGCAGTGGTAGTCGGTACTTTGTGCAAAATATACTCTCATACCACTATTCAATGAATCACTATTCAACTATTCTTACTACAAAACTGTTTAACTGTGCGGCCTACGTAGAGTACTCCTGACTTAAAGAATGTTTCTAGAAAAATAGCATATATAAAAATTCTTGAGAATAATCTATCGTCTAAACGAAGATGTCAGCATAAATGTCAGCGCTGGGTATCTCAGTAATGTGCTTTCTCGATATATTGTAATTCATTAAAGGCTTTAAGAGGACAAGGGACCTTCAAACGCATTTATTTATATATTATAAATGGCACCTTAAATACTATTCAATGTCACACTATGTAAATTAAGGAATATATTTATCACACAAGAAATAAAAAATATATATATATTTGGAAAAATAAGGAAATCTCCTGGGTATTTTAAGGTATGTACAGTCGTGGAAAAAAAAAGGAAACACCCCATACTAACTCTGCAAAAATTTATCGTAGAAGAAAGTTACTGGTACCACACGCTTGGTAATAAAGTCTACTTTTTAATGATGTATATAAAATTTGCTTAGGGGGCCATCTACATATTAAAACGAACCATAACTTAACGAACCATGTTTTTTCAATAGCAGTACACAATTCTGACAGCATAAATGAATTCTACACCCTTCCATTAGCCTAAAAAGAAATTTTTATGCAATTCGTACGATAAGTTTCCGAGAAATTATTTTAAAACGAGCCTATTTTAGGGGCTGTATCCAAATTGAAGTTCGGTACTCGATTGTTGACCGAGAGAGCCCCCTTCTTGATCAAGGCAACTTAAGCCTTACTTAAGCAGTAATTGAAGACTGCTAGATTACAGGATAGCAGACGCAATTACAAAATATCTAATCACTCCTATCACGGACGACCCCTTAAACCATCATTTTGCCGTTTTTTAAGCATAATTTGAAAACTACTTGGAAGAAAAATGTGAAATTTTGGATTTCTATAAAGCAGGACTTAATAAATCTAAATCCATCGAAAAATTATAGGTTGCAATTCATAATTTTTTTCGAATAGTAATTTCATAATTCATAATTCATATCATAAAATTATAAAAATTGCTAATTCAACGTATTTATGTTTGGGTATATTAATATTATTGCTACACAAAAAATTAGTACATTAGGTGTATAATTTCAGGAGATAAATAAAAAATATGAAAATGTAATTTAACATTAAAAGTACTAAATTTTGAATGTTTATAATTCAAAAACTTCTCATTCAAATGACTTGAAATTTGGTGTCTAGGCATAGTTTGAACCGAAGATTTAAAATATCGCGTTAAAATTGGGTATTGCCGTTTTAAAAAATGAAGTTTGGGTTCGTTTTAATATGTAGATGGCCCCCTAAGAAATTTTTATATACATCATTTAAAAATAGACTTTATTTCCGATCGTTCCATACCAGTAACTTTCTTCTACGATAATGGGTTGAGAAGTTAGTGTTTACTTGTTTTTTCCACGACTGTACCTACCCTCAAATCGCTGTTTTCGCGAAATTATTTTATTTGTTTTTTTACTATTTTAAATTAAATTTGAAACATTTAGGATTCCAAAAATTCTTTACTTTTGGTTCAGCGATAATAAGAAGCAAAGTTATAGCATAAAATATAAACCGGAAATTAACTTTCTGAAACCGAAACTGATCATTTAAAGAGCCACAGAAAGGTAGAGAATACATTTTAATACACAAATGTATAACATATCAATTCAAAAAACACTTAACGGGTTAAAAGTTTGCGACGCAGCAGTTTATCTTATTGCTATAAGACTTTTAAATATGGAACTTAAAAATAATGATATCAAATTTTAAGTGTCGCTATATTATTTATTTCATCATTTTATTTTTGTTTTATTTATAATTGCATGTGTAAGAATTATGTTAAATTTAAAAGGATGTATAAAAATTTATTCATTGATGCGTTATCATTCACATCTTTCATAAATTCAAACTATGAGTTTTAAAAGATATGATATCAAAATTTAAGTGACGCCTTGATGTAGCCTTAAACAATTTGTTTTATAATTCAATTTTAAATGTTTTCAGTTTTGGCTAAATATAGTTACGCATCTAACCAAAACGTTTAATTTTCCAATACACTGTTAAAAATATCACTCTTACTGAACCTATACAATGCACTGTAATGTATTTATATGAATAAATTGATTTATCTTTTGTGCCACGCTATCCAAAATCAAAATTTATGTAAATGATTTATTTGCATCATGATATCCATTTGCATATATTTCGCTTAGTTTGGATACAATGACGTGCTGTGCTATTGTATCCAAATGCAGGGTGCTGTGCTATTTGATTTTTTAAGAACTTTTTGGTAAAATATGGAAGTAATACACAAAATAGAAGGGGGAGGGTATGGTTTGTTTCACAGATATAGAAACCTTTGTTAAAATTTACTATGTAAAAAGTTTATTTTCTTAATAAAAATATCAAGAAATATTACTCTTTAAAACATTTTATTTAAAATACAATAAAATTGTAAGCACGGGAGAACAACGAAGATAGGCTTTTCATCACAGAATTTGACCCCGAAAGTAGTACTCGGTTCGTGTTGCTAGTACTCCCAGCCTACGGATCACGTGATCGATTAGATGCAATTTCAACTTCCGATTCATCAACTGTCATTGAGTATTTTATTATTTTCTTTTTGAGTCTCAAAAAATTGTACCATAATTACAATAAATATGAATGAAAATAAGAAAAAGAGCCGGTTGATAAAGATGTAGGTTTTCTTTTTTTCTTTTTAAATTTAAGTTCATAGCAAAAAACATAAATTACTATAAAAATAGCCACATTTTCGAGTAAAATTTGTGCATTTAAAAGAAGTTTTTCTCACTAAAAATAAAAAAAATATAATGCATCATTTTATGATTTTTTTTTATTTTATTAATTAAAATAGGCATCACCATTTGATTTTTTTATGGCTACAACAAAGAGATTATGTAAACTACAATTTAAAATTCAGAAATTTGAAATGAAAAATGCCTTTTTGAAAAATATTAGAATTGGATCCCAAATTTTAAATATTTCAGCATGGAGCAGGAAAAGATGAAAGTTGCATTGCATTTGTAACAATAAATATATATATTATAAGTTAATTCTATAAAAATATTTTTACATACTCATATTACTGAATAGAAGACAATTTGACAAGAATACTTTCAAATTATTTTGCTAGTCAAAAAATAATTTTGAATTATTATGTAACACATTAAACAGTAAGTTTTTAATGATTTTAATCTGCATCATTTCTCTAAACGAAAAAGAAGTACCCAGTCTAAAAAAATATGACAGTTAGTTAATAAACTTAATAAATAATTGGAACAATTTCAAGATATTCTTATTTTAAATTAAATTTTTTATACTCCTTAATATAGGAAAAGTAATTTCTGCTGTCTTTTTTAATACACACACACACACCTTCCCGGAGAAAAATGTCTGAATTTAATACTATTTGGAAAGTATTTCAAAATTTTTTTAATCTTTTAGCAGATATAAAATACATACATCAGACAAGAAAAGTCTGTATTTATTTATATATAGATAATTAAATACGAAAATATTTTCTGAAAACAGTTAATCTGAGATTTTTAATTTTTATGTGGAGATAAGATACATAATTACAAAATATTTGAAATGCATAGAAAAAACAGGAGCTTTCCCGAAAACAAGCGTTGTCTAATTGTCTTCATATAAAACAGATTCATATTATATATCAATTTAAAGAAAATCGCCCAAGCCGTTTTCCAGAAATAGAAATTAGGAATTTGTACCACCGAATTTACTTTAAAAATGGTTCTCGAGATCCCAAAATATACTGCACGTGAAAATGTAAAAATTTCAGAATAGGATTAGATTGCAGATATAAGACTGTTTTTAAAAAATCAGAACAATATGAGCACTGTTTGCTGAGTTATGAAGTGGCGGCTTTTCCCGTTTCCTTTGATCTTGAGTTAGGTGTATATATGAGTTCCGCCATTCTTACGATTTTAGGCTTAAGGCTGCGTCACTCTGGAATACTATCGCCTTCCATGATAGATTTTTGGAAAATATTTCTCTGAAATTTATTAAAGCTGTTCTCAAATCCAAAAGGAGTTACTTTCTGACAAATTTCTGAATACATTTTTCTTCGGAAACGCATAAAATTGGCAGGTGTCTTATTCACAAACTATGATTTTGAGTTGCATTTTTAATTTTTTGGTTCAGGCAAAACATCTTTCAGAAAAAAAAACTGCCAAAAATGGCCTTATGAATCAAATTTTCAGACGCGACAGCACGGGAAAGATGAAAACCTGTCGTCAATTGACAAAAATAATGTATAATAATAAGAAAAGTAATTTAATTATCAAAATCTAGAAAATGCTATTCGATTCCTAATCGTTTCAATATTCAGGCCTGTCAATTTTATGCCTTTAAAGTTAAAAATGTGTCTGAAACTTTCGCGCTGTTATCACTATTACTATTTTTACAAAACATATCGACTGCCCGACACACAGTGGAAACAATTAAATCCAGTTCTGACCGGTCTAACTATGTAGAGAAAAAATGTAAGCCTGATTCCGACCTGGCTGAAAAAATTAAGACAAGTCTCAGACACGACGTAACTGTCCGATGCCGATCTCTACGAAGGACATGTTATATTTCTGTATTGACGTCATAAAACAAACACCGAGCTCATGCAGCACATTTTTGCTTATTCATCCGAAAGTCCATCCCTTGAAAATGGTTCATGTTTATTTTATCGGCTTCGCTTAAATTTTATAATGGGCCGATAGGTCCGCTTAATTTTATATTGGGGAGACGGACCCATTAATTATTTTTATTTTCTATTTTGTTTTATGTATTTTTTATTTATTTATTTATTTATTTATTTATTTTTTGTCGGCTAGGAACGATCCGTTAAAAAAATTGTCCTAATTATGCCGTATCGACCCGGCCAGTTTGAAAGTTGACCTTCATACTGCCGGGCCCGTGAAGACCTCTAACGTGACGGCAGAACACCAATATTCGTGTAATTAAAGAAGAAACTTGATTGCATAAGAATCTGCTTGTTACATTACAAATAGTCATTAAAATAATAGTGAGCAGTTTGTCAAAATCATCAGGACCACCTACCTCTTAACAAAGTAACATTCAGTTCATGCGCTTGGCCAGACTGGTGCTACTGTCTGTGCTAAAGTATAACAATAGTCGCCGAAACGTCAGTGAAAGCTTACTGTGGAGACACGAAAAGTTTTGGTTTCTGTTAGTCTGTCTGTTAGTCTGTCTGTCTGTTCCGCGATAACTGCCGCAAAAAGCATCCGATCGGCTTGAAATTCACTGGGCATGTTGATGAGGTACCCGGACTTATCTGTATAGTTTTTGGTTAAATTTGGTCCATTCGTTCGGGAAATATGGAACATTTTATTTTGCTCTATAATGCTTTTCTATGGCAAGTCAGACGATTTGCAGATTTTCATTTGTTGAAAGAAATGACTCGTATGAAAAATGGATTTAAATGGTAAATTTTTGATGCTGAAATTTTTAAATAAGATTATTAAATTATTCCAATTAGTTTGAAATTTTGACAATATATTTGCGAGAATTTTTTAATTAGGTTTATAAGATTGGAGGGAATTTTATGCATGTTTTCCAATAATATAAAGGATTTTGTTTTATCAATTTGACCTAATGCATATTTATTTTTTTTTCCTTTTCTTTCATCTGTTGCCTAGCAACGTAAATGATCCTAATAATATTAGTATAATTGCGTGTATAATGTTTGAGTAAAGCCAACGTCAAAACGGATGAATTAATGCATTTGTATCTTTGCATATAGATGGATTTTAGCCCAGAAATAAAAATAGGCAATATTTCATTTATTTTATTCAAATATTTTGCTTAAAAATGCAAAAGTTCATTATTTTCATAGAGAATAACGTAAAATAATATTTCCATAACATTTACCAATATTTCTTTAATTGTTGCCAAGAAAATCCAAACCCGGAATAATATTTTCTTTTAAACAATTTTCAATTGAAATGTTTTGTCGTGAATCAGGAAAATGAAAAATAAAATTAAGAATAGAAAATTAATATCGCGGCATATTGGAAATAAAAAGAAAACTCTCGAGTATTTCTTAATATAACAAGATGAAAAGTTTTGAGTAAGTACGCATAGCAGGTGAATTAGACGTCATTTATCGAAAACAAAGATGCTGGAATAAAAAGATCTTGAGTAAAATAAAATTAACTATTATTCACGGAGGAAAGAGATAGATGGAGATGCAGTATGCCGTAAAAACAGTTTGCAATACGATGTGCGTTATCGCTCAGATTTAAATGCCCTCATTCGGCCCAAACAAAACAAGCACGTGGAACAGGGACCGAATTCTTTGACTTCATCCGTGCATTTTTTCTGTAAAATGAAAATGATCTGCTTATATTTAAGCAATAAGCGTTCTAAGGTAGCATTTCATTGTATTATGAATTAAAAACTGTATTACTAAAAATATTATTCTGTTTTTTATTTATTTATTTATTTTTTTTAAGCACGTTGTTGTGTTGTGCCGAATGTAGCGGATTTTAGGGTTACATTTTTGGCGTCACTTCAAGATTTATTGTCTGTGTACGGTTAACATGAATATTTTATTTTAAATTTAAATTTTATTAATTTATAAAAAAAAAACTTATGCTTATCCTTATAAATCACAGCGTAAAAAAAACTAAGATATACTATAACCATCCGCACAATCAATAAAAAATTACGAACGTAAATTTAAATAGACTACGGGGGGTTCAGGGGGGCTCTGCCCCCCTGAAGAAATGCAAGTTTTGATTTTAAAAGTTACCAGAATAAGTAGCTCATCAGAATTTTAGAACATCAATGTATAACCACTTGTTTAACACTTTTAATTTCTGAAACTTTACGAAGTATCTTGTATGCTTATAAATATTTATGTACTTTGAAAACTTTAAAAAGCGATTTGTAGGAAGTTGAATATTACGCAATGAGTGTTAAAAAGCAATGACTTGCAAAGATGACGTTGAGGCTCCTGATCAGCAGATTTACTAGTTATAGATTGAATATATAAGCTACAAACAATCTATTCTCTTGTCGAGCGTCCACACTTTCATTGACTATTTTATTCACAAAACATTTTACCTTTTATAAACATTTTTACACATAAATTTTATTGTGAAAATTTTTATGTTTTTGCTTTACTCACAAAAGAATTAATAATAAATATTTAGGCTTTTTTCGGGCGCGAAGCTCTGTGTGGCCACGTCTGCCGCACACCCCTAAGGACGGCCCTGTCGGTGTGAGGTAAAAAAGAATGCAATAACTTTGAAACGAAAAACGTTCGTACTTTCACTGAGAAAAAAATTACCAATATGTAATTATACAATCTTTTTTTTTTACAAAAAAGAAGAAAAAGACGAGGTTTGTAGTATAAATTTGGGGCTCATTGAAGTCCCGCGTCAGGGGCGACTTCCCCTTCGCCCCCCCCCCCCCCACTTCACACGGCCCTGTTGAGACATATATAAATCTGACTTGCATAGCAAATTGGATTAAGCTGTCAACCTGGTCAAGTTATGCTAATATATTATCATGGTGTAAGAAGTTCATCCAAGCCAAGACTGACAAAATTTCTGAGTATTAGGAATAACCAAATGTAAATAAGGAAATGTGTCTTCCATGGCTTGCATTATGACAAAAAATGATGTTTTACAATACAACAAAGTGATTAAAAGTTCTTGATAGTAAATAACTATTATTTAAGTATAAAGTATAAAATATGAATATCGGTTAAAAATATTTTAAAGACTGAAATCAGTACTGAGACTGAAGGTCTTGCACCCATGTATATCATTTAAAATTTTCCAAATTGTACCTTCAATGCAAAATTCTGCCATGTGGCAATATTTGGCAATATTTAGATTTTATTGGCCATTTTATCCACAATCGTGGTTAATTTTGTGCATATTTCTTATATCCTATCTGGGAACATTTTGTTAAATGGGATTGCTGAACGGTCTGAAATATTTAAACTATAATCCATTAAAAGTCACAAAAGGATATTTCCCTTATTTTCTTCTATATTAAATTCATCAACATTTAATAAAAAAAATAATGTATTAGAGATTATCGATAGATTTTGAGCTTTACTATATCTTCTGGCTAATTGTCAATCCAAAACAACATGTCGTGAAATCAGCATACGAACTAATTTCTTTCATCCGCGATACTACAGTATTTTCAAAATCTGAAAATGATAGGTGAAAAGACTACGCATACATTTTCTTTTCTTTCGGAACAATAATTAATTGCAAATCGATAAGGAAACGACGAATTTAAACACTAAATACATCATTATAGAAGTAAACAGAGAAAAGTGGATTATCTGCCTATTGAAACCCACAACACTTCTCACTCATTGGTCAGATGGATCGCGACTACTCCCACTTACGATGTGACGCAAAACCTACTCACTAATCACAGACGAGAAAAGTACTAGAGAGATTAAGTTCTTCTGAATGGTTGACTGGTTTCGTTTTATGCATTAACGGGAAACGAAAATGTCAGAATTATCAAACAATAAAATGAGTTTTCCTAGAAAAAAGGAAAGTGTTATTCACTTCATCTTAAACAGATTCATATTATTTATCAATTTAAAGAAAATCGCCCGGGCCATTTTCGAGAAATCGACATTAGGAATTTGTACCTTCGCTTTTACTTTAAAAATGGGTATTTAGATCTCAAAATATACTGCACGTAGAAATGTGAAAATTTCAGAATAGGATTAGACTGCAGATATAAGACTGTTCTAAAAAAATCAGAATAATAAGAGCCGTATTTGCTGAGTTATTGAAAGGCGGCTTTTCGCGTTTTCTTTGAATTCGAGTTAGCTGTATATATGAGTTCCGCCATCTACGAATTCTACAATACGATACTATACGATTTTAGGCTTAAGGCTGTGTTACTTGGAATACTATCGTCTTCCATGATCTAGACACACGGCAGTGTGTCATCCAAGTTCGCCTGACATAACCGTGTGTTATTTACACGAACCATTTCGAGCTGTTTTCGTCAAATTTCAATGCTCTACTACTGAAAATCTATGAGATCTACGCACTTGTTATACGAAATGTGTATTAAAGCCACCCTAATTACCTAAAATCCAAAATTTTATAAATAACGCATAATTAGTTTCCGAGATAATGGCATTTGAAAATGTCTGTTAATCGATAATTTTACCACTGACTGACTGACTGACTCACTCATCAAAAAGATCTCGTATATCTACTGCAGCTACAGACTTCAAATTTGGTGCGAAGTTCGTTTACACTATAAAACTAAGGAAAAAATAAAAAAAATGTGAAAATCGATGAATTACCCACCTAGGGGTGTCCATTTTTCCTTTAACATTACGTCTATTAGACGAAATCTTAATTTGCCGTAGGAGGGGACGCTGTTCTGTCGCCAAATACCGCCAAGTTTCTCGCCAACATGGCGATATATCGCCAAATTTGGCGACTAAAATTAGTCGCCAAAAGTGACGCCATCTTGGCGCTATCTCTAATATTTCGCCAAATTCCCATAGACTTCCATTGTAAACCTATCTACTTACAGGGGGTTTATCTGGGTTTACTTGCTTGCAGAAAATCAACAAATTGAGATATTTTAATAATTGAGATATTTTAAAGAATTCTTTCTAAGTGAGCTCCTAATTAGGTTGGAGGGGTGAAATTTTGCATACTTATAGCTGAACACCTCACATCAAACGGCAAATCATAAAATTTTGAAAAAATCGTACATTTAACCCTTTGGACTCGCACATTTGTATTTTAAACAATTCTTCTTAAGTGAGCCCCTAATTAGGTTGGAGGAGTGAAATTTTGCATACTTATAGCTAAACACCTCACATCAAACGACAAATCATAAAATTTTGAAAAAGTCGTACATTTAACCCTTTGGGCTCGCACATTTTTATTTTAAACAATTCTTCTTAAGTGAGACCCTAATTAGGTTGGAAGAGTGAAAATTTTCATACTTATAGCTGAACACACATAAATGACAAACCATAAAATGTTGAAAAAGTCGTACATTTAACCCTTTGGGCTCCCACATGTGTATTTTAAACAATTCTTTCTAAGTGAGACCCTATTTAGGTTGGAGGCATGAAATTTTGCATACTTATAGCTGAACACCATCATGCAACAAATCATAAAATTTTCAAAGAGTCGTACATTTAACCCTTTGGGATCCACATGCGTATTTTAAGTAATTCTTTCTAACTGAGCCCCTTATTAAACTGTAGATTTGAAATTTTGCATACTTATAGCAGAACATCTGAGGCCAGGCGACAAATCATAAAATCTTGAAAAAGTCTTAAACTTAACCCTTTGAGCTTCCACATATGTATTTTAAGCAACTCTTTCTAAGGGAGCCCCTAATTAAGTTGGAGACATGACTTTTTGCATACGTATGGCTGAATACCTCAGACCACACGACAAATCATAAAATTTTCAAAAAGTACTCTTCCGGGCTCTAACTTGTGTATTTTAAGGAATTTTTCTAACCTCCACCCTTTTCACCCGGGGAGCACTTTTCCAACTTTTGCCAACACCCCTTTGACCATTCTTTCATATTATGCACCATAGCCTTACATATTTTAGTTCCACTTTTTACGCCTACTTATCTCGGGTGCTATGGGCTTAATCCCCTTGACTAATATATCTATGGATAGTCTATAAAACGGAGTTGAGTTCGTTCGGATAGAGGTTTGTTTAGAATAGAGTGCGCCCCTGGTTGCGAAATGTGGAACTAACAGATTTTTCAAAAGGATAAAGTGTTTTGAAAGGAATATTAAACGAAACCCTCTGTGCGATCTGTGATCACACTTACCCACTTGTTATTTTCAAAATCATCAGAGAAAAGGATATTTAGTTAATTAAATTTGAAAACCCAGGGAGGGGCAATGTCCTTCCTCTGCACTGCCTCTTTGCCGGCACCCATAGATGAATGATACGCAGTGTGGCATAAGCACATAACTTTATTTTTCACTTTCAGTACAAAAAAGAAGTCCCAGCTATAGGATATTTAATTGTAAAATTTAATAAGAAAATTTAATATAGGAATTTGATAGGAATTGTTGTTTCAGAAACAATAAAAATTTCGAATCAATACATTTCATTTCAAAACATGCATTTAATATAGCAGTATTAAAATATAGATTTCTGTCGCAAATTGACAGCCAAATACCTTGTTGAATGAAATTTAAATTAAAATTGAATGTTTCTTGGTGAATAAAATAGTCATATGTAAACACATTAAAAAGCATTAAGTAAAGTGTCCAAATATATTATAACTTTACAAAAAGTAATGATATCTAACAAAAACATAACTGTGAAAAAAGGGAGCTAAGTTCTGCAAAGACAATGGTAAGAAAAGAAGTGATATCTAAGAGGGTGCCAAGTTCAAATAAAATTCCCTCAAACTTACCTACTGAAGTATTATAGCATTTTTTAAATTGTTTAAAAATAAAAATTATTGATAGCATATTAATAATAAATCTAGAACTTGGCAAGTTTTTGATAAATGTTATGCCTATCAATTTCATGTCTTACACTGTTAAAAATTTTGTAGTAGGTTGAACCAACTTTTGGGGCTTCAGTAGCTGCCACCATAAGATGGGGAAATCTCACTCCAAGATTTGGAGCTCCGATTGAACCTTAGCTCCAAATGTTGGTTCAAGATTTCACCATCTTATGGTGGCAGCTACTGGAGCACCAAAAATTGGTTCAACATACTACAAAATTTTTAACAGTGTAATAAAATGATGATGTTAATATTAATTCAATGTCATTATAAAAAAAATTAATATAGTTATTATTATAAACAAATGACTCATTTTAAAGATTTGATAAACCAATAAACACACACGTCTTTGGTTATCACTGTAGCACTCACCTCCTGGAAACCTCAATGCAAACAAACTAAAACGCCTGACAAAGAGACAGATACACTTACGCTTGTTCTTGCTCATCACTCTAGAGACTGCACCCCTTTAACCCTCTCCGGGGCAAAGAACTTTTATTCGTAAAATGCTGAAACGATTAAATCACACCAGAATTTAAAACAAATTTATTTCAAAATGGATAAAAGATTCTTTTCACGTATTTAATAAAATTAAACTTTTTAGTCCTGAATTCCGGTGTCAACGTGGCATTTTGCAGTTAAAATTAGGTGGGATATATTTTATCCCGCCGCCCTTTAAGGGGAAGGAGCTCACTCAAATTAAGACTTCCAAACATGAAGTAACAAGTTTTGATATAGTAATGTCATTAATAAAAATAAATGGCTTGTACGTAAAAACTTGCCAAGTTCTAGATTTATTATTAATATGCTATCAATAATTTTTATTTTAAGATATTGAAATAAAAGATTTTAAGAATTTTTTTAAGAATTTAAGAATTTAAGCTATTGAAATAAAATTTTGTGACAAGGTTCTGCTCATTTATAGGTATATTGTGAAGTAAAATATAACTTGTAAGTTTGTATATATTGATTTAAGATCCATTTTTATTGAAAAATACACATATTTTTACGGAAAAATCCTGTTTTGTATACAAAATTTGGCATAAGTTAGTAAATTTGAGAAGTTTTGCAAATATTTATCTTCATAACGCAGGTAAGTGGTTTGCTAATACAGTGTTGAAATAAAAGTGAAATATATTGAATAGATTTCGTTATAGAAGATTAAGCATAAACGCATTTTTTACTAAAATTTGACTAAATATTGCATAAATTTTAAAAGTTAATCAAAATTCCTTCAAAATTCATAGATTTATTCCCTATTTTAACTAAAAACACATGTGTTTGATAAAAATTTCACATTTTTCAAAGAAAAATGCTCGGAAGGTAGCCACATGCCTTAAGCGTTATCAAGAACTTTCAAAATGTTCCAACCTCACTCCATATCAAATAAAATATCCAATTTCTTTTATGCTATTTTGGTTTACATATACAAATAAAACTGTGCATGAAGAACAAAAATATTTTCTAAATTTTATGAAATTTTCAGCATTTTTGCATCCTATTTCTGCACTTAACTACCTTCAAATTCTCCAATTATATTTAGTTTAAAAAAAAAACTATTCACAGATTTATTTGTATAGATAAACCAAACTGACATAAAAAATATAGGGGATTTTAATCGATAGGAAGTGAGGTTGGGACATTACGAAATTTCTTGGTAATGCTAAAAATATTCAGAAAAATTCCTTAATTTTCTCCAAAATTTTTTTTTAAATTTCTTGTGTGATATATATATGTCATAATTTATATAGTGTGCCCTTGAATAGTACTTAAAGTGCAATTTAAAAAAATAAAAATTTTGAAGGTCCCTTATCCCCTTAAGGGGGTAACCTACTTTCTAAAATTGGGAGGAGTGAAAAATGCACTCTTTGAAAGAGTGACAGACATTTTCACTCTTTTTGGAGTGTATTTTATAAAACTCCCAAGAAAGGAGTGAAATATTTCGCTACATGTCGAGAGTGAAAGTATGACATTATACACTTAAAAAAAAATTCTTTTCAACTTTGAACCAATATATGGAGTAAAAGAATGAAAAGCATCAAAATATGTCACTTCTTAATTTTCAAAAACTCCATTTCATAATGTAACCTTGGAAATTAAGCTGATTAAGCACTAAAACGCACTCCTTTTCAAAAATTAATTCATGCTAAAATAACACCTATTCTTACCCTATCAATTTCTTTATCTTTAGAACAAGCAAGAATTTAAAAATTACCATACGACATTTTCTTCAAAACTAATGTGTGAAGATGTATAAAAGATTTAAGTTCTATAGCTCAAATAGTCTGTTTTAGGATGTGAATAAGGTGAAAAAAGTTTTCAGAAAAAACTCCTTTTAAGTTTTAGCAGCTATTTACTCAGGTACTTTATTTTTTTTAATGCGCAGTACCACCAGCAGCATAAGTGGCCCTTCCTAAACCAACAGCCTTGACTTCTGCTCCATCTGCTTAAGGTTTTGGACAATTCTTGCATTCTTTATGCTGTCTAAAGTTCGCTTTTCTCCCTTAATCCCACGCGCTCTATCCTGTGCATTCATATAAGAAACTTTCCAGCAAGTATGCCTAGATTTTTCAGCGCGTCTAATTCGCCTGTTCTTTGTTGAATAACAAAATAACCTCACAAGTCCGTATTTCTACCACTTTTCTACCACAAAACATTGTTTTTCGAACATTGTTCTAAATTCACAGAACATTCATAGATTCATTGAGTGATCCATGCTGACGTGAGATATTTGAAATTGTGCGATGCACGGGGCATGTGCTTTCCTTTATTGAACGCTGCAAGTACTAGGCAACGCTTAAAAGAATTCCACTTAGTAATACATTTTAGGACGTCGTAAATACAAACCGAATATTGATTTTTTGAAGGTCATAAAGGGAAACAGCAGTTTGACAGATATCAAATTTCCCAAAATTTTCGCTTAAAGAACTCTTTATACAAAAGAAATCATATTTTATTAATTAGAAATCTATATCAAAAGTGAAAGTTAAATTTTGGAGCTATAGAAGTAAAGAGAACAAATAATAAGAAAGCAAGTAATCAGCAACAATAACTTTAAGAGCTCTTTTTTTCAGCTCATTTCCAAAATCGGGTGGACAATCAGCCAATAATCAAGCTATCAACTTGATCTTTTTGAAAATTTATTGTCACATTTCTCTAGCGTATTCCGTAGGAAATTTTTGAAATATTCATACCTTGCCCTTTTATTTTCGATATCTAACCAATAAAATATGTGTGTATAAAGAGTAGTTTACGGGGAATTTCAAAATTGTCAACCAAGCCGTTAAATAAGTGGAGTGAAGTTATTTCTTATAAAAAGCTTGTCAAACTATTGTATCGATCGGACAGTCGTGTCGTGTTGGGAATATTAATTTGTACCGGAAAATTCTGCCCGGTAATAATTAGACATTAAATTTCGGAAATGTCTAATAATTAAATGATAGAATTTTCCGGTACGAATTAATTTTCCCATCACGACAAGACTTTCCGATCGACCCAATATTTTACACTTCGGCAGATAAAGAGTATAATTCGATTAAATTTAAACCAAAACAGATTTTGTATAACAAAACTTTAAAAGCACAAAAACTGAGAATATGCGACATTAAAATATGAGGATTATTATCTGTTTCTTGAGAAAGGACATATCTTAGAACATATACTGAAAGTAGCTAAACTTCTAATTTATTATCGCTTTAAAGTTGAAATTACAAAAGAGTTACTTTCAACAGGACTGGTTTAAAAAAATGACTAATTGAAATGTGAAGTACCAAGTATGCTGCCTCACGTTTTCTTTAATAAGATATTCATAATGAAATGTAAAACTAAAGTACCTAACTAAAATGTCGGCATACTGAAGTACAATCATATCAACAGACCCAACATAGGTATGTATCTGAAAAAGAGATACATACCAAAATAATTTATCATAATGAGATAATTGTCACATAATGATTATACAAAATGCAATAAATACTCGGACAAAAAAAAAATCCCTGCCGGCCCGGCCTACAGGCAGAGGTAGCTTTCGAAGTTAAGTATACTAATTTCACCAACAAAAACAAAATCATTATTAGATAAATCCACTTTAACAGTTTTATCTATCTGCTTTTGACGAGTTTTTATTTCCTTTTTATAAAATAGCTGGTTTTATCAGAATCATGTTAAGGCGATATTAAAAAAAATATTTTTCCATGCTCAACAACTCCAAATTTTCTGGCACATTTTCAGATTTATTAAAAAAAAAAAAGAAACATGCTGACGTGATTTTTGAAAAGATTTATAAGCGACCTGTAATTTTATTTTTCCTTCAATTAATTAAAACTTGATTAATAAACAATTATTTTCTCGGTAGGGCAATATTTAACGTTTCTAACACAATCGCTTCGGGAAATTCTGTTCAAAATTCCCACTTTGACATAATTTTTTGAAATATATTCTGCCTCTATCCAAAAAAAAAAAAAAAAAAAAAATTGATCATTACTGTACATTATATAGTTTCTGAATAAGAGAAGCTACCAATTGGCAAGCAGCTTTGAGAGCAAAAACGAATTATAAGATGAGTAAGTAAATAAGCAGTTTGGATTTGAATGCACCCTTAATAAGATGATTTTTTTCTTCAACCGCTATGTATTTTTAATTTGTTTTTGCTGTAAGAATTGGCCCTATCAAAAACTTGTCTATATAAATGTTGAAGATAATATTAAGAAGATATATGATAAATTCATGGAGATTTTATATCTTGTGAATTGACGGAGTTGTGAAAATTTTTCTTCTTCAAACCCCTTTTTTGTTTTCGTTTTTCATTTTTTTTCTTTTTGCGGTACGAATTGGTCCTATCAAAAACTTGTGAATATAAAAGTTGTAGATAATATTAAAGAGATATATAATAAAATTAATTGGATTTGATATCTTGAGAATTGACGAAGTAAGGAATTTTTTTCCCCAAAACCCTATTCTTTGCGGCCCTTGAGCCTATTTTTAATTTTATCAAAAATCTGTGATGCATGAATTTTTGGCGCTATTTTTTGAAGTAATAAAAACTTTAAACTGAATAGATATGTACAAAAATTAAGAAGTTGTGGGTTTTTTTCTGTTTTCACAAAACCCCTCCCTATTTCCATCCCCTTGGTCCGATTTTGTCCATTAACGAACTTGACCGAGATTTTATGTCCCTTGATTTTATGTATCAGTTTGAAAGAGATTTGTGAAGAATTGCGGAAGTTATCGTGTCCAGAAGAAAGTGATAACACAATTGCTTCGGGAAATTCCGTTCAAAATACCCACTTTGACATCATTTTTTGAAATATATTCTGCCTCTATCAAAAAATCGATCATTGCGGTACATTATATAGTTTCTGAATAAGCGAATCTACCAATTAAATGCGTTTGCGAGCAAAAATGAATTTAAAAATGAGTCAGAAAATAAGCAGTTTTGATTTGAGTGCATCCTTAACGCAATGATTTTTCCAACACAATCAGCTTCGGGGAATTCGGTTCAAAATGCCTACATTAACAGCCTTTTTAAAAATATATTTTGCCTCTATCCAAAAATCGACTATTACGGTACATTATATAGTTTCTGAATAAGCGAATCAACCAATTAAATGCGTTTGAGAGCAAAAATGAATTTAAAAATGAGTCAGAAAATAAGCAGTTAGGATTTGAGTGCACCCTTAATAAGATGATTTTTCCAACACAATCCGTTTCGGAAAATTCGGTTCAAAATGCCCACTTTAACTGCATTTTTTAAAATATATTCTGCCTCTATCAAAAAATCGACCATTACGGTACATTATGTAGTTTCTGAGTAAGAAAACGTACCAATTGGAAGCCTTTGAGAGCAAAAATGAACTATAAAATGAGTCAGAAAATAAGCAGTTTGGATTTGAATACACCCTTAATAAGATGATTTTTTTTCTTCAACCGCTATGTATTTTTAATTTGTTTTGGCTGTAAGAATTGGTCCTATCCAAAACTTGTCTATATAGATGTTGTAGACAATATTAAGAATGTATATGATAAATTCATGGGGATTTTATATCTTTTGAATTGACGGAGTCATGGATTTTTTAGTTCTTCAATCCCCCTTTTTGTTTTCGTTCTTAATTTTTTTTTTTTTTTGCAGGAAGAATTGGTCCTATCAAAATCTTGTGAATATAAAAGTTGTAGATAATATTAAGAAGATTTATAATAAAATTAATTGGAATTGATATCTTGAGAATTGACGAAGTTATGAATTTTTTTCTCCCAAAACCCCTATTTTTTGCGCCCCTTGAGCCCATTTTTTACTTTATCAAAAATCTGTGATACATAAAATTTTCGCCTTAATTTTAGAAGTAATAAAAACTTTAAACTGATATTATATGTACAAAAATTAAGAAGTTATGGGGGTTTTTCGGTTTTCACAAAACCCCTCCCTATTTCCATCCCCTTGGTCTAATTTTGCCCATTAACGAACTTGAGCGAGATTTTATGCCCATTGATTTTATGCATCAGTTTGAAAGAGATTGGTGCAGAATTACGAAAGTTATCGTGTCCAGAAGAAAGTGATACATATATATATATATAGATAGATAGATAGATAGATAGATAAAGTTTTTTACTGAAGGTGGTTTTAGGTCCTAGGGGTCATGATCGGCGTAGATCTGTAAATAAATTTCAGAAATTCAAACATAGGAACGATCCCAATAGGTAGTATTTCATACGAAATCTGCCTAAAAGTACATAGATATTTTTTTTCTTCTAATAAAAAAGCTAAGTCTATCTAAGAAAAAACAAAGTAAATGTATAAATACCATCAGCTTATTTTTCCTTTTATCTTTCTCGAACCATGTTGTCAAGCTAGAGCTGTCATTTTGTCATCTAACTAGACACATCCCAAAGAGCGAATACCTCATCGTTTTGCGGATAAGGAACAGTCGGGAGGAAAAAAAAGTAAACACCCCCTACTAACTCTTCAACAAATTATCGTAGACGAAAGTTACTGGTGACGAACGATTGGAAATAAAGCCTACTTTTAAACGATGTATATAAAATTTTCTTAGGGTGGCATCTACACATTAAAACGAATCCAAACTTTATTTTTTTCAATAGCAATACCCAATTTTAACAAGATATTTGTAATCTTCGGCTCAAACTAGGCAAAAAAACCAATTTCAAGTCATTTCAATGATAAGTATTTGATTTATAAACATTCAAAATTTAGTGCTTCTAATGTTAAATTGCATTTTCATATTTTGGTTTATATCTCCTGAAATTATGCTCCTAATGTGCTAATTTTTTTTCTTTTTTTTTTTTGTAGCAATAATACTAATATACCCAAACATAAATACGCTGAATTTGCAATTTTTAAAATTTTATGATATGAATTATGAATTATGAAATTAATATTCGAAAAAATTGTGAATTGCAACCGACAGTTTTTTTTTTGATGGATTTAGATTTATTAAGTCCTGGTTTATGGAAATCCACAATATCACATTTTTCTTCCAAGTAGTTTTCAAAGTATGCTTAAAAACTGCAAAATGATGGTTTAAGGAGCCGTCTTGATAGAAGTGAGTAGATATTTTGTAATTTATTCCGCTGTCCTGTAATCTAACAGGCTTCATTCACTTCTTGAGTGGCTCTTCAGGTGCCTTGATCAAGAAGGGGGCTCTCTCGGTTAACAATCGAGTACGGAACTTCAATTTAGATACAGCCCCTAAAATATGCTCGTTTTAAAATACTTAATTTCTTGGAAACTTATCGTACGAATTGCATAAAAATTTGTTTTTAGACTAATTGAAGGGTGCAGAGTTCATTTTTGCTGACAGAATTGTGTACTGCTATTGAAAAGAAAAACAAAGTTATGGTTCGTTTTAATATGTAGACGGCCCCTAAGCTAATGTTATACACATCATTTAAAAGTAGACTTTATTTCCAATCCTTCAGTACCAGTAACTTTCTTCTACGATAATTTTTTGAGGAGTAAGCAGGGGGTGTTTACTTTTTTTTTCACGACTGTACATTTAAGTGTTTTTTTTTTTTTTATTAGAAACTTGATCCGGTTGATTTTACAGCTAAGTTATAAACTTACGTCGACAACAAATGTACTAATGCAACAAGTTTTATAGCGCCTTAAAAGTTTAGTAAATAGTTTCAACTTCTTTGAAAAATTTCTGTCTATTACACCGTTGTTTCATATGATACTCAAACTCATAGCTAAAATTTCTAACTGCCTGCATTAAAGTTTGCCTAGAAATCGTATATTGAAAAAAAATGTTTATTTGCATACAAAATGTTCTTGAAATATTATTATATTGATTGATAATATAACTTGTGATAATGAAAAAACATTTCGGATGGTGCGTACACCATTTCTAATTTCCACCACGATTTCAGATCTGAAATTTTGTATTTAATATTTGAATGTGAAATTTGTAATCACCTTGTTTAATCATAAAATTGCAACGTTTTCTGGAGATTAATTAAAATGAAAATGTTTATTAATTATTTGTGGTTGAACTGCACGCATGTCATATTTGTTATTGCTTGACTCATTTCATATTCTCGTCGACAGCAAACAAGTCTTTCTCCATTAAAATTTCTGTTATTATCGTTGGCAATACTATTACAAACACCGAAATTTCGGTTTGAGATTAAATGAATTGATGAATGAAGTTCATTTAATCTGTAGATCGGAGTTAAACAGCGTATACGCAAAGAATAACGACTCATTTTAACTTCAAAATCCTTTTTTAAGGAAAAAAAATTGGTATGGGGTTTGCGATAGATTCTAAGTGCTTTCTCGTGAAAATTGCAGCCAATTGTAAAGTTAGGACGCATTCGTAAAGTAGGAACTCGTTCAACTCGTGCAGTTAGTTTTCACACTAGCCGTTCGTAAACTCTCTCCGTGCACTCAGTGCGTTTCGAAACTGCATTCGTAAACGAAATCCAGTGCGTTTAGTTTTTCAACTAAATGCACTGAAGGAAAAGTCGGTGTGGTTCGTGCAGTAGCGATGGCAGATTTACTGCGCAAGCGCGTGCTCAGATTTACGAATGTAAACAAATAAATTGCAGGTTGTCATGTTAATGACAAATGTTTTATTTGGAAAATAATCAAATGTTTTAACTTTTTTTCGCCACTTTGTCTTAAACAATGCCTTACAAATCACTGTTTATCCAAGCTATGCACCATAACAAATCGACCATTAACTATTATTATTATATTTTTTATGGTTTCAAATAATAAAGTAACTCTTTCAATATAATAACGATCATGTATCTAAAGTTTTAGAAGTTATTCAGAATTCAATGAAAGCTCATTGCATTTGACAGTAGTTTTTGTAACATATAGCTGCTATGTAATGTTATTTTCTACCTTTGATATAAAATTAAAAGTATAAATAAACTTATATTTTTTATCTTTATTTCAGTGTGTGCTCATTTTATTGTTTGCCTGCGCTGTATGGAATTTTTTGTAAATAAAATTTAAATTGTATACTCCTATCATAAGATATTTTAATAATTATTTGCAATGGGCTTTGCAGCATCACTTAAAATTATTTTGCAGTAATGAATTTAGTGTGTTTTAACTGAAGCCAGTTTCCTAATTTTTTTTTTTTTTTTTTGTAATGTGCTATTCTGAATATTTTTTTTAAGTGAGAGGGGGTGGGGGTGGGGGAGTGGGCAATGCAGTTATACTCTTGAAATAAACAAAAACACTAACTTAACTATGATTTATTTAAAAACATAGTAATTTGTCATTTCTAGGATAAAGAGATGAATGGAATACTTTGCCCAGGATTGTCACTGTACATATTAGGCTGCTCAAAGGTAGCAGAATTCTAATTAGACATGTGCCAGTTGATTTCCACATAGCTTTAAGTTGTACATTATGTCATTACACAAGTTATCAAATAGTGCCTACCCTGGGTACATATTTAATTTTATAATTAACTAGCACTATAAATATAATCAGTCTTTATGATGACTGGAAGCAATTTAAACCCAAATAACTTAAAAGGCAAACAATTTGATTGGTACCTAGCCTAGACACACTGAGAACTTGTCTTACCATATCATCGCTACAATGTAGTAATACAGTTGGGGTTATATCTACTTTTTTACCAGCAGTAAAACATAAAATAAGTGTACTTAATATTGTACATTTTATTTTATGATCTCACTTCAGGGGTCGATACAGTTTTATTTTCCTTGAATGCCATTTTTTTAAATAAAGTTTTGAGAAAAATAAAATTTTATAACGAAAAACCAAATCCAAGTTACTTAATCCTACCTTTTCTTATGTGCAATTGCTAATGTTTATCTTTCTTGTGAGCTTGTTTTGTTTTTAAATAAAACATTTTAAACCCGAATGAATTGTTTAAAAATGTGAAGAATTCACTTTTATTGAGAAAATTTCATAGAATTCCAGTTTTGAATCAATTTCTGATATTGCTAGTACACTAATAAAAAAGGAACGTTTAAGTGTTTTGGCATAAATTTTTCTTTTCTCAAAATTTGTATCTTTTATAATTAGAATACTATGCATATAACATTATTCATTTATAATTAAAAAAATGAACAAAGAAAATCTATATTAATACTTGGAAATTTTTCCAGAGGGAAACCTTTCTCCTTGCATACAATATTTCAAATGAAAATCAAATTTCAAATAATTTGCTTAAAAGACGCAAAGGCCAACATAGTGAAAAAGATTCGAACCCGTGTCATCAGTATAGCCGTATAGCGCACTGACATTCTACCGACTAAACCACATGGAACGATACCCAGCCTGGAAAGTTTAGTCGGTAGAATGTCAGTGCGCTATACTGATGGCCTGGGTTCGAAACCCGGCATGGAATCTTTTTCACTATGTTGGCCTTTGCAGCAAATTATTAGAAATTTGATTTTCATTTGAAAAAAAGAAAATTTTTTTGTTAAATAATGTGACATGCAAGTATAACATTCATAAACAGGGCTTCCTGTTTAAAAGACAAAAACTATCATACTAATCATAATAATATTATTCAATCTTTCATAATTGTGTAATCTCTATAAAACAGAGTAATTAGCAATTTTTTAGAGCATGCAGGTCCTGGACATGGGTTGGTTAGCATACCTAGTAGGGGGCAAAGATCTTTAATTTGCTTAGTTAGTTTCTTTTAGAAGTTCCCCTCAAATGTTAGTATAAAATAAATAGATTGACATATTCAAATGACTATAACTGTCTCTAGGGTCTGTACGTGTATAACAGTAATTTTGGACCCCCCCCCCTCCCTCCTTTACAATATTGCATGTTATTATTCATCAACAACTCCCCCCCCCTCCCCCCGCTCCCTTAATGATAACATTATCAATATCTAAAAATTCTTTTTATTTTTACAATTCTTTTCTTTTTATATATTTATTATTCATATATTTTACTGGTTGAGATAAAGAGAAATCGATAAAATATCTCTATTATACATGATGTAACTATAATACCAAATAACATTTAAAGGAGATTGCTACTATTTGAAATTATTTAATAATAGCTTTTTGTTACACAGTGCATTCAACAGTAATATTGTCTACTTGCAGTTGCCCCTTGAAGGAGAAGGGGGAAAGCAAAACTTCTTATGAAAAAAGACAAGTAGACAACTTTTTTGTTTTCTCTATTAATAAACACAGCAAGTAGCATTTCAAACTTACTTTGCACATAGTTATATGTGGATGTGCATATGGCAGAACAATAGGAATGCCGAACGTTGGGGTATTCCATATTTAGGAATGAAAGGATTTTATTATTTAATAGCTTTAATAACAACTTTGTATTTTCATAAAAATAGATAAAAGACTAAAAAAAATATAAGACTATTAATATAGAAAAAAAATAGAAAATTTTGATATAATCAAAAATTATAACGACCCGGTAGCAGAAAGTGCGCAACGTGCGGCGCAGATTTATTTTGGACCTTGCAAATAAATTTGCCAACTTGAAAAAAAAAAGAAAAAAAAAAGTATTTCCTTTAAAAAAAAGTACGAAAATTCTGACAAAAAATATCGCGAATTTGACAAATGGCCGCCGAAAAATATCATTTTCGACAATCGTTCGCATAAAAAATCGGTTATAGCTAAAGGGTCGCTATAAAAACGCGAATTTCGTCAAAAGAGACCAGAAAAAAACATGAATTTCGTCCCAGTGTTGTGGAAAAAATGCAAATTTCTGTCACAGGATTGTGGAAAAAACACGGACTTCCTCAAAGGATCGCGGCAAGAATGCGAATTTAGTAAAAGGGTCGCGAAAAGAACGCGAATTTAGTCAAACGATTGTGGAAAAAACGCAAATTTAGTCAAACGATCGCGAAAAAACGCAAATTTATGTCAAAGGATTGCGGTAAGAACGCGGAATTTCGTCAAAAGATCTCGAAATTGTAAATTTCTGCCAAAAGATCGCTGTACAAACTTGAATTTTATCCAAAAATCCCGAAAAAAAAAAAAAACGTGAATTTCATTCCAGAAACGCGAGAAAACGCAAATTTTTGTCACAAAATGGCGGAAGAAGCTTGAATTTCATCAAAGGATGGAGAAAAAAACACAAATTTAGTCAGACAATCGCGGAAAAAATGCAATTTTCTGTAAAACGATCGCGAAAAAACGCGAATTTCTGTAAAATGGTCTCGAAAAAAACGCAAATTTCTGTAAAACGATCGCGAAAAAAAACGCAAATTTCTGTAAAACGATCGCGAAAAAAGCAGATTACTGTCAAAGGATCACGAAAAAAAAGAAAATTTATGTCAAAAGATCAGAATTAAACTTGCGGAATTCCGTCAAATGATCGCGAAAAACGCAAATTTCTGCCAAAAGATCGCTGTAAAAACGCGAATTTCGTCAAAAGATCCTGGAAAAATCGTGAATTTCGTCCCAGGGGCGCCGAAAAAACGCAAAATTCTGTCACAGAATCGCGGAAAAGCAGGAAGTTCGTCAAAGAATCGAGGAAAAAACTCAAATTTCGTAAAGGATCGCGAAAAAAAGCTCATTTTTGTCAAAGGGTCGCGAAAAAACAGCAAATTTCGTCATAAGATCGCGAAAAAACGAGAAATTTCCTCATAAGATCGCGAAAAATGCCGATTTCGTCAAAAGATCGCGAAAAAATGGCAAATTTCGTCGAAAGATTACGAAAAACGGCATATTTCGTCAAAAGACTGAGAAAAAAATGCAAATTTCATCAAAAGCGCGCGAAGAAAAACACATAATTAGTGTCGGTAGTGGATTTTCGTCCCCCCCCCCCCTCTGTTGTAACCTTTCAGAAAATTTGCTGTGAATTTCAGAATTTTTTTTTTTTTTTTTTTTTTTTTTTTACTCAGAATCACAATGTAACACGCTACTTCCGCAGACAATTTTCATCACACTAAATTGCTGTCGCAGACACAACCATAACTTTCTGCTACTGGGTATAAAGATATCAAAAGATGGACTCCCTCTCCCCATAAAGATATCTTACAATATCAGGTACCGCCCTCCTCCCCCTAAAGTGATAACACACAGCCCTTTACTGATGTAGCCTTCTATTTTTTGCATGGAAAAATATAATGATTACAAGGAGAGATTTTTTTTATGTTACCCCTTCATTTTTTGTACAATAATTATTTAGAGAGAGATTTTTGTTAAAGCCCTTAAAATTTAGAGTAATTACAATTTAAGGAATTACTCACAAACAACTATACCTTGTGCTCTAATTAATGCAACCCACCCAAATTTTATACGAGCACACAATCATTCTAAGAGGGAACTTTATCAGTTTTTTACCAAATTTTACTATAAAATAAAATTTTCAAACTACATGTAAAATGGGACCTTAATTGTTGTAGCTTTGACATTTTTTTTTTCGTGTAAGAAAAACTCTAGATCTAATTAAATGCAACCCTCCCAACAAACGCTTTTAAAAGGAAGTTTTGTAGATCCAATCTCCACAAAATTTTTTTAAACTGTAATTACTATATAAGGACTCAATGTGTTAATACGGCTATAACTTGGTCTCTAACTGATGCTAAAAAGTATGTATAACCTGCTGTTAAAACGGCTATTCAGTTCTAATTACTTAAACCTGTATAAATTTGTTACGAATATATATAATCATTGATGAAACAGCACTGAAAAACTAGTGATAACTCACGATTAAATATAAAACAAAAGCACACACAGAACAAGGTCACGAATGAATATTAAAAAATTAAGGTTTGTCTCATTAAAGATACATGTTTACATTCACTGATGGTGGGCTGTTTAAATTTCCAGCCCGAAACACATCCTGTGTGTGCTTTTGTTTTATGTTGATTAATACAAAGTTTTATTATTTAATTTATAATCATTATAAGGGAGAACTTTGTTATTAATGGAAATTTCCTACCTTTTAGTATAACATTAATATAAGACCTGTCAAGGTGTCAAGTTAAAAATACTTATATTCATAAACAAAATTCAGGATTGAAAGTTTCTAATATTAAACAAAATATGTTCTTAAAAAAATTCGACTTGAAGAGCTGATATTGAAGCCTCTGATCTACAGATTTCCATATTAGAAATTTAATCAATATTCATACTGTACATTTTTTTCTTTTAACATATGAATTATCACATTGAAGACAGAAAATAATAGTTTTTGGAAAAGCTGATGAGACTTTAAAAAGTTATTTTACTTTTTTATGAGGGAAGGCATGAGCCTTTCTTGCCCACCCAAATAAAAGTTGTTGAAGTTAGAATGTAGATAACTAAATAATAAACAATGTTAACACCTAAGTTTTTTTTCTTTAAAGTATATTGAGGGGTAATTGCCTCTCTCCCTTGTGGATACTCATGACCTATCTAGCTAGGTAATAAATAAAAGTACTGCCAATAGTTTCAAGAGATGTTAACAGCTCCCTTCATCAGATGCAGCAAAAAATTATTATTCCAGCAAAGATATGCAAGCAGCTATGTCAACACCACAGCAACTTTTCATGATATGTGGTGCGAAAAGTTTTATTAACACTTTCAGGGGCAAGGTACTTCTATTCGTAAAATGCAGAGATGAGTGAATAACACCATAATTTCAAAAAAAAAAAAAAAAAAAAAAATGAAAATAAGCAAAAGCAAGGAAAATTTCCATTCCAATATTCTGGCGCCAATGTGGTATTTAGGAATTAAATTTAAGTGGTTCAAAAATGAACCACCACCCTTGAAGGCGTTAAGCTTTTACTGATCACTATGCAGAATTTTCTGTGTCAATTTACAACCCTAACATTGCCAGATGAATCCAAATATCATAGTAAATAATGGTAATTTATAAGATTAACCTTCAACTGATGTCACATAATAAGTGTGAAGCGGTCTGTGAGACCGCTCCTTTGAGATATGAATAAAAGGCACGATTAACTCATAGGATGGTGTTTTTGTACTAAACTTTTTGCACAGGACTGTTATAATTAAAATTCATCTATTCAAAAGTCTCTGGCGATAGTACTAAAGTTCCAAATGGAACAAAATTTCGGCAGTGTTTGTAGTTAAACTGAAAATTGCAAGTTAAACTATAAAAATTAAAAAAAGCCACGGTCTGAGAAACCGATAACATCAGTTACTAAAGGTTAATAAAAGCAAACTAAAATAATAGAAATCAATAATTTAGTGTACATTTATCAAATATATAAGATCGAATAGATGGCTCTTCACAATAATTGATATAACAATGGTAGTTTTATTTTCAGAGGTTTGTTACGCTGACCAGAATGAATAAAATATACTAAATATTATGTAATATAAATTTACTGTATGAAATAATATGAGTATATTATATAAATACTTCTGCCACTACCTTTAATATGGCAACTATATAATATTAACCATGTAATTAAAATGAAGAAAGCAAAAAATAAAATAAAGGTTATTATAATTAATATCATTGATCAAAATTTGACCATGAATTAATATTGAAGTAGAATGCCGATTTCAATATCTTCCATTCTTCACCATTCTGAGCTTTGCTAAAAATTCCACTTTTTTTTTCTGTTTCATAGCCAACATCTAGTATACAGAATAGGGTGTAATTGAGAAAGTATTGTCAATGGTATGATGTGAATTAACAAACCATACAGCAGAGACAATACACATTCAACCAATATGCTGGGAGTTGTTGGTGATAGTGGTTAGCAGGAAATGTCACTGAAAAGAAGAAAAAAAAAATCCCAATTTTACAAGTTTGAAAGAACACAGAAAAAGATTTCATAAAATGTACAGTTTAGGTATCAAAAATATAGTCCATATTTATTGTAAAAGTGACGTTGAAATACCATAAAATTAATTATGCAATTTTTTTCTTTTAAATCATGTAAATAAATTACTTTAAAGTCTACATTTACACAGTGTACTACAAAATTAAAGTAGTATGATAAATTTTTTATGGAAGAATAATCAGCCTTTAAACCTTTTAAAGACACATAAATTTATAGACACAAAACTTTATTATATATTTTAAAAACCGGGAATCTTGGAACAAAATACAAAAAAGAAAAATTAGTCATTCGTTGAACGTTTAGACAAACTATAAACAATCGTCATTAGCTATTTATTTGTTAATGCTACGATGATTTCGATATGTTTAAATTTGAGAAATGCAATTTTTCAACAATACTGATTACAATAAGACAAATTATATTCCACTATCATAACTAATAAAGGTTTTAAAACTTACTTTAATCAAAATACTACATTATTCATCTTCATCGCCAAGATGGGCGGAATCGCAAACAAACGTAAACAAACTATTCATGTTCAGTGCGACACTAAACGCACTCGATCGCGTTCGTAAACTCATAGAAAACTGGTTACACCGAACCACAACTAACCACACTAATTTCAGTTTTTGCACGAAAACCAGTGCGTTTAGTGTACAGTTTACGAATACGTCCTTAATTCCGTTCAAAATGTATTCAATCATCTGATTTAATTATTTAATTATTTAATAAATTTAATCGTAATACGATTTTTCTAATATTCTAATTCAGAAGCATAGGTAACATAACTTTAATACATACACAGTTCGCTTATTTATTCGTGTGTGATATATTTATTATAAACGTTAATGATGCAGTTTCTGAAGGTGGGATTTGGGTTTTTCTTTTTTTTTTTGGGGGGGGGGGGTTTAAAAAATCGTTTAATGCCATAAAAATATTAATTTAATCAAGCGGGACGGTCGTTCTGTCAAGCAAAGCTTTTAAAAAATGCTACCCCCCCCCCCAAACAAACAAACGCCAAGAACAAAACGGCAAGACACCGTAACTGCTTACTATACTGAAGACAACTTCCCCATGTTAAATCGACCAGACATGCCAGCGTGAAATTTCCCGTATCAAAATAAAACCAAATCCATGAGAACCTAATCGAGAAGATCTTCAATTTGAGACCAAGTTCAACTTCATAAATAAATTATCAACTGAGATATAGATTTTTTAAAATAACGTCGAGATACTGAAAATGATCGATTATTTTTCTTCGTCACACTTTATGTTTCAAACGAGATATAGACTTAAATAATGGACAGAAATAAAGTAAGGCTTGCATTTTTGGATAGCTATTTCCTCAATCTATGTGCTTTTATAAAATTCAGTTTTAAAAACATAAAATGTCTATTCTTAATTAGCGAAAAACTGTTAATTCTAAAATTTACAAATTATGCCAAACAGCGATAAACCCGCCAAAACTTTTTAGAAATCTTATATGATCCTTTTATATTATCATTTTGCATTGATTTCATCGAATCAATGCCGGGCCCCTATGACCGGGATCCAGATAGATTTTTCGCTGTTAGCGAAATGAGTTTGAACAATCAATAGCCTGCATTTCTGCAAATAGCGAAAATTTCGCAAAAATACAGTCTTCTGATTGACGAATCTCGTTTCGCTAACAGCGAAAAATCTATCTACACTCTTAAAAATATCGTGAAAAATTACCTCTCTTTTAAAGGCTATCTATTTTTTGACCAATGAGAACGCTGCATAAAGATCTATAGTGCGTCCTCATTGGTCAGAAAATAGATAGCCTTTAAAAACAGAGGTAATTTTTCACGATATTTTTAACAGTGTAGATTGCAGCCAATATTGTTGAACACAATTTTGCATTTCCACATCCAGGAAGGATTTTGATTGTTATAACAACAGTACATATTCGAAATTATTTAATGCGTTGACTCTGAACTCCTTTGCTATAAATTTTTATATTAAAGAAGCTGTTGTTTCCATAGCAACAATACTTTTCTCTAAAACACAAATATCTAAATTTAACCAACAGCGCTCAGAAACAACACCCTAACAGAGAACCTTTATACATAACAGTGGTGATATATGAGCAAGAGGCATGCTCATTTCAAGTTTTTGTCGAAAGTACAGTATTCCACTTTCTTGAAATAGATGATACACGTATGAACGAGTTCTATTAGACTAGTGAAATAATTCAACAAACAGCCTGACAATAATAACACGCTCGCAAAGACCTTTAACGATTTCTTTTTGTTACTTCTACCAAAAAACTTTTATTGACCGTATGTCGCTACTTCGTTATAGAAGCACACTTGTTCATAAATTCGTTATCGAAAACAGACGTTATTTAACAAGAATAATCGAAATAACACAGAATAAAAAAAATTGTCGTTTCCGTAATAAATGAGTTTTTTTACATTGGTGACAACAACATTTTGTTAGGGATCCAGGTAGAGTTTTCGCTGTTTTCTAAACAAGATTGTCCAATGAAAAGGCTGCATTTTTCGAAACTTTGGAAAAGAGCGAAAAGTTTGCAAGAAAATTAGGTCCAGACTGTTTAATATCGTTACGAAAATATTGAAATATTTATCTAAATCCTTACAATACACTGTTAAAAATTTCGTGAAAAATTACCTCTGCTTTTAAAGACTATCTATTTTTTGTCAAATGAGAACACTACATAAATTCCTATGAAGCATTCTCATTGATCAGAAAATAGATAGTCTTTAGAAACAGAGGTAATTTTTCACGATATTTTTAATAGTGTATTTTTTATAATCCGTAAAATCCACCGAGCTCCATAATAGTAGGGGGAGCTAACTCACCCATCCACTTTTTGCCACGACCGTATTAAACTTTCAGTGTGCGGAAGCAATGAGTGTGTTCAAGCTGCACGCGCGCTACGCGCGCGAGCTCAGGAGACGGGAACATGGGGTGGGTAAATATCATGGATGGAATAACACGTAGTGTGTTCAGGAACAGATCATGGATTTGATTAATTATGGTGCTAATTATAAAGATATTTTGTTGCAAAAGGAACGTGTGCTAGATGGCTGAATGGATAAGGCAGTGAACTCGAGACTAGGTCTTCTGGGTTCGAATCCTTCCAGTCCCACATTGTAATCATAGTTTTTTTTGTTTTGTTTATTGGTTGTTTTATATTTTTCATAATGAATAACATATTTTTGATGAAGATATATTTTTTATTTTTATTATACAGAGGCACGTGTATTTTTATTATAATAATAAAATATCTATTTAAATGTGAGAAAATGAGGTATTTCGAGATGAAAGTTTAACATCTGAACGCCTTTTAAATATTTAAAGTTTCGTTTCTAAGTGCTTATATATGTATATGTATAATGATATAAACATTAAGCAAATCCAAATGAAAAAATAATATATATTGTGCAAAAATATCCTTTTGCACGTAGGATAATTCCTTGATCTTTTTTTTTTTTTTTTTTTTTTTTTTTTTTTGAATACTTTACGAGTGAATTTTTATCGAGACTAGGCTGGAAATCATATTTTACTTTGAACATTATAAAAATAAAATGTAATAGTTGTAGATTATTTTAACTAAAAATATTTGTAGATATATTTTTTAAAGAGATAAAATATATAGGTCTGCTGTCTAGTTTTGTAGTGAATAAAGTATGATTAGAATGTTTATAAATTTTCTACTGAAAGTATAAGTAAGTATTTTGCTTATACTAACAGAATTTTGAATGCCATTTATTTCTCATGTTTTATGATGTATTTTGGTCTGTTATCCACACGGTATTAAAATATGCAATCATAAAATAAGAAATATATATATTAAAGCCTTCTCTGAAAAACTGTCTAACTAACAGTGCAAATTCCATTGAAATCCATCCAGTATAGTAGATTACAAACAAATCTCATATGTTGATATCACAATATTGGTTTACTAACAGCATTCTATTTATCACAGAAGTTATAAATCAACTGATAAATCATTTTTAAATAAATAAAAAGAAAATTGTTAAAAAGTTAAAATTTTTAGATCACCAGTTGAATTCTTAAATTGTATCAATCAACCTACCAAACAAAGCACAACCAATAACACATAAGCAGAAAACGCACAATCACGTGATCAAATCGCCCACACAATTTTTTTGAGCAGCTTGCGCGGAGTTTGTGTGCGGTTGGTTAACTAATTTTAAATGCTAAATGGGCTAAAGTAGATAAAGAAGGTCACGTGATGTTTTCCCCGACTATTTTAGATTTTATCTGAGTGAACATAGGCATGTAGTCCTGTTACGAAAACCATGTTTTGGAAGGATAAAGAAATATAGTCGTTGGTTTTACCTTTTTTGAACCATTAAAAATAATGAAATAATTGAATTATGTTAAAATTCCTTTATTCGATAAGAACTACTCCATGACCTAAACTTGTGAGCGCGCGCGCGGCACGAAATGCACTTCTGAACACACTCAATGAATCCTGCACTTTTCTTAATATTTGAAGCATTTTTTAAAACCTTTCCGCATACTTTCTTCAATTTCTAAACCTTTTTGATACTTTTTAAGCAATACTTACCAAATTTTGCATTTCTTTGTTTACTGTTGTTTAACTTACCTAAAATGTCATTTTAAACTACTATCAAATTAAAACTTTGCGATTAATTTAAATAAAATCTATATTTTTTTCAATAAAAATATACCTATTAGTGAAGATTGTAGCAACTTCGTTATATTTTTTAAGGAAAATCTAATTTGAAAATATTTACCCCATACTATTTTATGAGATAAATCTATATTTTGCCTCGAAAATTCTTTGTCATTGTGTTCCAGAGCGGACTGCTGGATTTAGGTCGAGGTCCAGAGAGATTTTTCATTGTTGAGCGAAACGAGGTTGGCCAATTAGAAGCTTGCATTTTTGCAAACAGGCAAAAGTTCACAAAAATGCAGGCTTCTAATTGGTCAATCCCGTTTCGCTAAGCAGCGAAAACTCTATCTGGATCCCGGCGCCTTAATGTATCAAAATATGGAATTTGCTTTGTGTACTATTCTGGACTCAGTTAAAGCATCAATAAATATATGCCGGTATCCAGGTACATTTCTGCAGACAGTGAAAAGGTTAGCAAGAACTCAGGCTTCTGATTGATCAATCTCCTTACGATAACAGCGAAAAAGCTAACTGGATTACGGCCTTTGCTTGGAAACAGGCTATTCCAGTAGTGCTTTAAAAAGAGCTAAAAATTGAATCCCATAAGTACAGCGCCTAGAAGATACAGTGTGGAAAACGGCTACAAAATAGTGCTAAAAAATTGAATCCCATAAATGTACAGCGATGCTGAATAACAAGATGTCGACCGTAACGCCATCGTAGTGATTTAAAAACGATAGTCATTCTAAAAGAGACTCTTTAACCTATTTCACGTCATTCCTTAACTAAATTAGCTTATAACAGACTAAAATATCTTATATTTATAGTTTCCGATATTTAACATTCTATAATTTTTGAAAACACAGGGTTTATATTGAAAAGAGTTACGAGATGGCGCTCGTATCAGCACATTGCCGCTGAGCATTGTTGGAGATTTTTGGGATACAAGTTTTTAGCACTTTTTAAAGCATTATAGGAATAGCCGTCCTCCACACTGTATCTTCTAGGCGCTGTACCATAAGTATTGAACAATACTGAATCACATTTGTCATTCAGTATTGTTCAGTGATTGTCGATTGCACACTTAAAAATATCGTGAAAAATTACCTCTGTTTTTAAAGGCTATCTATTTTCTGACAAATGAGAACGATCCATAGGCGTTTATGTTTCGTTCTCATTGGTCAGAAAATAGATAGCCTTTATAAACAGAGGTAATTTTTCACGATATTTTTAACAGTGCAGCAACATTTTCCAGATCTTCACCGGGCGAAACGTTTTCTCAATTGATTTTTTTTGCAGTAGTTACGTATTACCATATTTCGTTGCTATTGACTTTTGTCGTTCAGCATCGTTCAACATTTACGGGATACAAATTTTAACACTTTTTGATAAGCCGATTTTTGAACTATATCTTCTAGTCACTAATGCTCAGTTATAGCGTCTAGAATAGGTGTTGCAGAAATCAACTATCCCAGTAATACTTAAAAAAGCGCTGAAATATTGAATACCTTATATGTACAACGGTATTGAAGTCCAAACAGTCATTTGCAGCGACATCTTCAGGATATTTTTTAAAGAAGAAAGAGACACGTGTAAAGCAACCGCTGTAGCCTGTCTTTTTCCTTAGCCTCGAAGTAGATATAAATGACGTCATTTGAAGCTGTTCCTACCCTGTGACCAACGACATACAAGGCCAGTTCATGACGTCACACGGAGTTGATTATCTGTACACAGCAATGGGCACAAAACGATGGGCTCTCCGTTTTGTACTAATCATCGTGTAAAGATGATCCAACTCCGTTAGCTTCGATCCAACCCCGCGTGACGTTTTAAACGTCATGAACTGGCCTATTATGTCATTGATTGCGCTAACTCTAACTACTCGTCGCGTTCTCAAATATATCTAAGGGGCGTTGAATAGGCCGGGATCAAGATAGATTTTACACGATTGCGAGATAAGATTGATCAATCAGAAGCTGCATTTTTGCGAACTTTTTGCTGTTTGAAGTAAACACCGAAAAGCCTGCAAGGATGGAGGCTTCTGATTGGTCAATCACATTCCACTAACAGAGAAAAAATTATCTGGATCCCGGTCATTAACCTTGGTTGGTTAAGACGATTTTGGATAAAATCGAGTCAGGAAGCCAATGTTTGTTAATTTTTCTGGTTCAATCGAAATCTTCCACGTCTATTACTGAAAACTGAGTTACTGTACTTTGGACAAAAACTTGAATATGAGCATACGTCTTGTGCTTATATCACCATATACATATAAATGTTCCCTGTTATGAGCATGATTCTAAGCGCAGTTGGTTAAATTTGAGTATCTGGGTATTAGAGAAAGCAATAGTGAAAGGTACCGTTGCCATGGAAACAACGACTTCTTTAATTCGTATAGAAAACTAACGAATAGTTGTAAATGACTCAAGTTTAAAATATAGGCAAATGGTCTAAAATATCAATGGCTCCTATCTAGTATTTTACAAAAGTATTTAATAGATTCACATGATGTATAAGTGATGCAACTCTTAGCTAATGAAAATTCCGCAACAAGATTTATGTAGGTAGATCTTTTGAATGATTAAGGCTAATGGGTATATGTAGGGGAAAAGCGTGCAAAAAGACGTTCGTCTGACATTAGCCTAGTTCAGAATTCTAAGAACAAAAAGAAGTTTTTAAGTGCTCTCCCTCCCCCCCCCCCCCAAAAAAAAAAAGGAAATACGATAGAAAGATATAAGTATTTGGTTAACTTTATTATAACTGTGATCTTTTGTCAGAGTTTAGAAAAGGAGTCTGGATATTGAAAAAAAAAAAGCATAAAACAAATTTGACGAACGATAAGACTATAGATTTCAGGCAATTTTTAACCAGAAAAAATGTAATTGTATTATGTAAATGTAAATATAAAAATGTAATATGCGGGTTTAACCCCTTGAGGGGCAAGCAAAAATGTCTCTAAATATTGAATTCTCACCGGAATAATCGAAAATTTTTATTTTTAAATAAGGAAAGGCATTTTTTCAACAATTTTCCTCCAAAGTTAAAAATATAAAATTTAGTAAAATTTTTCTGGTGAGAATATTGTTTAAATTAGGTGGGATATATTTTATCCCACCGCCCCTCAAGGGGTTAATAATAGACTATTAAAGAGAATCAATTTAGGGGAATTTTTATATGAAATTAATATTCTCACATTTATGCAAATACACTGTTAAAAAATCGTAGATTTATGATATTTTACCGTGAATTGCTGCAATAAATTTACGGAAAATGCCACTTTTTTCCTTATAAAAGGATCAAATTCCGTAAATTTCATGTTTTACGGGCAAAACCCATTTATCTAAAGACAAAGTCCGTTTATCTATGTGCAAAGTCCGTTTTATTATGTGCCTTTGCCCGGAATCTCTGCTGCAGTAAAATTACTGCAGCAAATATTTACAGTGTATGTGTGGATAAACAGACTTGAGTAAAATTACATATTTATTCTTTCTTCTCTATAACACAATCTAAATGAACATGAAGTTATAGGTACAGTTTATATCTTTCAATTTTGAGATTTTTTTTAATCAAAAATGTTCCTTTAGTATGTCTAGAATTGCTAGATTTACATATCTTTAAACAGATCTTCGATTCTTTAGATGCCTGCGGGGCTTCATTTTCGGATTAACTGTAGGTATTTCTAAAAGTAAATTTATTTAAAAAAACCTTCAGCAAAAAGTTATTACAGAACAAACAATTAACTGACAGACTAACTGTAAATACATAATTTATTTCGACCGTATCTGTTTTTAACTAAATTTCCATCCTTCATAAAATTTTTAAAGAAGATATAAATTGAGAAAGACTGATACTTTGAAAGAAGAATTTGACTTACTTTTTTTAAATTATTAATTACTCTAAAAGATAAATGATAGATAAACAAAATGTATACTATTCTGTTTGCTCCCTGCTTACAAAAGCTATACGAGGACTTATTTTAATTTGAGTGAGTAGAATTATTTAAATTATATATAATCTGTTAAAAGAAAAAAAAACTGATACCTACTAAAAAACAACTTTTCAAAAGTAAAAAAAATGATGAATGTTGTAGCTAAAAAGTGGTGTGATATCAAATTTCCAAGCTTGTATTGTGGTACTTATTTAACATTTTCCATTAAAATTTTACCATATGTAAGTCGAGTACCTACGTATGCGTTGATAGAAAGCCTTTTCTCCTTTACTAAATACATCACAATGTGTTTCTGAATATTAATTTTTCTTAATTATGCATGATGGGCTTGGCGTCTATCTTTCCATATTTTACACATAGTTCTAAGCACACAAATTCGTAATATGTTTGAATTATTAATAATTTCGAACTTCTAGTTTTAACTACAGACAGATAAATTAAAAAAGGCTGTTATTTTGAAAAAACAAATTGATTTTTACTGCTTTAACTAATTACCCCCCCCCCCTTCCCGAAAAAAAAAGAATCATAAGCTGAATCCTGAAGTTACTTCAGCTTTGTCTTAAGACACAAATTTCTAGGTAAAAATTTCCATAAATGAAAAGCATAAAATGTTTGCTTTAGTAACAATTTCGAACTTCCGATTTTAACTACGGATTTGTCTATTTAGAACTTTGCGTAAAATATGGAAATATGGCCGCCAAGCCCATCATGCGTAATTTAAAAAAAGATAAATTTTCAGAAGCACATTATGATGTGTTTAGTAAAGGGGAAAAGGCTTTCTATCAACACATACGTAAGTACTCACTTACATATGGTAAATTTTTAATGGAAAATGTTAAATAAGTACCATAATACAAGCTTGGAAATTTGATATCACACGACATTTTAGACACAACATTCATCTTTTTTTTTTTTTTATATTTTTGAAAAGTTTTTTTTTTTAGTAGATTGTAATATACTAGAAATGGCAAATATTTAAAATGTATGCATCAATTTTTTTAAAGAAGAAAAAGATTTATTAAAAATCTGCTGTAGATTATTTTTTATTTAAATGCATAGTAAACGATGAAAATAATAGACCAAATTAAATATGAATTCAGTCGAGTTTTTTAAGACAATAACAAATAAATGTTTCTGTTTGTAGTTAAAATATACTTTGTTGAGTTTATGGTTTCAAATCCGATTTAAGTATTTTTAACATAACAAAATACTTACTGTAATGCATATTTCTTTCAGTGTTTTATTTTGAAGAACTCGGTTTAATATTACTAAACAAATAGTTTGGATCGCAAGACCAAGTATTCGTAATTGAAAATGATAAGAAAGTCGTGCGCACTTGTGTTGATAAAATTTGCATGTAGGTATATTTCTTAAATTTAATTTTAAGAAATATTTTTACAATACCTAAGAATATCGTGTAACACGAGCATAAGAAATGACAATTATTTGAGCGTATTTTATTTTATTTTATAAATGAAACATCAGAATCATTTTACCTTATACATTTTGAAAACCGAGACATTTTAGACAACACTGACAGTTTCAATTTTGTTTCGAAGTAAAAAATACGGTGTGCAATATTGTTATCTTTTTCCACATTTTCTTAAAAAAATGGTGTGAAAAGGGATGCCTCTGTGCTATGTCTTATTTGATTAGAAGTCATTGTAAAACAGAAAAGGATAGGAAATATGTTTTTTTCTATTGAAGCTTGCTGTGTATTCTTTTGTCAATACGTTTAAATTAATGCAAAAAATATTTAAATGAAAGTAAGTTAATTTTTAATGCTTTTTAAAAGAATTGAGTTACATTGAAATGCCTTTAAAATTTTTTAACAGATTTTTTTTTTACATATTTTTACATATTTTACATATTTTTTTATTACAATTTTTTAACATATTTTTTTTAACATGAAATTAAATTTTTAATTCAAACAACATTAAGGTACCATCATGCATTCAACTAGTAGAAAATAAAATTTTATATAAGTAATTATATATAAAATAAACAACTACGTAGATTCAAATCCGTCGCATTCTAATATACGTTTAAAAACTGGCATATTTTATTACTTTCTTCTTTTATTACTGGTTTCTTTTTACTAAAATGGAATTTTCTAAAAGTTGCAATTACAAGGGAACCACTTTTGGAGCTGCTCGCACCTATCATTGAGACCTGGTGCATTTTAAAGTCCTACATTAGGAAGTTTGAGAATCGACAAAAAAATTCTGTTAAATTCTTATTTTTTGTTCTGTTAAAATCATATTTGTTCCGTTTGTTTATATTTGTCTGTTAAAATCATATTTCACGACAGCCTAACTTTCTGAAAATGCAATTTTCGAAACCACTTATCGGACTATTAACAGGAAATTATTTTAAAGAAAAACATTTAAAAATTCGAATTAGTCTCGAATTAGAAAATAAGTATAAAATATTGAAAAAAGTTAAATTCCTCCAGGAACCTAAGAAATTGATTTAAAAAAATTACAACATTATATTCATATTTTTGGTGGGAAAAAAATTGGCGTTTTTTTTAAGTAGATCTTTCCGGCAACCCTATCCAAATGTCCTTGCTGCTTGTCATGTGTGAGTGAGCAGTAGTTTGGACTTCGCTAGAAATTGTATTGTCCGACCTAATTACGCACATTAAATTTTCTAAATTGCATAAAAATATTAATTTACTTTATAATTATTTTTACCAAAATTCACAACATTTAATACAACGACATTTCATTTTAAACATTCAAAACTTTATTCTATCTGACTTCAAAGAAAATAGTTTGCTTATTTTGTATTTTAATAAAAAAAAAATAGTTTTCAATGATCTTGAAAGTTTATAACAAATATATATTTACTAATTATACATTTATCGTCTGCATAGAAAAAACTAATTCTTGTTTCTTATGCTATTATCAAACAAATCGCAATCTGATTTAATTCTAATACATATACTCCAGGGATAAAGAGGGCGAAAAATCTGTAGCGCCATATTTGGCAATTTACTCATTTTTGGCGTGAAATAAACAAATAGAAATCCAATATTAAAAAAATAAAAGTATTAAAAATTAGATAAAATATTATTTTAACATAGAAATTTTATCGGTTCTCTAACTTTTATGTATAGGGCTACAAAATGCACCAATTCTCGATGCTAGGTGCGCGCAGCACCAAAAGGGGTTCCTTTGTTAGAAGCATTAGTTTTTTTTTTTTTTTAAATTCTAGTATACCGTAATAAAAAAATAATCTTTTTCATATACTTCTAAGACAATTTCAAGAGAAATCTACAACAAAGAAATTTTTTGTAAATAAAGTTATGGGTAAAAAAAAATATAGTCGGCAGACCTGATAAATCCAATGTTTGATTAATCTGCGCCACTAAAGAAAACAATATGCATCGCAAGGACTTTTATATTAAAATTTGTACCCTTTATTGTACCGATTTCCCTGTACCCACTTCCTCTCAATTCATCCTGTAAAGATTTTTTAATTTAAAATTTCCCACGTCCATACATAAATAATGCGTAGACTATATCTACTGCTTAAATCGGCTTTCATTCGAAAAAGAATGCTGGACAATTTTTCATGATCCAAACTGCACAATCATCACTCAAATCAGTTTGACAATACTAACTGATAAAAAAGATTTTGAACAAGAGGATCATGGACATGATTTCTAGTTCCTATGCCTTTAGGCTAAAAAACTTGACTGCTGAAGTTATGCTTACAAGTATTTATTACGTTATTGTTCATGGAAACTAACTGCGTTTACATCGTTCATTGTATCTAAGTCCAGTTATCGGATTTCATATATTTCTGACCAGAAAAAAGTTTCCGTCAAACGTCTCTTTATACAAATAATTTCAGCTTCGTTCATAGCTTATTTTATCTTCCGTGCCGTTCCCACTCCCATACTTAAGTTATATGCCCTTAATTTCGTATTTTTGGTATCAGAAAAGGAAGACAATGCTGTACATTAAAATGTAAAGTGTTTTTATTTGTATTTCCCGAATTAACTATCTTTATAATAAAGCGTCTTATACGATGAATGTAAATATTATTTTACATTCTCTGAGAATTTACAAAAACATGTTGTCAATGTTTCCTCACCAAAAATAATTTCCGTTATTCATTGTAGAACATACGATGCATAAATAAAATTATGTTAAACTAAATTCATTAACTAAGGATTTTTGTTGAATTAATTTTTTTAAACTTATCTGGAAATAGAATATTTTAAAGTATTATGGATCTTGACATGTTTCATTTCATTAATCCTTGTATTTACATCAGTAGGGATTAACAAAAAAATTTTTATGTTCCGTAATTAAAGAAAAAAAAAATTCCATCTCCTTTAACTTGGTTTTAAAAGTTAAAAGAATTCTAAAATATCCTCTTATAATTTTCCTTAGGATATTTTCACGTAATAATAAGTAGGAAAAAAAAATTCGGAGAAAAAATTCTTTGGGGATCTTTATTATCCATACTGCTCAAGTGGTTTTATAAACATCTAATTTTAACACGAATTTTACATACCTTATTGCTGGACTTTGAAAGGTTAGAACGAAACTTTTGAATATGCTTATAAAAACTTAAGCTTCACACGGTGAAACAATTTTATTAAGAAATAAAATGGGGAAGCATTTTCACTAATTATAAAAAATAACATTATTCTGTTAAAGATTCAGAATATATACTATCCCGATATAAATATAACCAATTTTAAAAGTTTATTTTTATTGATTATTTGAAGAACTTAATCCCTTAGAAATTTCTTTTATGTTATATATAAATAATTAAAATAAGTTAAGAAAAGAAGCATTTTACAAACTATTCATTTTAGATATTATTAATTTAATTATATTTCCTTTTAGATATTATATAATTATTTGGCATATTATTTACAATTAAATGTTCTAGAGTAAAGATAAAAGTAAATTAAGTAAAGATTTTAGCGGGATCATTGTAAACAATTAAAACCCGTTGACAGCAGAAAACAGTGAAAAAACTTCTATCAATTGAAACTATTCTTATCGCCCAATCCTCAGAAATGTGAACATTTGATGGAAAAATAAAAATCTCTTAAAATTTTCTTTATTAATTATGCCTAACTCATAAAAGTGTTAATTATAATATTTTTCATTCAAATAACTGAAATTTCTTTATTAAAAATGTTACTTTAATTAGTAAACTTATAATATATGCAGGAAAATATATTAGTCTGAAGCTTTCAAAGTTTACAGATTTAATATTAAAGAACTCCACTTTTTCCGACATAATCTGTAACCATTAATTAAGAGAATTTATATTATGGAGAAAATTTCACTGCACCTTTAATAGCAAAAAAAAAAAAAAAAAAAAGCATATTTAATTTATCTTAACTTTAGTCACACTGCATCAAAAAATTTATACTTATGTTTTTCACCGTTGAACGATCGAACCATTTTAAATGAAACGTCTAAAAATAGTTTAGTATGATGTAATCACTTACACCAAGAAGGGGTATTTATACAGTTTTAAAAATTGCTATTAAGTTGTGTGAATGACACCTTTAAAAGTGTGAATAACATATTTAAGACTGAATTATTACATATAAATGTCACACTCACAACACTAAGTAATGTATTAATAAAAAACATTACCACATCAGAAAAAAATGAAAATAAGAGTCTCCAGAGAATGGAAGGTAATATTGTTGATGAAGAAATAATTTAGCAAGTTCACTTTGCAGAAAATTACTCAATTGTAATTCAGAATTAGATTCAATGAGACCACTGGGCACATTCACGATATATTATTTTCAACAAATATTCTGTCCCCTGGAAGTAAAAATAAATTATCCGTAATTGTTTCAGATAATCTGAATAATGGGAAACACGAGCACAGTGAGTAATCCCGAAAGCCTGGTCAAAAATGAAAATGTTCTTAAAATTGCATAAAACTTCGTATACAATTGTGTTTTAGGACATAGGGCGGCCAAACGATTAAAATTGTTTCGAAAGTTTTTCAATTAGTATGGAACTTCGTATTCAGGTGCTTTTAAGGATTTCTAATTATGATTCAAAAGAATTCAGGTTGCGCTGCTGGGTTTAAAACAAAACGCATAAAATGAAAACGATTTTTTTAAATATTGAATTGTATTATTTTTATTTATTTTATTTTTATCATCCAAGAGCCACAAAACATGATTAAAAATTTTTTGTTGTTGTTGTCTATTTTAACACATTGTCCGCCACTGATTGTGACGAAATGGCTTTTTGGCTGACATTAAAGTCTCCACACACCTTCGGAGGAGATTTTTTGAAATTTTCTCTCTATGTCAATTCTTCATGATGACATTTAAGTTAAAACTTTGAAAAATATGCAAATATTAAGTGTAAAATAGTCAAAATTATGTGAAAACTGACATTTCCGCAAAATATGATAACTCAAAAACAAACCAATGTATTGGCATTTTGTAAATTGTATAATAAAGAGAATAACTTTCTCTTGGACATAGACTACTCGCATTATAATAGCATCTATATCTCAGATGCTGCGGCAGTTGAAGTACAGATGTCATGAAAAATTTGTAAAATTCGTTGCAAAGTTGTGACGTATATCACTATTTGCTTGTTGTCAAACACAATGTTGAGTTTTAAATATTCTGTAGATTAAACTTGGTTTTTAACTTTGATGCTATTTACATGCATATAAAAGAGTAGACATGGGACATTTCAAAATCTGTTGAATTGACAATATATGCAATATGTACAAAATATAAATTTGGTTTACCTTTTAGATGGATCACCTCTCTCTATTTTAACAAAGATGACCCTAAGATATATATAATATCTGGACTACTTTAATTTTCGCCATACTAATTCAGAAAATTGACGAAAAGTCTTCTAAAAACCTTCATAACCACAGACCACAAAAAAAAAACATTTTCAAAGAACTTCTTTTGAACTCCTTAATTAAAAGCAGATGCCAACTTTTATTTCCTAAATTTTGACCTCTTCTCGTGATAAAGGAAATGTAACATAAGAAGAAGAAAAATCTATATTTCATTTTTAAGATGCGGCTAATTGCTAAAGTATCACAGCGGCATTGCCAAAAGTTGTGCGTATAAATAAAATATTAATTTACCGATCACAAAGAATCACTATAAATATAAAACTAATTAATGTATCACGATGAGTGTAATCTATTCTTCAAATACAATTTGTAAAAGTAGCACATAAAATTTTAAGGCATTTCATGCATAAGTTTTTGCTATAGGACGCGTTGTACGAAATTAAAAAACTTTATTTTAAGAAAAAGCTAAAAATAACTTTTAAACACAATTCAAAAGGTGTAATAGCTGTAACTGTCAGGTCTTAATGGGTTAAACGGCTGTAACTCTGGTTCTCATTAAGATACAGACACAATTTAAACATAATTCGACAGTTAAAAAATTCGATTTTAATAATATTACAAAAATGAAAATTCGATATTTTCATCAAAAATGACGTTTCGACGATGTGTGGATACCTTGACAAAGCTGTTTTCGTTGTTTCGTTGTCAGTTAACAATTCCAAATTGCGGCAGTATGTTATACATAAAATGTTAATTTTAACATTTTGAATTTAAATATATCGATTTTTAGTTATTTTTACATGACACATGTTGAACGCCGCATAGAAATCACTCAATATAACTCGAAGGTACGAGGTTTATCTTTTTTTTTAATATGGTAATAAAATATGAATAGTTTCGTTTCACAGAAATAAATTGTTTTCAATTAAAAAGAATGATGGCACACGTATTCATGTGGTAGGGGACCACAGGAAATTTTACTGCTGCTATGGCAGTCAATGTTTTACGAGATTTTGTAAATAGGATTCAAGTACAACCATTTATAATTTTTGTAGAACCGTTATAAAAACTGTTTTTAAACGGTAATTAATCTCAAATATATTTTGTTTACTATTTTATCCTTAAAAAATTACCAAAAGATATATGGAGTTCATTTAAAATGCCTTTTTTATCCCATCACTTGTGGAAAAAAGAATGTACCGTAATTTTGCGCTTATCCACCGTACATCAGATAACTCTATTTCCTACCGGGAATTTATTTTAAATAAAATGTGACTTGCTTTTGTTTAGCACTTATTTGACTTTTTTTTTCAATAAAATTTCCGGTTTGAAAAAGACTTAACTAAGCCGCGGCGGATACACGAGAAATTGCGGTATTTGGTGGTAGTGACGACAGTAAAAATGTCGTTTCAATGTTCTTCTTAGAAGGCTAGCAGTGCAGTACGAACAGCTTCCGTGTTCGCTAAATGGACAAGGGCACTAAAAGCAAAAGAGGTTTTAAACTTTCCTATAAGCAAAATGCAAGATTCTACAGTTAAAATGATTGATGAACAGTGTCATAAAACACAGACGGGTCTAAAAATTCAAAGCATTTTAAAGCAAATAGTTTGCCAATTGAATTGGAAGTAGGAATGGCATTAGTGCATTTTTCATTGTAGTAAAGAATACAAGAGCGTGAAGCAGCGTTTGTTCATCAAATACTAACTAGCCCGTCCGGTGTTTCCCGTGTGCGTCATAATAACCTTAAATATAATGAAATCAGTGTTAACGAAAATCCTTCCAAAGAGGCCTAATATTCGGAGGCTCACTGCCTTTGGAACACGCTAATTTGTGCGATTTTATATATTTGTAAATGGAAATATATCCAAACGAACATAGAGTCGACCCCCCCCCCCCACACACACACACACACTTCCTTTGACAGCGTACACGCGGCATTACTAAGCACGCTCCGGTCTCTTTGGGTTATAAACTTTTAAACGAAAAAACGTGATGATACTTGAGCATACCTACAATCAGTGTTGACTGAAATCATATATTGAAACGAAAATATTTCCAAACGAATCTAACGTTGAGGAACCCAGTTCCTTCGACAGCGTACATTCTTGAATTTTCATGTTTCTATACTTTTAAATGAATCTATCTAATTGAACGAAGGAAGCCTTGTTAGACTGATTGCCGATTTAATTTCTGAAGCTAAGATACATTAAACTTTTAATTCTACCAACGGTTCCTGATAAAATCTAAATTATATAAACTTCCCACCCCTTCTCGCTCTTTTAAGAACAGAAACATACCTCTCTCTAATAGAACGTTTGGGTTTCCCTGCGCATGCATAGAATCGAACATGTTTTGAAGAAGAACCATCTTGAAGAAAGAAGTGCGAGCGCCTCTGAGAGAAGTGACTTTCGAATTAACTTAAAAAAAAAACATTTCTTATTCTCTAAACTGTTGGAAAATGTTATGAGTTATAAATATAACGTATCCGAAGTCTGTGAATAATTTTCGTTCAACAATAGCGATATTTAGGTGTAAACTCATCAGCAAAAGGCACCTTCGTTTCCTCGTTCTGAGTGAATATCTAGCAGATATATATATATTAAGTACTCCTAATCGTCCTAATGTTTCGAGAATTTTATACATAATAGAAATTGAGTGTCTCAAGAACGTGTAAAAACTGTGTTAAAATATCGTCATTGATTAATTTTTAGCCAAAAATGTGTCTTTAGAATTCGCGAATTTCTTTATAAGGTTATTATTAATTTTTGTTTAAACCAAAGACGTCTTTTTAAAAAGAAACGTTCTCTTGTTGCGTGGGCGCAATATTTCTTTCGTGTTTTGATTTCCAAACCGGAAGAAGAATTTTAAAGTATGCATAAAAAACGGAAATTTTTTCAAAAGAGAATTTTTTTGAAACGGCTAATAATTATATTTTTTAAAACAGAATATGTTAATTTAGAGTAAAGTGCGCAGCATTTAAGCAGGTTTTACCTGATTTTCCATATTTTGAAGAAAAATGAGGATTCAGAATTTTAAATTTTACACAAAAAAAAGAAAGTCGGCGAGGGTGTCTTTCGGAAAAAATTGTTAACACATTTAATGTGTTAACAATTGTTATAACCAACATGTTATAAGCAAAAAATATGCAAGAATTTTATTTTTTTAAATAAATCGCTATATTTCTATTAATATATGTGCTAGTCTTACACAAAAAATTACACATATTGCACAATGTCTGTTTATTTATATTCGGTAGTGGTAGATAATTTCGTGCATTTTACAGGGTGATCCCAAGTATTATTTTTTTCTTTGATTTTTTTTGTTGGCCCCTAATTGCCCCCCCCCCCCGTTAACAAATCGACATTGTTAAATATAAGATCATACCTGTTTTTTTAATACTGAAATTTCAGAAGAATCTGTCAAGTATATTTCTAAATATTCGACAAAATGTCTAAAATTGAAAATTGCCGGTTTTTAATGGCCATATAGTGTATCTTTCCTATGTGTTTAGAATGCAGTGCTATCCAGTTTCAGTTCATTTATTTAGTATCATCTATCAATCAGATACATTTGCCCAATAATGCATATTTTCTTCCAAGATTAGATAGAAATCCGTGACATGTGTTAGATTTGGAAGTTTTTCTTTTTAATGATAGGTAATTTTTAAAATAGAAGAGAGTAATGTTGGCGGTATAGAAATAGCATATAAAATTTAATTTTGTCATAACATTATGCAGTTTAGAAAAACAAGTCTGTATTTCTGAAATAGATATTCCTAACATGTATTTAATATGAAAAACATTTTTGTTAAAAATAGTTCCAAAAAAAAAAAAAAAAAAAAAAAAAAAAAGGAAGCAAATTGCAATTGGATTTTCAAAATTCACTGTTTATTGAAAAAGTTTTAACAAATTTCAATGAAAGTAAGCCTTTCGATATTATTTCTTCCTTTTTCTTACATAATTATCACTTTGTTATTAATTAAATTATGATTAAAGGTACCGTTAAGAACATTGAAAGTTTCGATTATCTTTGTGAAATCTAGAATTTTTATAAATCTAGTCTTAGTCTTGATTTTCGAGGTTATACTGTATTAAATTAGACATGTATGTCTCAGACACATGCATTTGACTGTTGGAAGAAAACTGCCGTTTGACTGCTTAGTTAGATTTTATGGGGTAAGGTTAAACATCATTGTTGTAATAAAACATTTCATATTTAGAATGAATTTAAATGTAGTTTCTCGCCCCCCCCCCCCCAAATTTAAATGATATTTTCGAAAGTATAAAAAATATCAGATATTTTGATATATCTGATATTTTTTATATATATCCGATATTTTCAAATAGTCACCTTATTGCTGATAATAAATATATTCAAGCATAATATAAATTAGAAACTAAAACATATTCCACTTAACATGAAAACTTAAACAATACATTAAAAGTGCAGTTTTCTTTTTCTTTCTTTTTTTTTTTTACACTTAGAACAAAATTTAAAATCAACTAATTGAAAACAGAAACAATTTGCTTTATACGCTTACATCAGATTCTTTTATAGTGAAGCTGTATATATAACTGCGTATCTAAATTAGACAGTTTATGTTTCAGTGTCTGTTCTGAATTATGTCCCTCATAATAATCTACTACAGTTAAAAGTAAAAAATTCAAACATAAAGTTTGAAAAATATATTTGTTTTCTTCGGCTAAAAAAGTAACTATCAGAGACATAAATTCCTTATTTACAGAACAACACAGTCCATAACAGTTGGAAATTTAATTTGCTCTTGTTTTGACTGAAAATATCAAAAACATCTTACACAGTGATATTTTGAAAATAAATATCAAACATAGAAAAATATTGAAAATATCATGCATCTTGATATTTTGAAAATAAATATCAGGCAATATGAAAATATCAAAAATCTTGATATTTTGAAAATAAATATTTGATATATATCAAGATATATATCGATTGATATATATCAGCGAACCCCGGTGATCGCACAGAGGGTTTCATTTTCCATTTTATTCACAATTGGCTGAATTTTCAGTGGTGTAACTTTTTATATAAAGCTAAAAGTTTTAGTGTATGGTTTTTTATTTCATTTTTTCTTTTCTTTTCGAATATGCATGGGGAGGTGATTGTTTGTGTGTGTTTTGTTTGTTTGTTTTTATTCTTGGGGCCGATTTTGTGAAAAGTACAAGTTATTTTTGTGAAAAATAATATTTTGTAGCGAAAGTTGAAATCCAGTTACTCAAACTTAAATGAAGAATTTGACAAAACTCCTTTAAATCCCCTTGCTAAAGTTTGTTTTCAGTGAGCTGGTTTTATTTACAATTTACACATTTTAAAACAGTTTGTATGAAAAAGACTGTTACGAAGGGGCCCATTTTATTAAATTTATTTTTGTGAAGGGGCTTATTTTATTAAATAGATTTTTGTGAAGGGCCCTAAATTTTTCTTGGAATGACCCCTGTATATGTATTTTCATATTTAGAATAAATTTAATATGAAATGTAGTTTCATTTTTTCCCCCAAATTTAAATTATTGTTTAAAAAGATATGTTTGTATACATTTTGAAAATGGTAACAAAGGTGAATTTTCAACAATATTTTAAGAACTTGCTTAAGACTTTAAGAATTTATTTATATTTACTTTAATCTAAAAACTAAAATGTTTTAAAAGGTTCATAATCACTCCTTTACATTACAATTTTTGCTATTTAACTTAATTTCAATATTTTCTTTTAACACAGGAGAATAGTGACCTCATGGAGAAATGCAATTCCACTGCGAGGAATGTAATTCAACAGCCCTATCGAATCTCTGAAGGATCTTCAGCAGAGAAGAATACATATTTTCTTGTCTTGACGAGAAAGTTTTTAATGAAAACACTGCATCTGTTGTTAAAATTGCTATCAATGCACTGCATCTGTTGTTAAAATTGCTATCATTGCTAAGTTTGTTTTTTCTTTTTGTTAAATAAAATTGTTAGTAAATAATGTTGTTGTTTTTTCCCCCACAATATTTTGAATTGCACATTTGGCTCCTGCTTTTTACATAAAAAGCTACAATCCTATGCCATTTTAAAGTTTTATATTTCACAACAAGATTAAGAAGGAATAACTGCAAGAGAGTACCTAATGGGTTGGTGTTTATCCATTCAAGACATTGTTCCTTCTAATCCAGAAGCTAAATTCTAAAAATTATTATTGAACATAATTTAGTTTCAACAAATGATATAAAGAATTAAGTTGCACGTTGTTTGAGTCAATAAGCTCAATTTTCAGTTATTTATGCATTTGACTTTTATACTACAATATTTAGTGGAAGGTTCTTCATATACAAAAAAAAAAAAAAAAAAAATTAGTATCATGACCAAAATTCTAGCTATAAGTTTTAGGATACTTGAATCCAAATCAAATGAAAGTACACATAGTGCATGAAAAATGGATAAAATTCCTAACATTTGCATATCGAGACAGATTTGTAAGTCTATTGGTCGGTAAAAGGCCATTTTAGATTTTCATTTGCATTAAAAGATCTTTTCAAATGTTAAATAGTGAACCAAATCTTATTTTTCAATATTCTACAGTTATTTTGGTGCATAATTTGTAAATGTATCAACTGCATTAAATTGACATTTATCACTCAGTGCTAATTAGCATAAAAAAAGGCTTAACAATAAATATTTCTTTAAAAGTTAGTCTATTAAGAAGTAGTGTGAATTAAATCAAGGGATAGTTGCAACAAAGTATATAATAGGTGGGTGTTTATCTTTTTTGAAATATTTTCAATTTTACTTATTAAGGCCTAACACTAGCCATGTGACAAGACCTGTGATAATGTTAATTCCATGGGGGAGTTATTTTCAAATATCTTGCTTGCATTTTTAATATTTGTACATGATTCTTTTTGCATATGGTAGCTGAAGACAATATGTATTGTGGCTAGTCTTTACTTTTTTAATTTAGGTTTTATATTTTATTGTAAATACTTTCATTTTTGGAACCGATTCTAAAATTTATATCTTAATACAGTAGACGCTCGATTTTACGAACTCAGTGGTATTCATATAATGTGTTCGTAAATGGGAGTAACATCAGTTCGTAAAATTGGACGTCTACTGTATAAGAGAAACTAACCAGAATTAAAAATTAGCCTGCATAAAGATCCTATATCCCTCCCCCCCCCCCTCCCTCCAAAATATATATATATATATTTTTTTAATCCAAACAATGTATTTAAAAATAACTTCTCCATAAGATTAACACAAGCATCCAGATCTTTTTTAGCGACTAGTGTAGGATCTTAAGGCTGTTCTTAACTGGTCTGTTCAACAAGCACAAAGCGTTTTGATGCATTTACAAATTAATTTTTTTAACGGAAAGATATAAAATTGGAAAGCCTTGTTATGGAAGCAATTTGGAATTGAACTGGATTTTCCATTTTTTGATCAATAAGTTATCTGTTGAGTTATAAGCGATTTTGATTATGTGACAAATGTTTTCGCCCGCTCTGTTATGTTTTTTCTCCTTTCGCATGGAAATTCAGTTCAAAACTTCCACTTTGACACTATTTTCTGAAAAATCTATTGTGTTTAAAAAAAAAAAAATGGAAAAAGCAGCTCGATTACATAGTTTTAGAACACCACCACCAGCTGGTTTCATGCATTTTCGATCAAAAATAAATTCAAGCTTATGTCAGAAAGTTGCCCTTTTGGATTTGAGAACACCCTTAAAGGGAGCAGTCATCTTTTAAAAGTTGTCATTGGGATTTTTCCTTCCCTTGGTGATTTCAAGTTTTGTTTTTTTTTAGTTGTAATTTTTATTTAATTCAGTTATTTTTTCAATCAAAAAATAGTCATTTACTATTAAATAAGAATTACAGTTATATAAACCAATATGAAGGAGTATAAAATTAGTAATTTTAATTTGAAAATGTGGCAAGAATTCTGTGTTATTTTGAATTACGTTGATAAAAATCAATCACAGGTTACTGAATTTCATTTAAAATGACATGATTTTATTTAATCAGTTAATTAGAAATCGCTCAAGGGGTTTTTTTTTTTTTGGTAATTTTGGCAAGTTCTCTTATGAATGAGTTTATTAGAAATCACTCAAGGGATTTTGGATGAACTCTTAAATGAGTTGATTTAATCCATGTATGAATTGTTACAAATCGCTCAAGAACTACTGGATTAAATCTGAAATGACCTCATTTCACTCAAGTTTGAATTGATTACAAATCGCTCAAGGGGTACTGGATTTAGGCTTAAATTATTTCATTTCACTCAAGTATGACTTGGTTACAAATAGCTCAAGTGCTACTGGATTTAGTCTTAAATGACTCAATTTCACTCAAGTATGAGTTGGTTACAAATCACTCAAGTACTACTGGATTTTACCTTCCATCGATTTGATTTCACTCAAGTATGAGTAAAATAGAGACCACTCAATCATGAGCTGCCTAAAAACAACTCATTCACTCGAGTTGTTTCAACTCTTTATGAGAAGCTGACTTTCAAATCATGAGATGAGTGGATTTCGGCTCAACTTGAGTTATTTTGGCTCTTTCGTTTTAAGAGTGTAATCATTCGGAATTTTCCGTGTTTTTTTAACATTGCCAAAATACGGGTTAGCATTCTTTATAAAGAACACCACGAAGGTCACCCCCCCCCCTCTCGAGCCTATCCCCTAGTGTAGATAATCAGCCGTCATAAACAACACCAACACCATATTTCGAAAGGTTTTGCCGAGGCGCATATTGGAACGAGGTTCTTGAACGCACGTGTATGACGTTTTTAAGTCGGTCATTTTTATTGCGGTGTTTAATTATCTCGGCTAATTATCAAAAATGAAAAATCCCAGCCTTGGGTGCATGAGGATTTGCTTTGGAATATTCTCGTCCTAATTTCCATACCTCTACGTACGGTACATTTTCCCAGCCATCCCACAAATACACGCGAACAGTTTTCTTTTCTTAATATAGATATTCATGGCTGACGCATTAAGATTCTAATTGACTTATTTTTAACATAATAAATGAAAATTCTTTTTTAATGTAAACCTTAGGGTGATATTTTTTATTATGGTTGTACATGGCACAGATGTACACGTCAGTAAACATCACGCGATGTTCCTAGGTGGTCACCCCTGAAGGCGCTATTAGCATTCCATGGAATTTTTGCGTCGGTGATCAGGCGAGAACCGATGTTTTGAAGCATGGCTTGGCCATTATTTATTATTCTTAAACAGGAAAGTCTGCTTTATCTGTTTTGAAGAAAAGGCAAAATTTTAATTTGAAAACTAAAAAACATTTTTTTTTTAAAGTTTAGTCTACTTTTATAAAAGTTTTTAAAATCATATAATAAAAACGTATGGTGTTTGACAGTGTTAATGTTACTTTACACGTTCTATGTATTAAATGCCATATTTTTGCATACATTTTGATACACATATCATGCATACATTTTGATATTTCGCCGATTCGTAATATAACTGGGATAATTTATATTGTGTAGAGTTTACTTTAAAGTCAAATGGTTAAGAAACGATTTATAGCAGAATAAACCGGGTATTGAACTATCTTTTATCCAAATGGTCGTTGAGTTATTCTTTGAAATAGATATTTAAAAAGAGAATTATTTATTTAAATAGAGAAAAAATCATGAAAATATTTTCTTAATATTTTACAAAATAACATCAATGACAGAAATAGGAGGCCTTTCTAAGTACACCGGTGTGCAAAACTTAAGAAACAATCATAAAATGCTAATTTTCAAGCACGCGAGTACGCAAATAAAAATGTATAGTTCAAACAGGTACTATCCCTTCATCGCAGCTAGCCGATATGATATCCCCATCAAGTCACACATGGTCATAAGTGTCAAAGTCACTAAGGTGAAACAAAATATGGGATCTTTAATTCGTTTCTTTATTAATCTCAGATGATCGCCATATGGTGACTCGATTGAAAAATCACTGTGACTGTTGCTTTGTGATGAGGCACGAGGTGACATTACAATGAAGTCACCTTGTGATACTCATGTGACTGTCATTTGAAGACTCAATTTTGAAGTCGCCGTGAGGATTGCATTATGATGAGTCACCAAATAATGTTACAATGAAGTCACATGGTGGCTTTTAAATGACCGGGACACAACTGTGAAGTCACTATTGCGTTCCTATGTGAAAAGTCACCAGATGATTTCATTTTCTGTCACTTGGAAATTCGTCAAAAAACAGCTATCGTGATTACTTTACAATGGAGTCTCCAAAAAACGGTCACACGAGAGTCACAAGGTAACTTCATTATAAAGGTCACCTGGTGACTCGTCAAAAAGCAGCAGTCATAGGGTCATCTCAGTACAGTGACCAAATCAGAGTAAGAATGAGACGAATGATAAATATCATATTTCAGTTCATTGTAGAGGCTACGACACTTGTGACCATTTGTGACTTCAAGGACAATTCACATCGACTGACCGTGTTCTTATGCTAGTACCTATTTTCTGCACTTTCTGTTCATAGAACTTTCTTTTGAGTACTCATGTATTCAGAAATTAGCATTTTGTGATTGTTGCTTAAGTTTTGCATCCTAGTGTGCATTTGCAACTTCAAAATCTATGAAATAAGCGAAGAAAACCACAATAAATCAATAATAATTCATTCTTATTAGTGAATAAAAAAATGCGTGTTTTCGATCGTACTATTAATCAAGTATCTACCAAAAGAAAAAAAAAAAAGGTAAGTTAATGGAATCCGATATACATATTTTTGTAAAAAGACATGAGAGGAATAAACGTGTTAGGAATAAAAATGCGTTAGTATTGAATGCTTTATCTAAGAAGAAAGACAGTGGCGGGAAAAAAATGGAAATAAAAGAAATTCTATGATCTTTCTTTGGATTTGCAGCTTTGAAGGATGTCGGATTCACCGAAAATATTTATAGACAGGAAACGTCTTGAAATTTTATTATAATTTTGGGTCGCACAAAACATGTTTCATGTTTTTTTTTTTTTACCCTAAAATGTCGAATAACATATTTTTAGTCTTTTATGATATAGGCTAAAAACTAGTTATTCTTAAATCTTTATATTAGAATTTTTAAATGTTTCCTGTCCAATACAAGTTTAGCAGACTGTTGCTTTTGTAATTTTACTCAAATTCGTACGCTACTAAAATTTTTAGTTAAAAGCTGCATCGTTTTGTGGAGTAAAATAATTATAAGAATCAAAATATCATTCTTCTTAACTTTCACAAAATCTTTTTGCTTCCACTTCGAAAATGACTAAAGTCCATGTACAGATAGAGGTTTCAAATAATAAAGCTATTCAATAGCCAATCAAAACAGATAATTCTATGCACACTTAATATGCTAACATAGATTACAAAAACATCCGTCTGCTTACACAGCGACTAGGATACTGGTTGTAGGTCGAGAAGCAGCGGGATCGTATCCCGATTTAGTCTTGGGTGTTCATAAGGCGTTGGATTTCAATTTTAGTGAGGTTCAGATCTTATTAGCCCTTGTTTGAAAAGAATAACCGTAGTGATTCTATGGTTCAAATTTTTCCCTTTTTATTCTTGAACATTTTACCACTTCTCGTCCAACATATTACCAGTGAGTGGATGAACAAATTTAGGATTCAACCGGAGCACACAATGATTTATCATCTTATTGTTATAGCTAGCGCATCACAAAAACAAGGTTAAATGCACCACCAAATATTTAACAGTATATTACACGAACTGTAGACGAACTTACATGTAGTCTGTAGTTAAACATCAGCTCTTCTAGTGAATAGATATTAATAAAAACTTATTAAATCTCACTACTTGAACTCAAGTAATGGCCATCAGTGAAATCAGAATAAATTAATTATAATAAATGCATGCTTTTTAATGGGCGATTTCGAGTTTCTACGGTCGGCCAATCTGCTTTCTACATGCATTTTGACAATCTAGGAAAATTTTTCAATTTATGTCTGTACTTTTAGCCTTTTCAACTTCAATCTGTATACTAGCATAATTTAAAAGTCGAAATTCAAATTTTGTTTCAAATCATCTGTCTGTATATCTAAATTTATGGTTTAAATGGCATAAAATCTGCCTAGAAATATCACATACTGTTTTTTATTGTTTTAACATTCTTATTGCTTTTACATTTGAAAAGAATATCCTATGGTTCTGGTATTTTAATAAAAACTTGAGTAACATAAAAAATTGAGAAAACATAGTTTCGAAAACGAGACAAAACCAAAACCTAAAGATTTATGTTAAAATGTAATTGTATTTTCATTAACTAATTAAGCTTTTGTTAGAATGTTTGTACGTTAAGTAGAAAATAGAATGTAGCATATATATATTATAATAGTCTCACTGAAAAACAACAACATTTCAGTTCAAAATTTTTAAAACGTACAACGGTAGATTTATATGTTTTTTCTGTTTATTATCTAAACGTTTTGTACAGTCTTTCTGGCAAATTCTATAGTTATACTATGTATTTAATCCTTTTTTAAAGACAACTTAACAACAAAATTAACGATTTTATATTTCTTTACGGGTTTTCCAAAATGGATTTTGGAACATATAATGCAACATTTGTCAATTAGCTTCTTTATAAAACTCTGTTCAAAAGAACATTCTCGTATTGAAAATAAATAAAATTCTTATCAACAAATCGGTCAAATACAAGTTAAATCCTAATTTTAGCCTTTGAACAGTTAGTTCTTTTTAAAAATTTCCTCTTTACAATATTGGATTAAAAAAGAAGTAAACAAGCTGTTATAAAATTAATCGAAGCATGCAAAGTACTTGATAATATATGATTCATAGGTATACAATGTACTCGAAAGTTTTAAGTATGACATATGTTTAAAAATGAATGCAAATTTAATACAATCAAAAATTTTAACCTCGTTACCTTAATCACGAGCTATCCATTATTTTTTTCTGAAGTTTTAAATAATGAATACACAAACATGTTGCATTAAACAAAATAAGTTCAATTACTTTCTAGTGATTAACATTCGCGGTGATTAAAGGGTGCAATTCCTATTTTTTAGCTTAAAAAATCTCGCGTAAAGTTTACCATATATTACAATTGGCACCTCTATTCCTAAAATGTTTGTGTGCCGAAGATGGCAAATCATGAAAGGCTACTTACTGCCATTAAAACTGTAAAAAATACTTCTTTGCAATACACAAACATATATTAGAGAGCGGAAAACTGGAAGATATATAAACATAACTGTTTTATGAAAACATTTATTGTAACATAGCTCCCATTATTTTTTTTTCAAAGAAATCTAGCTTACAAAACAGATAATCGTTTATATTTTAATCGTTTTAATATTTTGTCAAATACACTCTTGTAATATTCTTTTCACAAAAATGAAAAATACTACGAATGTAATATACATAATTGGTAAATACATATTGTCCTATAAATTGGGGTTTGTTTCGATTACTAGAGCAACAAAATTTTCAGTGAAATTATTTCTTTAAATGAAAATCTTTATGAAAATAAAATCACTGTACTACATGTTATCAAAGTGGTAACTATAGTACACGATTGATAGATTTTCGGAGATACAGACAAGTACAGGTGGTCATTTAAAAAAAAAAACTTTCCCGATATATGAACCCCTAGTGGCCTAACCACTCAACCAATCGAAAAGAAATTTTAGAAGGTTTTTAGAAGGCTATTTTTGAAGGTATGGGATCGTGACTCGAGATCATGATGATTTAAAACAATAGAGATCTCACGGTTACGGTTACAGTGAAACATTTTCGAAAATTTCTAATGCAACACCCATTTTTTTCATGCGCAAATTCATCAGCACACATAGAATATATGGGGAAAATGTACCAACAGATTTCACAGAAAACCAGGAGTTTTCCATGAATAAGAGACTACAAGATGTAATAGCAGGAAAAGGTCATCGTACGAAATATGCGATTTTGGGGTTTCAATTTAAAAGTTGCTTTTCTTGCGCATTGTGCAGGTGTCCAAGCTTTTTTGGTGTTGAAAGGGACATCATCTCCGTGTTTTTTAAATTTTTAATTTAGATATAAGTTTTATTGAGGTTACATACAACTGTTTGAATCATGTTAAAAATTGTCTTTACTTAAATTATCTTTTACTTTTAAAAGTTGCAGCATTGCTGTTAAAGCATTGCTGCAAAATTTAAAAAAATGATATTAATAAAAGCTGTTGTCCAACTTCTCGGGGTGTTCATTTCTGTATTCCAGTTTTTCAGTAATTGCAATAATTAAAAAAAATAATAAGAAAATACATTTTAAGGTCTTCATCTAACGTAACCCTTTGTATCACCGCATTCCATATCTGCAAAATACCCAACAGTCAATGTTACTTATACAGTGGGCTTTAAAAGGCAATTTTATTGACTGCTGCTATCTTTCAACACAGCAGTTAATATAAATTGTTCATAGAATTATCTATAGACCGCGGCACTGAGTTTATTTTTCCAACGTTTTATTTACAATTTCTGCAGTTTAGCATCGATATTGCTAAAATGAACTTGGTAAAATTTTTAAAATTATAAAAAGGCTGGAGACGTCCAAATATACATTTTTTACAAAAGTAATTTAAAGCTATTCTTTACAACTTTGTATCAGAAAATTGACAGAATTTTTTTAAAGTATGGGATTTCCTGCTTATTGCAGGTAAGAAAAAAAGTAGGGAAGGTAGGGGAGGTATGATAAACTTACAACTCTTAGAAAGCTATTTTTAAACAAATTTTTCGTGTTTTCTTATAAAATGACCTTTTATTCATTTACTAAAAATATTGTGAATTTAAAAAATAGTCATTCAAAAAATATATCCCAATTATTTTGAATGGTTACTACTGTATCAAATCTCCCCATTACTGGGGAGGATTGATACACTAGCAAGGGAGGTTTGATACATTGTTATGTAAATTGAAAAAAAAAAATGCAGACAATTCAATTTATGCGTCATGCAATTTTTAATGATAAATCTTGAAATATTTAAGTAAAATTTGAAACTAAATGACATTGACATATTTTTGTTTCAGAAATGTTTTTTTACAAAAATATTTAAACTATTGCTATTATTTAAACAATCCTATTAACACACTTTTTAGAAAATAAATAATGAAGAAAACCCCTAGAGATCTAGCTGCAAGGAAAAATGAAGTCAACATTGCTGATTTGCAAACAATTTAACATAAATTTAGCACATTTAAGATTCCTTTAACCCTTTCAGGGGCAAAGCATTTTCAATGCTAAAGTGTTGAATAAAGGAATGACACCGGAATTTACCAACAAATTTAATTAGAAATAAGAAAAGGGATATATTTCACTTTCATACTAAATGGAAAATATTTTACCAAAATGTTGGTGCCAATGTGGCGTTTGGGAATTAAAATTAAGTGGTTTTATAAACATACCACCTAAGCTGAAATGGAAAAAAGAAAAATTAATAATTCTATCATTTTGATAAGTAAAATCGGGTAGATTTAACGTTTTTTCAATTTGCCCTTCGTAAATTATAGAAAGATTTTCCCTTTCAGGCCATTTAAACTTTTTCCCTTCTACATGACGAGCAAAGCGAACTAACCATCTATCATCGCATTGCTTTTCTATGTAACCTACATAATGTCTATGAATAGTCTCTTTGTTCTCCCTACCTTCAATTTCAGTAGCTCTTGCTGTAAAACAATAATGAATATTACAGTCATATATTAGTTTGCAAACTTAAAAAAAGTATTAAATTTCAAATATACAAGTGTATCATTTCACCCCAGTACTAATGTGTCATTTCTCCCTAATATGCCTTCTTGGATTTTCAATCACTTTGTACAAATGCAGTTGCAAAATGGTAATCTACTTTCTAGTAAAACTAATCCTAACAATGTGCTTCATAAATAAAAAAAATTACAAGATATTATCTTCACAATAAGAAGAGTTATGAAAGAAAATCAGTCAAAGAAAAAATTTACATTGACATTCCAAAAACCTTCAAAATTAAAAGAAAAGAAAAGTTGTCAGTTCTTCACTGATTAGTCTAGCTAATAATGGCGTCAGCAAATAAAAGAAGCCTTCACATGTGTTAGAATGGCCGTTAATGCCATTTGTTGAGAAAAATTGTCAATGTATCAACCCTCCCTATGTATCAATCCTCCTCTACCTCTCCTACATTTTAGTCAATAATATTTTATGTTTATGTTCTAAATTCTTTTTAGTATTTTCTTCATGCTTAAAATGATGCATTCTAACATCTGAGTAAATATTATTCAAATCTGAGTTGTGGAGTCACAAAGGGACTCAACTTTTAATTTTTTCATTATATTTTTAAAATACAGAATGACTCTATATTTAATACGATATCACATTTTATACCAAAGTATTAAAAAGAATCTACGTAGATATGAAAGATAGCTAATATTCAAGTAAAAGGTTTTGCAATTATTTTTCTAAAAACAAAAACTATCATCTGAAGAAATCCGATTTCAATTCCGTATGGATTGCTAGAGGAGACAGTATCATATATCATTTAAAAATTAAACATACTGTAAGAAGCTCCTTGTATAAATATTTCTTACGAAGCAACACAAATATATGGTTTTAACCTCAAAACATTCAAATTGACAACAAACTTTATTTTACGACGTGAAAATAAACATTTCAAGACCGGTACACATATTGCTTGATGTTTTAAATGTACAAGTTATTATATAATGTACATAATATGTACATATATCTTATCCATGTATTTGCTTAATCCTGCTTCTCTTCATATATCATGGATTTTAAAATAAGTATCGCTTATGACTTATATTCACATTCTTGTTCGTTGTGATAGTTATTTTGTAAGTGCCGGATCTTCCAAGTAATGAAATTTCTAAATATCTAAAAAAAAAATCTTTTGTTTAAGATTGTGATTTTTATTAGAATACAAAACTATATAAATAAAAGAGAAGAATTATTATATAAACATTAATAATAATGTGTTATAAAGAATAAAGGAGTAATAAAGTTATCGAAATTTTACTAAAAGTGTGAAAAGAGAGTAATAATTTATAACAAAATTCTGTTTTTATAATGAGTAAAATTTTTTTCTTGGATATTTTTATTATTCAAAACCCTAAAATATTTTATCCTTTGGATTAAAAATTTAATTTATCAACGGAAAATAAATGAGTACACACTAAAAACGACATTTTCAAAACTGAGTAAAAAATACTGAAGTCTGAGTATGTCGCATAGTCAGAATGGCTCCGAAATAAAATAACCCAAGTTTGAAACATATATATACTCATTTCTGAAAACATGCACATACTCAAATAGGAGCCCATAACGCTTTATTCATGATGTTTATTCACGATTATACATGATGTTTGTATTTATATATTGCTGATGGTTGTCAAATTCCACCTGTGAAGTCTTTCCTTTAAGAATTCATCCATTCTTCGATTTCGAAGGTTGAAGAATAAAATTTATGATTTCGCAATTATATTACGACGGCTTTTAAGTGTTCTTCCGCGAACACGATAAAAATGTAGTTCGCCACATTTCATGTTATAAATTATTACTAAAAGAAGGCTTTCGTTCGAAATCATAATAAATGATATAAAATGAATAAATTCAACTACCCTGGTTAAATTTACTACGTTTAACGAATGAAAAGTAACTTTGCTTGAAAGTGAGTATTTGTGGTATTTCAGAATTGAAAGCATTGGGTCGTCCTATTTGAAACAAAAAGTTTCATAACAGAATGAAAACATAGGTTTTGAAAGTGTCATTTTTCTCAGTGTATTAGACACAAGCTCAATTTAACGCTCGAAGCTGCAACGGTCGTCCGATTGCTTCAAGGCCCCGAGTCCGACCTTTCTCACTTTTCAACGTCTTTAATTTAATGAATTTCCATTTTAAATTTGTCCGGTTGTAATTTTTCAATTTGTTTTCTTGTGTCTTGACATAAAGGGCGTGAGAAGAACGCTCGGAAACTCCGCTCTCTGCGAATTTCGCGGTTTGCATTAAATGTGCAATGCGAATTGTTTAGCGTTGAAGCAATTAATATAATAATAATAGTTTTAATTCTAGATAGGAAATAAACATTTATATGTAACTTTCTGAGATGTACACATCACTTTGGGACCTTCTCTTTCTTTAAAAAATATTAAGAACACATTTCTTTCTATGGACTAATGTTACAATAATAATAAAATAAACGAAGAAAGTTGTATTTGTAAAGGTAATTTAGACTTACCATTGCCACAGAGTTGCTGAAAACTTCTGCAACACACCAAATGTAAAAAAGATTCCCCTGCAAAATATATGGATACAACCTATATATCTTTAAAAATTATAATTGTGTGTTTAATAAATAAGCATAATAGTTCAGTAATAGTATCGAATTTACTGTATAAAGTATTTAGCCGAAATTTGTGGCAGAATTTTTCACGCACCAGGCTTTACTTTTACCTGAAAACAATGAATGATGCAATGAATTTGCCCATAATGCTTTTAATTTTAACGTAATAGTAAAATTATATTAAAGTAAAATAGTTATTGACATCGTATCAATACAGTGAGCAAAGATACCTTAATTCTTAATTTATGCTGCATTTTTAATAACTAACCATAAATTATTTAAAATAAATGAGAAACCATGGGATGCCGCGATATATTTCATTTAACAAGACAAACTTTATTATTTTTATAAAATTAATTTCCGTTACATTGTTTCTCATATAATCAAGAACAAACACGTAATTTCTATGAAATGTTATATTATGTAAAATCATAGTAGTATCAAAAGTTTAGTGGGATTAACAAAATTTGAAATGTTTAAATAAAATCTATCTACAAATGTAAACGTATTTTAAACTTCGTTTGTTTCATACTAAGAACCCGCAGAAAAGCAGAAAGACTTTTTGTTTTATTAAATATTATTATAGAATTCGTGAAAAGGAATATATTATTTATAAGTCATTTCATAGACAAGGTAGAAAAACATTCATTCTACAAGAAAATTTTTAAACCTTTGAATTAAGGTAATACTATCTGACCTGCGCGGCGTTGCACGGGCCAGTCAAAAGATAGCACAAAACGCGAGAAAAAACCTAAAAAATCGCGAAAATTTTTAAAATCATTCCACGAATTCCGAATAAACTTTACTGAAAAAAAAAAACCTTATTACATTAGGCTAGAATATTGAAATCTGATTTATTTTACTAATGAGGAAAAACCGCAGCGAATCACAAACAGAAGTATAAAAAATTGCTAAAATGTATTTAAAAAATCGCAGAGGACAAAAGTTATTACATTGGACCAATAGATTAAAACAGGCTTTATTTTACGAATTTAGAAAAATTGACGCGAAATTCGAAAAGATCGCATAAAAATGTTGCTAAAAATCCCAATAAAGATGTCTAAAAATCATAAAGTCGAGGAGGACGAAAGTTACTATATTAGATTAAAAGTTTGAAAAAAAATTCCTTTTACGAATGTGGGAAAATCGCCGCGAAAAAACTCTAAAAATCGCATTAAAAAATTCGTGAAAATTCAAAAATCGCTGTATGAGTACCGAATAAACTGCATTCAAACGAGGACAAAATTTACTATATTGGGTTAATTGGGTAAGAAACCGTATTTCTTTTACTAATGTGGAAAAACCGCTGCAACACACGAAAACACTAAAAATTCACATAAAAATTAAATCTACATTCATAGATGTACCTTCCTATACAATTTTATAATTCTGCCTTCAACGGTCTCTCCAGAATACAGCCGACAAAGACACACTCAAACACAAACTGCTTTCGTTATTATTATAGACTAGCTGACATACCCGGCGATGCCCAGGCCCGTGATAATAACCTTAAATGAACCTGAAATTTGCATGGTTTCATATATTTAACTCGATTTCCGCTGATTTTTATTTTGTAATACAAAAACCGCCAATATTGATTTTTAGTGGTAAAAGCGCTCGTAAGAAGAGATTTTCTTGTTTTTTCACGTTGGGTCGTTCATAATAATAATAAAAAAATAGTTCTTGTTGCCCGAACTCTTTGAATTTTTTATAGGTTATGAATATAAGGGTTTTGTCCGTGTCAAAATTTCATGAAAATATAATGAAAACTTTAGCAGAAAGACTTAAAGATGTTCTTATTAATAAATTTCAGTTACAAGATTTCGCCTTTCGTTACAAAATGTTTTTTGTTGTTGTTTTTTTTTTTTGTTTTTAAACAATAATATAATAAATTTCATAACCTATAACTGTTCAAAATCTTGAAGATTTTTACGTTTCCCCTGATGTGATCAGTAAAGAAAAAAATACTGATATTTAGCTGTAAAATGGCTCGTAAGAAGACTTTTTCACTTGGTCTATTCCAATAGTTAAAAAGAAAATATTTCTTGTTATCCGAATTCTTTGAGATTTTCAGCGGTTATAAATATTGCACCTCATGACAAGACTTCGAGAAAAAATACTGATAACTAGTTGAAAAAGAAACGTGTTTCTTCTCGTTTTTTCCTTGTTTCCACATCGGTTGCCTTAACATAACAACAACAAAAAAAAAATCTTACCATCCAAATTCTATGAAATTTTAATAGGTTATGGATATAACTGTATCCGAGCGTACTTTATAATTTCGTGATAAAAATATATTTAGTAGTGCAATCACGAGGCAAAAGCCAGCGAAATCGATTCCTAGACACTCAGGTTTTTACTGCTTTCGTCGAAAATTTCGCACATTTTATTTTGTAAAAAATACTTCAATCAGTCCAAACATTACGAAATATTTGTAGGTAATGCGAATCAGATCTATCGAGATTCTATAAAAAGATTGTGCTGGAAATCAAGCATTTAGTTATTGTTAGCCTATAAAAAATATCGTCTGCGTAAAGCGCGAAGCGACCTGCGTTCGCCAGTGTATATGAAAGAGTAAACATTCATATTTTTAAACCGTTACACCCATCAATTAGAAGAAGGATTCAGCTTCAAGAGCATATTTTGGTTTGTCGATAAATCTCTAGAGCGTTGGATGGCACCATAAGGGGGGGGGGGGGCAGTTTTTCAGAAAAACTACCCTTTTTGAAAACATTCTTTCAAAAGGTTAAGAGCGATATTTTTTGAATTAATTGCAGCATTTCAGACGTAAGAGCTCGGATTTTCCCGAATATTTCTTCAATATTAACTTAACTGAGCAGTTTGACCGATTTTGGTTAAAACAAAATTATGAAAAAAAAAACCCAAAGAGAATGGCGTGTTCGGTTCTTCAATTCCTCCCGATGCGTAAATCGGATTCGGGGCATACCTGAGAGTATTTTCTGGCGCGGAATAAAAGAGAAGTTTTTAAAGATAATTAATTATAGTTTTTAATTAATATCTGGACTAATTAAAAAAATTAAAAATTCTGAGCTTCAAGTGCATCGGAACGGGCTTTGGGCAAACCTCACCCAAATTTTCATTCATGTACGTGCGGTAGATTTCGCTAGCCATCGCAGACAAAGAGACACACACAGAGTGAAACTTCATTTTATTAGTATAGATAAACACATTTTATTATAGCACACATCTTATATTTCAACGGCTAAGAACTAGTTAATATTTCTGATTTTATTCCATGAATAATAGAACAGAAAATGCGCATAAAATGTTAAATATGTGTTTTCAACATATTTGATTGATTTCGGAGGCCATTTACCAGTCAATAGATGCTTCTTGAAATTTTAAGAAGAAAACACTCACGAAAGTTAAAAACATTACTAAATATGATTTCTAAATGTTCTGCAGAATTTTTAAGAAGTTAAGTAAAATGTGAGCTTTTTTCGGCAACACATTTGAATGCATTTTTATTTTAGATTATTTCATTACCAGTGAGAGCTATTTAGCAATAATTGTAGATTTTAATCTTTATTAGTTTTTATAATCTCGCCTAAAGTAAAACAGAAATATTAGTCATTTTAAAAGAAAATACTGTTTTCGTGTGTCTTATTTGATACTTAAGGTATCCGACTAGTTTTAAAATGCGATTTTCAACAAAATTTAGTTAAATGGATGAGGCCAGAATTAAATTCGATAAATTGGTAAATGTATCATTGTAATGTATATGTTTGTTATTGGCATTTTACCAAATGTAATTCGATGGATATGAGGCAAATACCTAAAAAGTGTTAAAACTTTAATGAAATAAGGATTTAAAAATATCCCATAGGCTGCATTATACAGGGTGGTCATAAAATAACTGTACACCTAGCGGTACACCTATACATGTACACCTAGCGGCCTAACCGCTCAACCCATCGAAAGGAAATTTCAGATTTACGTATTTGAATATATGCGAACGAGATCGTGATGATTTAAAACAATAGATCTCTCCCGGTTACGGTTACAATGAAAAAATTTCGAAATTTTCGAATGGCAACACCCTTTTTTTTCCTGTGCAAATTCATCAGCGCATTGAAAACCATAAATGGCGTTGGAACGATACACGTATGACCTAAATTACCGGTGTAATATCGTGACACTCAATCCTAATCAGTTCCTATGTAACGTAATATTCAGCACTCTAAAACAAATGATTACATTTTTATTTTCACAATGTTTACACAAACACAACTCAAAAACGCATTTTAAACAAATCTTACAACATTACTCAGTTCATAAGTGAAAAAAAAAATCGGCTACTGAAAAACATGTCTTGTAGCCACTTTTTCGTTCCTCGCAATGGTCTTTTTTGCAAGTGTTTTACGCCGTCAATTTTCATCGTGCATGTATCCTTCCAACGCCATTTATGGTTTTTCAATGCGCTGATGAATTTGCACATGAAAAAAAAATGGGTGTTGCCATTCGAAAGTTTCGATTTTTTTTTTACTGTAACCGTAATCGTGAGAGCTAGCTCTATTGTTTTAAATCATCACAATCTCGAGCGTATACCTTCAAATAGGTATATCTGAAATTTTTTTCCGATTGGTTGAGCGGTTAGGACGCTAGGGGTTCATATATCGGGGAAGTTTTTGTTATGACCACCCTGTATTTCCAAAACTCAAACAAGTTTGAACCCTAAACATTTAATGAATACCCATCAGTTGTCAAGTCGCAACTTAACAAAATATGATTTTCCAAATTACTATTTTATTATATGTACAGTCGTGGAAAAAGAAAAGTAAACACCCCCTACTAACTCCTCAACAAATTATCGTAGAAAAAAGTTACTGGTACCGAACGATTGGAAATAAAGTCTACTTCTAAATGATGTATATAAAATTTGCTTAGGGGGCCAACTACATATTAAAACGAACCATACCTTTGTTTTTTTCAATAGCAGTACACAATTCTGACAGCATAAATGAACTCTACACCCTTTAATTAGTCTAAAAACAAATTTTTATGCAATTCGTACCATAAGTTTCCGAGAAATTAATTATTTTAAAACGAGCGTATTTTAAGGGCTGCATCCAAATTAAAGTTCGGTACTCGATTGTTAACCGTGAGAGCTCCCTTCTTGATCAAGGCACCTTAAGCAGTCAATTAAGCCTGTTAGATTACAGGATAGCATACGAAATTTCAAAATATTTAGTCACTTCTATGATAGACGGCCCCTTAAACCACCATTTTGCCGTCTTTTAAGCATAATTTGAAAACTACTTGGAAGAAAAATGTGAAATTTTGGATTTCCATAAAGCAGGACTTAATAAATCTGAATCCATCAAAAAAAAATTGTAGGTTGCAATTCATAATTTTTTTAATATTAATTTCATAATTCATATCAGAAAACTATAAGAATTGCAAATTCAACGTATTTTTGTTTGGGTATATTAGTATTATTGCTACACAAAAAATTAAAATATTAGGATTATAATTTCAGAAGTTATAAATAAAAATGTAATTTAACATTAGAAGCACTAAATTTTGAATGTTTATAATTCAAAAACTTATCATTCAAATGACTTGAAATTTGGTGTCTAGGCATAGTTTGAACCAAAGATGTGATATATTTCGTTAAAATTGGGTATTGCTATTGAAAAAAATGAAGTTTGGGTTAGATTTAATATGTAGATGACCCCCTAAGCAAATTTTATATACGTCATCTAAAAGTAGACTTTATTTCCAACAATTCGGTACCAGTAACTTTCGTCTACGATAATTTCTTGAGAAGTTAGTAGGGGGTGTTTGCTTTTTTTTCCACGACTGTACATTAAATTGGTGTAAATAGCTTATGGGAACGTCCATTCGTTACTCTTGTGATAATTAGAGCAAATTTTCCTATATAATTCCAGTTATTTTATTACAAAATATAAGTAAGATAAAAATTGATATAACCAGCTAAATACCACTGTGTTCCACACACAAACATATATCTAATTTATAACAAAAAAAAAAATTACTTATGTATATATTAAATGGCTCTTGTGACACTCTGGTCGCAAGAGTAACAAAATTTTTATTGATTATATATACAAGGGAAATGTTTTGTTACAAATTATTTATATATTAAATGAATGGAGCACAATAGTATTTTACTGGTTATATCACTTTTTATCTTAATTATATTTTATGGTAAAATAATTTCAAGTATTTGTAAAAAACCGCACGAATGGTCACAAGAGTAACAGTGGACGTTCCCTTATCATAAACACTTCGCATTTGTCTAGAAAAGAATTCTCACTAAAATGCTTTAAGTCTCACGTTGTCAAAGTGTGCCTTAAAAAAGAAAATGTTAGGCACCATAAAACTCATCATTGAGTCATCCTTCCAAGATATTCTTCTCACCCGGGATATTTTATATTTCCTTACAAAGAGTAGTGGAAGATTTATAGTTCAAATCGAATTAACTCTAATTAAAATGTTGATTATTTTATATAAACAACCTCAAAAAGTGCTTCAAGGATTAATGAATATTTCAGTTGTAACCGATAATGGCGTAAAGAGTAATTAAAAAAAAATTAAAGATATTTAAATGCGATTATACAAAATCAAGAACGTAATTTATTTTTCAACGATAATTAACTTCTTTTTTTTTACGAGTTAAAGTTTTCTTTTTCAAGCATTAATAGCAAATTTAATGATTGCTATACTGACGATTAATTTTTTTAAAACTGATACTGTGATAATAAAGTATTAATTAAAGCAAAATATTTAAGTGATTAATCAGGTTTGTGAATTTTTAAGCACATAAAATGAAAATTTTCTTTTTCTGATGTTCTTCATTATTAATTAGCAAACCTGTCTCTTGTTTCCCGGGAAAACAAAAAAATACCCTCCATCGGTGAGTAATTTTTCTTCCTTTTTTTCTTGTATTTACATATGGGTTCACGTTAGTGACGGGCAATGTCGATAATTTTTATCCATTTAATCGATATTATGGCCTATTCGATTATATCGATATTATCAATCTTTTTATCGCTTTCTCTAGTCGATAAATTGTTATTCATAACAGACTTCAGATCCAATTTTATGAAGAATTGCCATAAAAAAATTAAAATTTATGATAAAAAACACATACTATACTCATCATCGTACAACACATATAAAAACTGTATTAAATACAAATTAAAAGTAAACCCAACGTTTCAGACTCTTCAATACCAATTTTTTTCAATACTGTATGTGGATGAGAATTTCGCGAAATTAGTTAGCTGTATCCAAACTGGTTTTATATAAAGTGACTTATATTTAGAAAGTGGTCGCCAAATTCGGCGATATCTTGAAGTGTCCACCATTTTAAAAGAACTTTATGGGTTAAGCTAACAAATGAACTCAGTCAAGACTTTAGTAATTCCTGTGTAAAATTAGTTAGCTGTATCCAAAATGGTTTTATTTAAAGTGACTTATATTTGGTCGCCAAATTCGGCGATATCTTGAAGTGCCCACCATTTTAAAACAACATGATGGGTTAAGCTAACCAATGAACTTAGTCTAGACCTTAGTAATTCCTGGTTCCACTAACTTGAGCTTCGTGTTTTTTAATAGTATAAGCTGGCTCTTTAAAAATAAGGAATACGAAAGCTGCCTCTCCCTCCCGGCACTGGCCAGAATGACGTTTTAGAAGATGAATTAAAATATATCGTCAAGTTTGGAATCGACCATGTGTATAATCCACAGGTTATCCATAAATTAATCGAGAAGTTCAATAGTTATCCCCCAATGCACTCAGTTAACCCATCCTATTTATAGAAAAAATTCTTATATTCCAGCATAAAGATTAAGGAGAATTTTCAATAGATTAGGAATTCATCTTGTTGGCTCCCCCACAAAAAAACTGTTTACAGCTATTACCAAAAAGCAAGATCCTATACCAATTTTAATTCATTCTGGTGTTTAAGAAATCCCTGTGCAAATCAATGCTGGTTTGTTAACATCATATATTGGCATGACAAAACGATAGCTGTTTGAAAGAATTAAAGAACATAAAAGGGATTTAAAATTCAATAGACAGTCTACAGCTCTATCTAGATTAGCTTTTAAAGGCAGTATTAAGACAGTTCATTTCGATGATGTAAAAATTATTTCTAGATATTCCAACCCTCTTAAGGCCTTTATAAGAGAATGTATAGAAATTAGTCTAAGGAAAGTCGATGATTGTAATAACAATATCTCATTTCAGGTTTCTAATATTTGGTTAAATGTTTTGAAAGAAATACATTTGTAAAGTTAAATTCAGTTTTTCCAAGCTTTGATAGCCCCACCAGTGGCTGAGAGGTTCTGCTCTCGAATCTGGTAGACGGGAGGTGCTGGGTTCAATCCCAATCGCGCCCGTCGGCCTAATCGTTCGGAGTTTTCGTGGTTTTCTTCGAACCTTGGATTTCCAAGCGTTAATACGGGTTAGGCTCCCTTAGAAAGACCCCCACGAAGGGCACTCCCCCCCCCCGTGGGCCTATATCCCTCGTGCAGATAATTGGCCGTCATAAATACAACCAACCAACTAACCAAGCTTTGATAATAATATTATAGCCTACCAATAGATGGTGCCATATCCGATGTAATATTGTTTTTCATGTTTATTGATCTTTTACAGAAATATTTTCGGTTTAATGTTTGTGACACTGATTGTGTTGTGGGTAACTTAGCTCCGTAGATGTCAAGAACTACCCTGGTGATGGCTCATTAGAAAGTGTCTGAAACGTTGGGTGTATTTTTAATGTGTATTTAATATAGTTTTTAATATATTTTGTACGCTGATGAGTATCGTAAGTGTTTTTAATCATTAAATTTGACAGCGTAAGTCCAAGTTTTAATTGAAAAAATTAAAATTAATTTCATTGTTAGATTACTTTCACTGTAATATGGCGAATTTTTCATTAGCAGTTTCGCGTCAGCTCTTGAAACATTGGATATTTTGTTTAAGGTTTTTAAAGAGCCGAGGGAAGCCAAAAGGCTTAAGGGAAGCTTTGTTTACCGAACTCCTGTCAAAATTGGAAACTGAAGACAATGTAAAACGAATAAAGGAAATTGCAGCACCCGGTGTAGAGAAACACATCTAAAATGTTGAGGACAAACCAAGACGAATGGTCCAAGTTTTGTAAGGATCGGAACCGAAGAACCTGTGATATCGAATAAAGAAGAACAGTATACTTTGCAACTGAAAATACAGTAAATTGCAGTACTTATGGCGGAGAAAACCAGAAATTAAATAGTGGTGGTGTTGGTGCAAAAGATACAAAGAGGAAGTCCAAGTGGTGTGAGTATCGGACCCATAGAATTTGAGATAGCGAATAAAGAAATGAAACAATTTTATTGAAAGATTAACCAAGAGTTATAACAGTTATATAAACAAAAATAAATGAATTTGGAAAACAAATGCAAATTAAGATATAGCGCAACATGCTATTTATTTTCAAATAATATATTTAAAATTTAAGTATTGGAGCATTATACGTTTTGTAGATGTAATATCCGATCAAAAATTGTTTAAGGATTTCGCTGAATTTACAATTTCTAGAAAAAACACCATAATTAGTTAATTAGAGTTAAAATCACACAACAATTCAAAATTTAAATAAAAATCCCTGCCGGCCCGGCTTACAGGCTGAGGTAGATTTCGAAGTTAAGTATACTAATTTCACAAACAAAAACCAAATCATGATTAGAGATAAACTCACTTTAACAATTTTATCTGTCCGCTTTTGACGAGTTTTTATTTCATTTTTATATAATAACTGGTTTTATCAGAATCATGTTAGGGCGGTATTAAAAAAATACTTTTCCATGCTCAACAACTCGAAATTTTCTAGCAGAACTCCAGATTCATTTTTAATAGGAAAAACATGAAACTTGTTGACGTGATTTTTGAAGAGATTTATAAGCGACCTGTGTTTTTAATTTTCGTTCAATTAATTAAAACTTGATATATAAACAATTATTTTCTCAGTAAGACAATATTTTTCGTTTCTAACACAATCGCTTCGGGAAATTCTGTTCAAAATGCCCACTTTGACATCATTTTCTGAAATATATTCTGCTTCTATCCTAAAATAGATCATTACGGTACATTATATAGTTTCTGAATAAGAGAATCTACCAATTGGATGCGTTTGATAGCAAAAATGAATTTAAAAATGAGTCACAAAATAAGCAGTTTGGATTTGAATACTCCCTTAATACGTTGACTTTTCCAACGCCATCCGCTTCGGGAAATTCGGTTCAAAAGGCCCACTTTGACAGCATGTTTTAAAATATATTCTGCCTCTATCAAAAAATTAACCATTACGGTACATTATATAGTTTATGAGTGAGAAAAGGTACCAATTGGAAGCCTTTGAAAGTAAAAATGAATTGTAAAATGAGTCAGAAAATAAGCAGTTTGGATTTGAATACACCCTTACTAAGATGATTTTTTTCTTCAACCGCTATGTATTTTTTATTTGTTTTTGCTGTAAGAATTGGTCCTATCCAAAACTTGTCTATAGATGTTGTAGACAATATTAAGAAGATATATGATAAATTCATAGGGATTTTATATCTTTTAAATTGACGAAGTTATGGATTTTTTTCTTCTTCAAACGCCCTTTCCGTTTTCGTTTTTAAGTTTTTTTGCGTTACGAATTGGTCCTATCAAAAACTTGTGAATATAAAAGTTGTAGATAATGTTAAGGAGATTCATGATGACATTAATTGGATTTGATATCTTGAGAATTGACGAAGTTATGAATTTTTTCCTCACAAAAACCCTATTTTTGCGCCCCTTGAGCCCATTTTTAAATTTATCAAAAATCTGTGATACATAAATTTTTGGCGCTAATTTTAGAAGTAATAAAAACTTTAAACTGATTCGATATGTACAAAATGTAAGAAGTTATGGGTTTTTTTCGGTTTTCACAAAACCCCTCCCTATTTCCATCCCCTTGGTCCGATTTTGCCCATTAACGAACTTGACCGAGATTTTATGCTCCTTGATTTTATGTATCAGTTTGGAAGAGATTGGTGCAGAATTGTGGAAGTTATCGTGTCCAGAAAAAAGTGATATATATAGATAGATGCAAATATACATAGATAGATAGATAGATAGATAGATAAAGTTTTTTTCTTGAGGGTGGTTGCGGCCTCTAGGGGTCATAATCGGTGTAGATCTGCAAAATTTTTTCAGAAATTCCAATATAGGAACGACGCCAATAGGTAGTATTTCATACGAAATCTACCTAATAGCATACCTTAACTCTATGGCTGTCACGCAGAAAGCAAAATATATATTTTCCTCTATAAATGATTTAAGAAGTTAAAGATATGTTTAGAACATTTTGTTAAAAGTTTAATTATGCTTGTGCAGATGAACCTTTAGAGAATTAAACATTACTTAAATGTATAAAAAGTGTATTAAATCTGCATATATATATATATATATATATATATATATATATATATATATACGTTTTAATAATGCATGCATTGTAGCGATCTTTCAGCTCACTGAATGTCTATACTCGAGCTGAACATTAAGTAGGTTAAGCAAGATAATTCAGATACGAACCAGTTAAAAATGGGGATATTCCCCCGGTATATATCATCATAACGATTTTCTCGATTTTTTGCAGTTTAAATGTGTATGCATTTTTTCGATGAAATTTTATGCATCGATATAATGTGTTGGGCCCAGGTTTGGATAAAATAAGCAGGAAGGTGGCGCTGTGATAGCGACTTTTTTGTTTTTTTGCGGCGGGACCAAGCTGCTGTGCTGTGGTGTACTAGTGCTCAGAATATGACGGACTCACGGGAACGGGAAGCCGGTGATCCGTGGGTGCATGGGGAGGTGATATAAGATTCGACTAACCAGAGAAGATTGGAGAAAATTATTCTGAATCACCCAATTGTCCAATCTTAGTTTAGATTATGATTTCGACTAGGTTTAATTTCGAATATAATTATGTATGAGATTGAAGAAAGTTTTCCGATTGGCACATCCGACTTATTAAAATTACCATTAATTTGTAGTTATAAATTCTAACTCTTTTTCATTTATTTCCACGCGATGAACTCTTACGACCAAGCTGAATTTACTTTCTTACACACGCACTTTTTTTTTTTTTTTCTATTTTTACACCGAGCACTTACAGATGTTGTCTGTCAGGTGTTGACATCTAGACTCCTATTCATAGGCATTCTGACACGTTGCTGAATTCATTTTTTTCGTAAACACATGGCATTTGGAGGTTTCTTTATTCAAAAACTATCAAATTGAAAAGTTTTGCTATTTTTTTATAAAAGCAGACAATCTTTCAAATAATATTTTCAAATTTGGTGTTTTGAACAAAATTTTCGGACGTTATAGTCTGTTAAAGGTTCGTCATGAAACAGCAATCGCTTATAACTCAAGATGCAATTCATTTATTGATAAATGAAAAAAACATTCGATTCCAATTCATTTCAAATCATCATCACAATCGAAAAACGTCTCTAAATGCAATGATTTTACATTTAAAAATGAGCCCGTAAATGTGCCAGAAATTCTTTCGTAGAGAAAAAATATTTTTAAAAATCATTCTTAATATATATTAATTGAATTTTTTTTTGTCTCAGATTTGTCTTATTTGATGGTCGTTATGTGTAAAATATTCAATAGCGTTTTAAGGGACGCATTTTTAAAACATGAATTCGATAAAATTGTAAATAAAGACACATCGAAATATTTACTTTTCATTTCAAAAAACTTTATTTTTTAAAAGCATTCCTACTTCATTGATGTATTTTCGCGCAGAGAGCAGCAAAATACACATTTAAAATAAAAGTAAACGATTCATAAATCTCAGGTATGCAAGCGCGCCGCGCACTTACATTTATTTTAAGTGCACTACAGTCTTAAAAATAGTGTATTCAGGAATGTCAGCTATATTGGAGCATAAATCATGTCTGCTAATATAGCAGTTTTCTTACATATTTCTTACGATTATTTTTATTCAGCAACTAATCGTGTCTATGTAAATGGTGGGAAAACACCAAAAATCTGCCTCACCTGCATACTTCATTAATACAGAAATTTTTTTATATACTTTTTATAATTATATTCACCGACAAACACATTTTTTTACGTTAAGTAAGTAGGAAAAGAATTAACAATACAAATTGACATGTTGGGTATTATTCTCTTATTTGATAGCAGAAGTAGTGTGATTAAATAAGGGGTAATTTACAATTACGATTTGCTTGTAGGAAAAATTTAGAAATGTAAGAAACGCTCCTCCGCATGTATATGTCGCGAAGTCAAACTAATCGGTATTGCCAAACGTTTTCTTTTCATACACATTAATATTTCAAAATGTTGTTACCCATGATAATACTTATTACTGCTTATTACTTCAGTGTTACACCAAGTTTGAATTTAATCTTAAACTTCTGCTTCATTTCTCTAATCGCAGTAAAAACGAGATAATCTCGATCATAATATTTAATAAAATCAATATTTTTCGTTATTTTGTTGAACGGCAGCTACTTGAGAATCGCCGAGTTAGCTAGATGGGAATTATCTGTGTCTGTATGAAAAGCCAATGTACAATAGAACTAAGGAAATTAGAGAAAACTCGTTATCGCAGCACATCCTTTCAGGAGAAAATCCCGATTTTTAACTGACACCTGACATCCATAGTCAAAAACACATATATGAAGTTTGGTTCAATTCTATTTATAACTTCGCATTCTTCCCGGTAATACAATAATAAAATTGGCACAAAAATAGTTATTACAGTGACTCCTTCCAGCGGAATATCCCCACATTCAACTGGGACATAACCAAATGGCCATGCTGGCCATAGCCAAAAACATATATATGAAATGCGTTTCACTTCAATGCATAAAATCATACAATTTTCGATGATACAATAATGGAAATAGCAAAAACAATTGCTATTATATCTCACCCTTTCGCGAAATGCTCCCAAATTCAAATGGGACTTGCTGACCATAGCCAAAACAAATATATGAAATTTGGTTCAATTCTACGCATAACTTCATACACTTTTCTATGACACACAGAATACATTGGTAAGCGGTCGAACAGACATTTTGTACAAACATGATTTTCGGGATCTCAAACAAATAAAACATGGAAATCCGTTGAAAACTGGAAGTCGAAAAAAAATTTCGATTACAATATTTTCTTCTTCAGAAAGAAAAATATAAACAAACAATTCAATTTAAAAAATCAAAAATTCCGACTGCGTAAAAAGCGAACTAATTAATTATTTCTCATCAATGTGAAACAATTTTTTTTCAACTCCTACTATCAGCTCACACTCTCGCTATATATATCTTGTTCAAATTTTCAATCGTTAATAAAATACTTCTTATTCATCTAATCAAGCTCAAATATTTTTTTAAAACTTGTAGTGGATGACACTTGATGTTAATCCAGTTTTTTTTTAAATATTAATTCATTAATTAAATTTAATTAATTAATTTTCAATAATTGAGGGGGCCCTCTTCTTGATCAAGGTATTTTAAGACCGAGAAAGCCCTCTTCTTGATCAAGACATTTTAAGCGCCACTCAAGACGAAAGAAGCATGGGAGAAAAAAAAATACGCGTGAAACACATAACCCTTCTTTTCAGTCGGGTAAAAAGTTGACATTCGTCCCAATCGACTAGCAGAAATGTACTCTTTATACGATATTCCAGTGATTATGAGCCCATCTTTTTCGATACTTCACCGCATGAGAAAATATCCATTAAATCTGTACAAGGAATCATTCTAGTCTTTTTTGTTCTCCATTGATACAACTGATAATACATTTTCTTAACAGAAACTTCCTAGAGAATTTTTCATGAACAATCGATTTTTCTATTTGTTATTTGGGAAAAATTGTATCTTTCGTATTTTCCAGCTATTGATTTATAAGTTTCAACCGACTTTTCCCTCTTTGAATTGTGCACATTTCTGTCAAAAGACAGATTATCATTTAGAAACGAAATAGAAAAGGTTTTAAGGGTACAACGATCGAAATGTATATGAAAAAGTACTACTAAAGTAATTTTAACTTGTTTTCACAAGTTATTAATTTTTTAATAATTGTCTGTTTTATTGTCCACGATCCAGCTTTTCACTGGGTTAGATCATTTAGTATTATTTTTAATATAAATTTAGTATAACCACTTTTTACTGAAAATAAACTATGAGTAATAAGTAACTTATTCCCAGTATGATATTATTTTATGATTATTTATTAAATGATCTTCAAAGCCAATTTTTTGTATGCCATCAATAAGCTATTAATAGTTAAAAATCATAATTTAAGTTCGTAATTTCTAGAAATTGTAATTATTTAATTACAATATCAGTCTGCAAAGTAATACAAAAGAAGATGTTACAATTGCTGTAACAACTGCTGTTCAAAAAAATTAAAAATATAGCTAATTACCATTATACGCAACATAAAAATAATAAACATAAATAGGTTTATAACTTATATGTATACCAATATTTCAACTTTTGTTAAATGGCAGGTAACAGGTTTTACTTTTTACATTGAAAGTAGTTTAAAAAAAGAAAAGAGAAATATTTTGTTGTTTACATGAAAAATTTCAGAACAAAACTTTTTGTATCATGGAAATGTTTCATTTCAAGAAATTAAAAGTTGTTTTCAAGACATTAAAAAATGTTTTTCGATTTGGATATTTCCACTCTATCCAAAAGAATGATATCAAAATATAATTTGAAGGACTATCTGTATATATAAATACGGACTACTAGGATCAAAATGATCAGAGTGTGATTTCCTAATGGATATGATTTATTCATGTGATGTGTTACGAAGACATTTACAAATTGTAAAAAACAAAAGCAGAGAGTTTTAGAGAGAGGCGAAATGTCCCAAGTGGATCTGCGGGAAACACACGAAACAACTTCATAAATAAATACTGGAAAAAATACAGTTTTAAGCATTTCAGGAATTTTTTTTGAACAGCCTAGGTTTTTTGTATTTTAATGCGTTCTAAAAAGCTGTAATCTTCGAATAACCGATACAGAAAGTTTGACGAGTAATTATGTTTTTAGGAAACACTAACATTCAAGATAAAGACATTTATTTACTTGTATTTAAATTATTCAGTACAGTTGAAAAAATATGGAATCTGAAGTTTTTTACTTTTTAACAAGGATCTATTAATAATATTATGGAAGTATTTTAGACCGGGCGACGGCGACACATATGACTACGTCATTGAGTTACGGGATGAAACAATGATCTAGGACAAGATTTATAGGAGAAGATTAAGGAATGGCTGGTCTGCCTCGACATTATTGGTTCGAAATGAGCAGCAGCGGGCGCCAAGTCGTCAATTTGGCATCACTATCACGTGATTGAGTTACGGAATGAAACCGGTGCCTAATTAAAGGTAAAATAAAGATTTTAAAGAATGTTTTGGTCTGTCTGAGCATATCCTAGTAGAAACCCCCGGTAGACTAAAGTCTGTAACAAAATAATACTACGTCATAATGTACAATTCAAACCCTATAAACATAATATTTTACAGTACATTGCCATATATATTACTTCGAATCTACTTTCAAGAAGAATTAAGGGTTTAGGAAAAGTTTATTAACAGTACGTGAGAAAATGGCTGATTCGGGATAACTTGGTACGATGCGAGAAGAACGAGGCGCAAATTCTCTATTTTGACGTATTATCACGTCATTAAGTTACACGGCTTGAAATTTTGCCACATTAAACATAACGATTAGTACAATACGAATATTTCAATCTGCCTCGTGATATCTCGGTAGGATATAAGCAGAGCGGGGCGCCAATTCTTAATTTCGGCGGTATAATCAAGTCATCGAGTTACGGCCTGAAATTTTCACACATTAAAGGCACGTATCAGTACAATAAAAATATTTCAGTCGATGAAAGTCGATCCGAAATAATGTATATCGTAATGTAATGTAAAATATTATGTTTATAGGGTTTCAGTTGTACATATGACGTATTTTTTTCTTATAGATTTTAGTATGCCGGTGGTTTCTACCAGGATATGCGCAGGCAGACCAAAATATTCTTAAAAGACCTTTTTTTACCTTTAATTAGGCACCGGTTTCATCCGCAACTAGATGACGTGATAGTGACGCCAAAATGGCGGCTTGGCGCCCGCTGCTGCTCATATCGGACCAAAAAATGTCAAGGTAGACCAGTCATTCCTTAATCTACTCCAAATAATTTTGTCCGACATGAAGATTCCATGTCGTAACTCGATGACGTTTTAAAAACGCCAAAATTAAGAATTGATGCCACGCTCTGCTCGTCTCGTGCCAAGATATGACTAGACAGACTGAAATATTCTTATTCTACTGTTATGTGCCTTTAATGAGCCAAAATTTTAAGCCGTTACACGATGCCTTGATTATACGGCCAAAAGTAAGAATTGGCTCTGCTCATCTCCTACCAAGATATCATGAGGCAGACTGAAATGTCCCTATTGTGCTAATCGGTATGTTTAATGTACCAAAATTTCAAGCCGTAACTCGATGACTCGATAGTACTGTCAAAATAAGGACTTGGCACCCCGTTCTCCTCGCTTTGTACCAAGTTATCACGAATCAGTCATTTTCTCACGTACTGTTAATAAACTTTTCCTAAACCCTTTATTCAGCTTGAAAGTAGATTCTAAGTAATATATATGGCAATGTAATTTAAAGTATTATGTTTATAGGGTTTGAATTGTACATTATGACGTATTTTTTTGTATAGATTTTAGTCTGCCGGGTGTTTCTATCAGGACATGTGCAGGCAGACCAAAATATTAAGACATTTTTTTACCTTTAATTTGGCACCGGTTTCATCCCGTAACTCGATGACGTAATAGTGACGAAAAATGACTAGTTGGCGCCCGCATCTGCTCCTATCGTACCAAGAATTGTCGAGGCAGACCAGTCATTCCTTGATCTATTCCTAAAAATCTTCTCCTGAATCATGATTTCATCCCGTAACTTGATGACGTAGTCATTTGTGTCGCCGCCGCCGACTGTGTAATTTATTTTTAGGACTATCTTTTGAAAACTGAATAAAAATATAAAAGACAACTTTGAAAATTATAAAAGATTTTGAAAAACGTAAATCCAGTTGAATATGAAATATATATATATATATATATATATATATGTATGTATACATACAGTGTGACTTCAAAAATCCGGCACCAAAAACCATCTTTCCCTCTTCCTTTTTCTTTTACACTTTCAAGTTATGTCAGAAGAAAAATAGCAATTCTTTTTTAATTAAAAACTTCAAGATCGAAAGTAAAAATGGAAAAATAGAATATTTGACTTTTTTTTTACATTTGTTAAAGGCGATTATTTTCTGGGAGCTGCACTGTTGCTTAGTAACGGTAAAAAACTTTGGCGAATGCATGGTACAGTATATGTAAGAACGAATTTTCGGCAACGGCGACAACCATGATAAGGAAAAATTTTTAGGCTTTCAAATTTGCCGTGAAAAGGCTGCAATTTATGACCTAATTGAAAAGGCAAAATCTGAAAATGCATTAAGTGTCGAAAAAAGGGATACAGAAGATTGGCTAACCATTGATGAAAATGCATCAACAACACGCAATTTAACGGACAACGATATCACTGACGCTGTGCTAAATAGAACCGCCGATAACTATAGTAAAAGTTCAGAAGATGAAGATGAACAACTGGCAGAAGAAAAGGTGTCACTAGAAAAATGCATGAATTTGACTGGAGTATTAATATATCCTTTGGAGAAACAAGACTGTATTTCCGAGAAAGACATTCTTCATTTGTATAAAATACAAAAACTTGTTAAAGAAGGCCAAATCATTGAAGCAAACAAAGTTGAGATCAATGTTTCTGAAATTATAAGAGAAAAAATAATTTCACTCTTTATTACATTTTCTTCCTGTAACATAGAAAATATCATATAAACTATTTTTTCTACTTAATTTTCTGTTTTTCTTACATAATTATCCCTTAATTATGAATTAAATTATGGCGAAAGGCACCATTAAGAGGCTACTTCAGTGATTTATAAAGATATCTCGGTTGCATTGTAATACTTTTAAATGATATTTTTTTGCATTGGATAGCTGAAATCGATTTGTATGCAGGCCGTTTTTTACTTTTTCGATTTCGATTACAGATTATTTTTTAAGAGGATGCTTTCAGTTTCGAAACCGGTTCCGAAAATGAAAGTGCCCTCATTAAAAATATCTGTAAAGAAAATCGAAAAAGCAAAAAACGGCGTTTGTACAGATCGATCTCAGTTATCCAATGCAAAAAAAAAAAAAAAAAAAAAAAAAAAAAAAAAATCATTTAAAAATATTAAAATGCAACCGAGATATCTTTATAAATTTCTTCCATAAGATTAGCATTAGCGAACGGGTCTTTTAACTTGACTGAAGTAGGCTCTTAAGAATATAGTACTACTTTTGATATTCTTAGTTACTAGTTTTGGTATTCCTTCAAAAATCCAGCATAGTCTCCGTCACGATAATGCCGGATTTTTGAAGTTATACAGTATATATATATATATATATATATATACATATATATATATATACATATATATATACATATATATATACATATACATATATATATACATATATATATATACATATATATATACATATATATATACATATATATACATATACATATATATATACATATATATATACATATATATATATATATATATATATATATATATATATATATATATATATATATATATATATATATATATATATATATATATATATCCATATTTAGTTCTTATTCCCAAATTTCATAAAACTCCAATTAAATTTAGGACTGTAACTATTGGTTGCAATGCATATAATAATAAAGCCAATAAACTTCTCTTAAAAATTCTTAATCAATTATATGTACTTACTACAAACAATGATAATACACATTGTATAAAAAATAGCTATCAACTTGTCAATATTTTAAAAAATCTTCATTGTGTATATAATATAACGACATATGACTTCAAAGATCTTTTTAATAATATAGACCTATTAGATTTACATAAAATTATAAATGCATTATTTAAAAAGTATTATAAAAAACTGGAATTACCATCTAATATTGATATTGCATATTTTAAATCTTTAACTAACTTCATTATCTATAATAATTATATCTTGCAAGATAACACTTTATATTTACAGCATGTCGGTATACCACAAGGCGGTTGTACATCCAGTTTACTCTCAGACTTATACTTATATCATTATGAACGTAATTTTACTAATAATAATCTACATTTATATCGTTATATTGATGACATAATTTTAATTGATACTGATCATTCTGAAATTACACAATTTCCAGTAGATTATCCGACTAATTTGGAATTAACGGAAAACCTTTTATCTAACAATACAATTAACTTCTTAGATCTTAAAATTACAATAAAAGACAACAAAACAATCACAGATTTATATGACAAACGTAAAGAATTTAAATTCAAAGTTAATACATTTACAAATTTTAAATCTTGTCTACATCATTCTGTATTTCGAAATATAATACTTAATCATTTATATAGAATAAAATGTTTATGTTCTTCTCCTCTAATTAACAATAATATTAAAAAACTAATTTATGATGCATTAAATCGTGGTTTTCCAAAAAAATTCACATATTCATTAATATACAATTAGTATTTTTCTTACATGATCTTTAAAACAAATTAACACATGCGTAAACAAAATTACAAAAAAATTATAAAATAAAAAAAATCTCTATAAAAAAATAAAAATTGTAAAATAACATAAAAAATTATTATAGGTTGGATGGGTGGGTAGATGTTAGAGTTCGGAGGAGGGTGGTGTTGTCTGGATAATACGCAATGGTTAATTTAAAAAAAAAATTGGGTGCTTTTGTATTATTACTATATTTTTGATACGTATTTTATAAGGATGTTGATTTGATATTTTATATGTAATTGGTGAATTTCATTAATAATTAGCTTAATTATTGTTTAATCTTATTTACAATCATTTGTTATAAATTTAATAAGGACAATATCATATTAATTACTAATAGTATGCCATTTTTATAGTGATTAATATACATATAAGTATATTTAATATAAATAAAGTTATATTGTATGTATTAAAATTTGGTAATTATTTTTATTATTATTCCTCTATTCTTATTAGTATTATAATATTTATTTATTTTCACTTAGTGTTATAAAATTTATTATCGGTTTAATGTTTTTGAATGTCCCACATTCATCCTTTTAGGATTTTTATGGATGTATAAAATAATCCACACACTATATTTGTGCTTTTTAGGTAATCGGAATTTAAGTATCTGTTCACCTTCTTTATACTACCATATGTTTTTTATTTCCTGTTCATTTTATAATTATCTTATATATAATAGTTTTTATTAAAGATTTTTATATTTTTAATAATTATTTATATTAATTATTAATGAATTTATTTTGTTTTATAGCATATAGCTATATGCTATATATTATCGATGTTCTAGAATTATTTAAATTCTTAGTGTAGTTTAAATAAGTTAGCTAATAGAATATTTTGTATGCTTTTTAAATTTTATTAACAATAGTTTTTTAAAAAATACATTGTGTGGTTTATATTCTGTTTATAATTATCTATATATAAGGATCTGTTTGGTTTTGCTGTTAATAAAACAATTGTTACATTCAATTGCTTACAACTGTTTGTCTTTTGACAATTAAATCATAAAAGTAATACTAGATGGCAACACCACAATTTGTGTTTTTTTTTCCGATAAGTTCTATATTTACTTTTTCCAGCTACATTTCAGTTATAATTTACTACACCGGGGGGAATTTTTAGCTAAATTTTGACGATATTGTTTAACGGTTTTTAATTAATTTAATAGTGCATTTTAATTATGTAATTACTTTCTATTTATATTATTTTATATTATATTAACAGTTATTTAACATTTATTTCAATATGTATTAACTGCATCCTATGGTATCAATTACTGTGATTTCTTAACTGTTTTATTCACCTTAATCTTTACGATATTATGGGTGCCATGTGCGCGTGGATTTATTCTAAAATATTAAACGGTATGGTGTTTATTATTTCATTTTATATCCTATAATTATTTAAATAGGTTTTATTGATTTTTCCATTTCATATTATTTGTTTCTATTCTGTTTTCATTTTTAATCAATTCACTTGATTTTAATGGTTGTTTGGGCACAGGGGAAAATAACTTTTAGCTTTAGCTTATTTTTCCCACAGAAAACACCATTTTGCTTATATCATTGAATTCTGTGCCCTTGAAAACGTAATTCAATATATAAGCATTTCCATTATTTGTCGGTGTCCACTTTCTTATTTTTCTTCCATAATAATTCTTATAATTAATTTAATCTTTATATACTCACAGCTTTAATTCATAATATTACGGTTTTTGATGGTGGTAGGTTATGTTTAATTATTGGTTATATATATATATATATATATATATATATATATATATTAAAATTACAAAAAATCGGTAAAAAACAATACATAATACCTCCATAATATAAACAATACATCTCCTCCTTAAATAGGGACGAGAAATAAATGTATATATATTTATTCTATCCTTTTATCTTAGGCACTGCAATTCGATATCAGCTTTTGGAAGAAAAATGCCAAAATCATTTTGCCTTTTTTAATAATGTTGAGTGACAGCAGGAAATAGGAAGACGAACCTATTATTTCTGTCCTATCTAGTGACTTTTTTATGCTCCTCATTTTTACAATATGTATTTTAAAAAACTGTTCGAAGTTTATAAAAATTGCTCACATTTTTGTATTTTTTTTTCCTTTTTATAATTTTGTGAAAACATATTTTAGAATCACGTTTCTTAGCAATTCAAAAATCAAGTTTGAATAATATTTCATTTTTTTAATGCTTTGCAATAATGTGTGCAATAAAAATATTTTAAACGTTACATTGTTTAAATTTTCTTAGCAATTTTAATTTTTTAATTAATAATACAAAGGTACAAAACGCAGTCGAAATGATATTTTGAAATCTGCTGTTTTATTTTTCTAGAAAAATATATTTTATGAAGGCCATGGTTGGAAAGTTAACACATGGTTGAGCGGTGACGAACATTACCATACTCTTACTTTTTCTGTTATCACTATTTTTTTTATAAAAATCTTTGCCTTATTTAATCGCAGATTTGTGAGAAGATTCGGTAATGATTATTATTTGAAAATTTTGGAAATAAAAATACTTAATACAGTTTTATCTTAAATTGCCGATAAACAATGTAAAAATCAAGTTGCGGTATCGTATTATTTTGTAATTAAATAAACGATTCTGGAATGACTCTTATGGAAATACAGTGTGGTTAAAAAAAAAAAAAAAAAAACTTTCTGAGCTGGGGGGCATACGTAACTCCTTAATATACGGAATCAGACCTACAGTAAAATCTCCCTAAAGCGACCACGTCCCGTTCCAATAAAAATTGGTCGCTACGAGAGGTGGTCTCTTAAAGAAAGTAATGTTTAAATCTAGATTTTAACTGTTGAAAAAGGTACTAAATTTTACTTTTCACATTAGGAAAAATTTGAAAATTTAAGTATGAAAACAAAAGATAATTACATAAGTTAATTACCGCTGAGATTAAAAATGAATACATTGACGCTTGCTTTGATTTTACGGTTTTATCTTTTATAACTTGTATTTGCAAGTCCTATCGAAGTTCAATAAATAAATGCAATTTGTTTTTTTGTTTTTTTGGACGAAAAATAATAATGACGATTTCATTAATTTATCTATTTCTTTGAGAGTTTTCTGACAGAATAGGGCAGGGGAGTTTATTGGCCGTCATTCTTAATTTGTCATCAGAGTTAAATTCATTGCCTAGAAAGGCACAAAGGGGTTTAAACACTTAAAAGTTACCGGAATAATAATAAAAAAATTCTAAACTTAGTTTAGAAGTTTCATGAATAATGCGCTCTCCTGAACTATTTTTTAATAAAACCTTCTTCAAGGGACCAAGAAAAAACGGATTTTTTTCATTCATTCACGAAATTTATTCTTTTTTTCAAAGAAATAGGTCACTCATGGAGGGAGTTCAACTGGGATGATCTCTATATGGAGGTAAAATTAGTAATAAACCAATGGGAATACATTTCGTTCCATGAAAAAAAAAAATGGTCTTTCAGGGAGATGGTCGCTTAATGGAGGTGGTCGCGCTGGGAGGCTTCACTGTATTTTATATTTAGAATTTTAGAGGATTGGACAAAGATTCCACAACTAAAAGCCCATATAAAAGCTTTTTTTTTTAAGAAGAGGTTATGCAATTCGTATGTATCTTTTTCAAATAACTAAGCATATTACGTCTAAATCAGAATTTTAATTAAAACAAGTAACTGCAATCGAAGATCGCACAAAGGATTTCTTTAATATACCTTTCAAAACACTTTATCCTTTAATTAAAAAAATCCAAATTCATTAATTTATAATTATTAAATCCTTACATAGACGGCAGCATTATTAAATTTACTTTTCAAATGATAACAAAAGAAAGCTATTTTTTAATCAAATTAAAAATATTCAAGTCAGTCTATTTAAGTAAAATTAAAATTCTTAAATTTAAAAAAATTAGAAGAGATTTAAAGAACGTTTAAAAATTCTAAAAATTTAAAAATCGTTTAAAAGAAATTTAAAATGCTGAAATTTCTCAAGAATTTCAAACACTCATAGATGGCAGCATTATTAAATTTAATTTTAAAAGGATTAAAAAAGGAAGCTATTTTATATAAAAAAATATATTCAAGTCAATTTATATAAATAAAATTCAAAATTCAAAAATTTTTAAATTTCCAAAATTTAAAACAAGAAACAGGTTAAATAAAATTTTAAATTTCTAAAAGGCAAAAGAATTATTTAAACCAAATTTAAAATAATGAAATTTCTCAAGAATTTAGTGGATGTTCAAGGAAAATTTTAAATTTCAAATAATGTCAAACGAAACAAATTGTTTAAACGAAATTAAAAATTGCAAAATTTCAAATATTTAGAGGAAATTTAAACAAAATTTACAATTTCGAAATTTCTCATAAAAAACTTTTTTAATAAAAAAAATTTTAAAATACAGGATGCACTAAAAAGTGTGGTGTCCCAACTTCAAAATTTTATTTAAAAAAAAGGATTAGGCCTACAGCAACACTAATTACATTACTAATTCGATTTCAAAAGAAAATTGTTTGCTTATTTTGTATTTCACTAAAAAATAGTTTTCAATGATATTGGAAACTTTTATAGAATAATATTTACTATTTATATATTTATCGTCTGCATAGAAAAAAAAAATAGAAAAGCCTAATATTTGTTTCTTATGCTATCAATTATTTAAAAAAATAAATCGGAATCTGATTTAATTCTAGTTATATGTACTGTACATTTACTCTTCGGATAAAGCGGGCGGAAAACTTGTGGCGCTCTATTTGGTGACTTAACTCACTTTTGACGTGAAATAAACAAATAAAAATGTAATAATAAAATTTAAAAGTATAAAAAGTACATAAAATAGGATTTTAATAGAGAAATTTTATCAGTTCTCTTACTTTTATGTATAAGGCTACAAAATACACCAGGTGTCGCTTCTAAGTGTGAGCAACACCTTTTCAGATGCTGGTTTTGATCGAGGAAAAGTTAAAAGTTTTCATTAATTTTCTATTGATCAGTGTCGTTCTAAAACCATTAATTTGAAACTTGATGCCTAGCTGCAAACGATTTATAATGTATATTTTTGTAATTACTTGAATTTTATTTTACATTTTCATACTTGATTTAATTATTAAATCATGGATATCAAGGTAATTTCTTTCATCGTTCTTATATGAATATTTTTCTTTCTTTCTTTTTTCTTGTTTTCAATTTTTCACGGAAAAGAATAACAAACATTTTTTTATCCCTCTCATGCATAAATTATTTTTCATTATTTGTCATTATTCACAAAAAAAGAACCCATTATAAAATAATTTTATTATTGTGCTGCATGCTAGCTATTATCTGTCCACAAATCAGATCTCAACAAATGAATGCTGAAAGGTTTTTTGCTTTATAGGACAATACTTATCTGTCCTCATATGAGGCCCGTATGAATGAGAGGGTTAAACACTCACACCTATCTATTTTTGTTAATGGTCGGAAAATATAGTAAAAATCGCAGATGAGTTCAATTTATTTAATGGATAATTATACATATTTAAGCTTAAATATTTTTACTAAGAAAATTAGTATTTTTAAAAAATATTGTTGAGCGTTAAATTTTATTTACAATTAATACAGTTAATACATTTGAATAATAATAATAACAAAAATACAAATTATATAACTTCTCCTCTTAAAATATGACATTATTGAAATGAATGAGCGCCAAAAATATTGAAAAATCATTCTGCCAGACGAGGGGATCGTATTGGTGATCTATACAGAGATTCACAGCTTTAAATTGATGCCTTAGACCACTGGGCTATCCGGATCTCATCCTAAGTTATTCTAAAACTGAACAGGTACTAGATTGAATTTTACGCATGCGCTGTTATATTGATTTCGCACTGAACCTAAACCTTAGCATTTTAATATATATGATTCCAGATAGATGTAACTAATTTAATACTTCGGAAATATGATGTAGGTATCTATTGGCTGATTAAAAAGTTTTGACTGTAAATTGCTGTATTTGTAAATGTGTTCATGCTGTTTTGATGAATGTTGCCATATGATAGATAGGCCATTTCTAATGAGACCAGAACCTCAGCTCAAAGTAGAATCTAGCCCTATTCAAACATCCAGTTTCGAACTCGTGTCTTTTTTATTAGTTTCACTATAGTATCTAGTGAAACCCTACTATTATCTCTAGTCTCACTAATAGTTTTCACTATAGTATCTAGTGTTCCAACCACTAGACAAGGAGGAGGGTTTTAGTATAAATACAACACTTTTTTTTTTTCATTCAAATATAAAATCTACTCTTTTGACTAGCCTGAAAAAATATTTTAACAGCAGTTGATGCATGTATTTCTTTCATCTTGTCAATTATTTTAAACTAGTTTTATTTATATCTACATACATTCATGTTAAGAATATATTTCCTATAAATATATTGAAAAAATAAAAGTATATTTGTAAAAAATATAAGTTATATTTCGCAACGTATTAAAAATGAGAAATATTTTGTTAGAAAACATTATTGCAAATTGAGTACATAACTAAAAAATTACGTAATATAAATATTTTCTTGACGAATTCATAAACTGACATGTTTATGCAAAATTAAACATAAAATGCATTAAAAACGAAAAGACACAAAATGTATATTATTATTTATTAACGCATTATTAATGTTTTTAAGGCTATTAAAAAACTCGCCATCATTAAATTAACTTTAAATACGGCAGAATCATTTTTCATCGCAAGCTAAAGCAAGGAAATGAAATGCTTAAGAAATTCTAATTATTCACAAGCTCAATTTATGTAATGAAAACGAGTACTTACACAGGCTGTTAAATTGACTGCAGTGTATAAATAACAAGATGGATGTATAATTCTATTGAAAATCGATTTATCATTTATTTAGTTTAAAAGACTTTTATGGTTATGATTGATGGTATTTAAATTTTTAAGGCGAAATAGTTTGCAACTAAAAGTAATTTAGTACCCTTTTTTTCCAATGTTTTTCCTCATTAAATAATGCTCATAAGACTGAATCCGTCATAGATCAATGGAATACATCAACGAGTAAAGGATTTTGTTCAATTTATTTATCATATAAATTGCAGTGATTAAAAGGGATGTTGCCGTGGAAAAAAGTTATTAATACAACGGTTTTCAAAATGATACATCGATTTAAATACGTTATATTTTATTTATAAATTAACAAAATAAGCTAATTTCACATACCATAAACTGGGACCATAAAAAAATAATTTTACATCTTCCATGGCACTTCTGTGTTGAGAATACTCACAGAATTCAACAATACTTTGTGAATCATGTCAATACTTTCAACACAATAGAAGTATTTTTTAACTCACAGGCTATCAAATCCTGAGAGCTAATGTGCCCGCAGGTTCTGCATGTATGTATGTACGTAACGCGATAACTCTTGATAGAAATATCCGATTTGCTTCAAAGTTTTTTTCTAGGTTCATTCTCATAAGGCGCTTCCCTGGTTAGTTTTGGGGGTCCATTGTTTAAGTATAAGGGGGGGGGGGGGAGTACGGGAGCTAATCCTCCCCCCTTTAACTTAGATAAATGGGGTTTTCATGCAAAATTATCAGATTTGCTTCAATTTTGCTATGCCAGTTAATTCTGATAAGGACTTTCCCTGATTCGATTTAGAGGTTCATTATTTAAGTATAAAGTGGGGGGGGGGAGGATCGGGGGATAATACGCCCCTTAATTTAGATAAATGGGTTTTCTTATCCGATTTGCTTCAAATTTGGTATACTGCTTTATTATGATAAAGCGCTTCCCTGATTAGATTTGTAGGTTCATTGGTCAAGTATAACGGGGTAACGGGGGTGATAATACCCTCCTTAATTTATATAAATGGGTTTTTCTATCCGATTTGCTTCAAATTTTGTATACCGGTTTATTCTGATAAGGTGCTTCCCTGATGATATTTGGAGGCTCACTGGTTAAGTATAAAGATGTGAAAAAGGGGTGGGGGATCATCCCCCCTTCAATTTATTTTTCGAAAAGCATTATTCTTTGAAGAGTATAATATACAATTAGTATGAATAGACTGTGAGCTCAATGCCATCAGTTTAACTGGGCACTTTTTCTTTTCTTTTCTTTTCTTTTTTTTTTTTTTTTTTTTTTTTTTTGTAGATTCAAGTTAGCCCAATTTAAAGTACTTGCAATATAACATTAAAAGTATAAATGGTTATCAAAAAATCAACTTACAAATTGTCAATTTGAGCACCTTCCGTTGTTCTGCACACGGTGATTCCACCGTCGGCGTAGGCTCACTTTGAGATGTTCCAACGATTTAGTTCGAAGGAATTTACACCGAGTGATTTTTTTCAGTAGAAATATGTATAGAACATAAAATACGAACCACCTGTTTTCTAAGTAAGCGCGAATTGCGAAATCGAATTGGTACTGTGATGCAAAACACTGATGAGGAAGTACGCGGTTTAAACGAGCCTGGATGGATATGACTGCCTCTATATAACGAAGAGTGCTGTTATAAAGAATTTCCGAGTTTATGTAAACTACTTCTAATTAGACTTGGACTTTTATTGATATTTTATTTTATACATTTAAAGCGAAGAATGATATTACATCATTTCAAAAATATTCAAAACAAATACATAAATACAGACAATTCAATTAAAAACGTTTACGTGGACACTGGACACTATTTTTTATTTTTCATCATAGCAATGTGAAATTTTGTGGAAATATACATTGCACCAAAAAATATATAGAAGTCCTTAAAAACAGTTTATAGTCTTATTACAATTTTAACACTTTTTTAAATTTTAAATTTTAAAATGCTTCATGCGTCTTAATTTTTGAGATATTTCCTCGATTTTGAATTCTAAACACTTAAAACTCATACAAATAAATCTGTGTAACGATTTATTAATACCTTGAATAATTAATTTTCAAGAGAATTTTTCTGAATTCCATATCGATTTTCATCAAAATTTTGTCTTTTAATAATTTAAAAATCAAAATTAATTAACTTAACCCAGATAACATGCACAGTATTAGCAAGTTTGATTTTTTTTCTGATATTATCTTGCCGTGACAAATTTGACTTGACAAATTCGCAACGAATCTCCCGCAAGGTAGACCATCACCCACTTGCATGTATAGTTTGTCGTGAAACTGATGCAAGATTGTCTTTAATTCACGAAAGTAAAAAATCCCTCTGTAGCGAGAACAGACAATCAGCACATGCACAGAAATTTCAGAAATTGGGTGCTACTCAAAGGCAAGACGCACACATCATTGTTACCGTTATGAAATTTCATTTTCATTGATTGTTTAAGTTAAGGAACCCAGAAAAAGATAGGTATTTATTATTGAAACTGTTTAAATGTAGTTTTTTTTTTTTTTTTTTTTTTTGTAAAGTAACATTTTATCAATAATCTACAACTTATTTCATATAATAATTCTTGCAAATTAAAAATCATGTTAATTTACTAACTTATGTTTACGTCTTCGGTCTTCAGCAATTTTAAATTTATATCGAAAATTTTAATTTTTAAATGAATTTTTCTCAATATTATTGGATTTTTCTAAACTATCGTTTCCATTGATATTTATTTATTTATTTATTTTTGCCTTTAATCCCATTCGAGTCTATAATTTTTAACCCTTTCAGGACTCCATCCCTTACCCAAATTTTATTCGGTTGGCACCACTTTTTTGAAAAAGAAATATTCACCTTATTTAATGACAGACAGAATGATACAATAATAAATCCAATTACACTATTTTATAACACTTTTAGAACTTGTTTAAAGTTCTTTCATCAGTAATGTAAATGAATGCGAATTCATGAGAGATGACATAATATGAACTTGCGGTTGAGGGCATGTGTCACAAGCAGTTCTAGCTTCCATGTTTAACTAATTGTGGCACATGCTCTCAACCGCAAGTAAATTTATGTCATCTGTCGTGAATTCGCGTTTATTTACAGTACTCATGAAGAACTTTAAACAAGTTCGAATCGTTTAATGTTATTTTTTAAAGTTTCTTATGTGCTTTTAAACTGTTAAAAAAAATCCATACAATTTAATTAATTATATCTTATTTCGACGATTTGTGAATAAAACATAATCAGATGAAATGACACAAATCATTTCGAAGAAGATTATCCCAAAAGCTTATTTATTTATTCGGGGTTTTAATTACGTACTTTCCTTAGTATAGCTTACCGTTTGGGAAGACTCGCCGATCTTTAGACTTACACTCGCATCGTAACACCGGCTAATAATTTATAAGAAAAATGTTGCAAATAAAGGATTAGATTGAATATATTTATAAAAAGTATTTGCATATAGTTAAATTCATATAGTTTTTATAAGAGAGCTTTTTTTAAGAATATTAAACAAAATGAGACATAAAGGAAATCATACTCGAAATCTTTATTGAAAAATTTTATTTATGAACCTTTGTATGGTTGCAGTTCATGGAGTTGATATTTACCTACATCAAAATTAAATTAAAATAGTTTGATTTGCCAATCCGAAAAATTTCTTCTATGTCATATATTCTAATATTTCAAAATGTTATCATACATGTCAATATTTCATTTTTATTAGTTCAATACTATATCAACTTTGACTTTCATCTTAAATTTCTGCTTCAGTCAATTAATCGGAGTAAAAACGAGTTAATCTCGATCATAATATTTATCTCGAACAGTCGGCTTATCAAATTGGGAAGTTCCCGTCGATTCACGAGCCACTGGTGTACAATAGATCTATGAAACATTAAGAAGATTACACAAAAATTGCTATTACAGCGCACCCTTCTGGCGGAATTTTTCGACATTCAGGGAGGACCTTCTTGCTATGGCCAAAAACATACACAAAAAATTTGCTTCAGTTCTATGCATAACTTCATAAACTTTTCGAAGACACAATATTGAAAATGGCACAAAAATCGCTATTACAGCGCCCCCTTCAGGAAGAATTTTTCCAAATTCAGGAAGGACCTTCTTGCCATGACCAAAAACAAACAAAAAAAATTTGGTTCAATTCTATACATAACTTCATACACTTTTCCATGGTACAATATTCAAAATGGCACAAAATTCGCTATTACAGCACCCCCTACCGGCGACATTTTTCCAAATTCTGTGAGGACCTTCTTGAAAAGACCAAAAACATACACAAAAAATTTGGTTAAATTGTATTTATAACTTCATAGACTTTTCGATGGTACAATATTCAAAATGTCAATAAAATCGCTATTACATCGCTTCCTACCGGCGAATTTTTTCCAAATTAAGGAAGTACCTGCTTGCTATAGCCAAGAACTTAAAAAAAATATTTGGTTCAATTCTCTGCTTCAACTTCAATGTATTCAACTTTATACACTTTGCGACGGTACAATATTCAAAATGGCACAAAATTCGCTATTAAAGCGCCCCCTTCCGGCGGATTTTTTCCAAATTAAGGGAGGACCTGCTTGCTACAGCCAAAAACTTAAAAACTTTAGTTCAATTCTATGCATAACTTCATGCACTTTTCCATGGTGCAATATTCAAAATCGCCCAAAAATCGCTATTACAGGGCCCCCTTACGGCGGATTGTTTTCCAAATTAAGGGAGGACCTGCTTGCCATAGCCAAAAACTGAAAAAAAAAATTGGTTCAGTTCTATGCATAACTTCATACACTTTTTGATGGTACAATGGCGACAGACACACGGTCAGAGGGACAGACATATATTTTCTATAAACATGTTTTTGGGGATCTCTGACCTCTAAAACGTGTAAATCCGTCGAAAAACGGAAGTCTAAAAAAATTTCGATTACAATACTTTCTTATATTGAAGATAGAAGAAAGTAAAAAAAAAAAAGATTAATTATTAAAATCACGATTTCATGCATGAGACGAATACCTCTAATCATATTTCTGCTACTGCATGCAAAAATATTACAAAATGTTTCATTAATTTACATTTTTGCATGAAATGAACTCAGGTTACATCAATTGTCCTAGATTTAGAGTTACCCATTGTTGTTCACAAATTGTTTTGTATTCGAAAAAAGCATTTCTTTATACTTTAATTCTTAAAAGATTTCACCAATGTTTTTGAAGCTACAATGTATTCATATAATCAGTAAATGGTAACAGTATGAAAATTGATCATTTATTTCAAATGAAAATCAAATTTCAAATTAATTGCTTCAAAGGTGCAAAGGCCAACCTAGTGATAAAGATTCCATGCCGGGACTCGAACCCGGGCCATTAGTATAGCGCACTTACATTCTACCGATTAAACCACATAAAATGATAACTGATGGCCCGGGTTCGAGTCCCGGCATGGAATCTTTTTCACTAGGTTGGTCTTTGCGCCTTTTAAGCAATTCATTTTAAATTTGATTTTCATTTGAAATATTGTATGCAAGGCGAATGTTTCTCACTGGAAAAATTTCCAAGTATTAATATTGTTTCATTTATTTTCTAAAATTGTTTTAAAACTTTTTAAATTTTGAATTTGAATTCCAGCAGCATTTCAATTATACGAATGCAAAGTGCACTTCACAATCCTAGCATAAATAAATTCTTTGTGTTTCAAAAAAAAAAAAAAAAAAAAAAAATGTGCGTATTTTTTTCATGCTACCTTTATTTCTATATATCTAGAATCCTATTTCTATATGTCACGAGCTGCAACATCGGTGCTGCAAAGAATTTAGATACCGTATAAGTTATTTTAAATTATAAAATCAATAAAGTTTTACTTTTTTGTGATTCTTCGCGAATCAATAAATTTCACTTCCATTCCACAAAAGATCCCTATTACCTCTATGGCTTCATTTATCAATTTTACTCTCAATGAGGTCTCTGATATAGGTTAATAAGGCTAAGATATATATATCTATCACTTTTCAGAATTTGTTTCATATGAGTTTTTTAAGAATATGCTTTATTTGTGAAAACGGCAAAATTTTTCATTTTATTTATGGTTCATTCTCCCAAAAGTGCACTATTCCAGTCCCACAGCATTTTTCAATATTTGACATGAATATTTTTGAATTAATTTATATTTTCTATCGATAATGAAAGAATACTAAATGTGTTGTGTTCATACATTTTTTATAGTTACTTTATATTTTTTATTTCTCAGTTCACAGTATGTGAGATCTCACCTCCGTGTCATGTCCGAAACCCAATGTTACTAAGGACAATGTTTGATTGCTTATTTAATTGAAAGAAAAGTAGTTAAATAGTTATTGTTCTAGCTACTACTACACTATATGGCAAAATGTGACCGGCCACTTGCGATTTTAGACATTTTTTTAAATATCTAGAAAAATACATGAGGAATTAACCTATAACTCCAGGTGTGTAAACAATATAGCATAGGTCATATATTTCCGCGAAGGTGTTTTATCGAAGCTCCATAGGGAACCGTTAACAAATTGAAAAAGAATGAATATTTTTTGGATAACCCTGTCAAAAACTAAAGTAGGAAAGCGTCTCAAACTGCAGATTATGATTAAGTGGCTTATTGCAATAATTTGTGTTTATTTTTATGAGGATAGCATGTATACTCGAAGAGAAATCTAGGTTTCTATAAAAACAGTCTCAAATTTTGCCAAGTTTTTTGCTTATAATTTGCAGAATTCCTAATATAAAAAAGAGTTATTTTCAAACAATATGAAAAACAACATTGTACACAATACCTTGGAATCAGAATTAAAATATATTAAAAATTGTATGAAAAATGAGCAGGTTTTCTAAATAATATTTCACTGCGCATGCCCGAACGCAATCAAAATATAATGTGCATAATGTTTTAGCTAAATGTATAGAGCAACTTTTGTAGAAATCTCAAAAACATAGCTTGAAAATTCTGAAAATTATCGTTGATAGAATAAGCTCAAAATCCGTTGTTCCCAAAATGAAGCAAAAAGATGAGGGGCTGTATCCATATATCCATTGATTACTGCTAATATAGCATACACAATATTCCACGCCCTAATCATAATCTACAGTGTGAACGATTTTGCTACATTAGTTTTTACTGTATTTGTTTATCCAAAAGATATTCGTACTTTTTCAATTTGTTGACGGTTTCCTATGGGTATCAGGTAAAATTCCTCACGGAAATGTATGACCTGTACTATTATGTTTACACACATGGAGTTTCAGGATGATTCCTCATGTAGTTTTCTAGATATTTAACAAAACGTCTAAAATCGCAAGTGGTCGGTCACCTTTGGCCATATAGTGTATCACAAGAGCTAAGTAACTTAGGATAGTTAATTACTTTCTTTGTGTTTTTGTTTGTTTTCTGAGTATGGAAAGCAGTGTCCCACAATAAATTCTCCCCTCTATGGTCCAAACATTAAGTTGCATTTTTTGGTTAGCAAATTGAAGAATTATCATCACATTTTGTTTTCCATGATGCTAAAGTTAGCTATTATGTTTGCTGATGTTAAATTAAAAATCAGAAAATTGGTTTTATATTCAGGTGTTAGATTTTGTTATAGAAAACTAACCACGATTATTGGAGATTCTCACATCCTTGAATCGTAATTCAAAGTGACTAAATTAGCATTAATATGTATGCTTACATATTGCTTATGTAATTATATCAGCAGATGTTGATTTAAAGAACAAAAATATTTTTTCTCAAAATATACATATGTATGGTTAATATTTGGAGCATGTTCCTCACCTCCGTGCATCTCTCAATTTTGAAAATGTATATTCCAGAGAAAAATGTTTTGCAAGAATTTGCAGTGACTGTAAATCAAAAAAAGATACAATTTCTAAACTTTGAAAGAGAAGAATTGATAATATATAAAAGATAGGTGATGAAAACGAGCTCCAGATTGGGGAGGAGTTTTGGGGTTTTTTATATTCGCTCCAGATAAATTCCATGCACATTCTTATACAGAATTGCTCCTTAGTTATATTTCTAACAGAATAAATAGTTTTGTTAAGCTTTTTCTCACTACACAAACATAACCATAGCATAAAGCTCACCACCGTGAATGGTGTTAATAAAATAAAATGTGTTTCTATAAATATAATGTAGTTGAGCCAATGCTGATTTTTTACTTTCAGTAAGTGGTGAGTTTCTAAAAATAATACATTTTTCTTGAAAAACAAAAATTTTTTACAAGAAAATTTAGTATTGAAAATGTACACTTTTGTGAGAATGACCCTTAAAGTTATTTTTGAAATCACTATAAAACATCTTGATCGATTTTTATTAACATTTTATCCCCCGACAACATGAATTAAGATTTATTCACCTTAATAATTACCTATCGTACTATTTGAAGATACATTATGGAAAGTAACACAGCCTTTTTAAGAGAAGGGCCACTTACAAAAATGTTTCGGTTGTCAAGGGCCACATAATAACACGGCGAGAATTCCATTTCGAGGAGGTGATCTGTGGCCTATAATCAGATAAATATATGGTTTCGGAGGACGGGGGGGGGGGGGGACGGTTACCCCTCTAAGTTCTCCTACCCAGTCAACATATCCAATTCAGTTGGTAAGGATATATCAACATAAACAGTGTTTAAATTTTGTATGTATAGCAGATACAGCAAGGATTATTTTCAAGAAGTGATAATACTTCTTGACTTTATTCGGGAGAGCAAATTTCGTTTTATAAAAATTGCTAAAATACAAACATAGGCATGAAGTTGGCTAGTGCTAAAAAAATGTGAGCTTTATGAGTGAAGGAGGGAGAAGGAGCCGATAAACGAAATGTGAGATTTTTCCGCGCCTGATCGACGAAATTCGTGATTTTTCCGCCCCTGATCGACGATTTTTCGTCGCCTGATCAACGAAATTCGCGATTCTTAACTGACTCTGACATAATTTGCAATTTTTCCCGCAGCAAACTGACGAAATTCGTGCTTTTCTCTCGGGATAAACTGAAGAAACTCACGATTTTTCCGCAGCCGATCAACGTAATTCTAAATTTTTCAACGCAACATCGACAAAATGCGCGATTTTTCCGTGCTCGATCAACGAAATTTGTTATTTTTCCGCACCTGATCGAGACAATACGTAATTTCTTCGTGCCCAATCAACGAAATTTTCGATTTTTGGAGCCCGATCGACAAAATTTGCGATTTTTCCGTTCCCGATCGACGAAATTTGCGATTTTTCCCCGCCCGATCAACGAAATGTGTGGTTATTACTCACGATAAACAGACGAAAAATTCGATTTTTCTGTACCCGATCAACAAAATTTGCAATTTTACCGCGCCTCATGAAAAAAACTGATGATTTTTCCATGCCTGACCAATGAAATTTGCGATTTTTACGAGTCTGGTCGACAAAACTCGCAATTTGTCTGTGCCCGATTTGTGTGATTTTTTTCCGCGTCTCATCGACAAGATTTGCGATTTTTCTGCAGCTGATTGACAAAATTCGCAAATTTCCGCAGCTGATCGACAAAATTCGCGATTTTTCCTTGTCCGATCAACGGAATTTGATTTTTCTGCGTCTGATCAACGGAATTCGCGAATTTTCTGAGCCTCATCAACAAAATTCGGTATTTTCCCGCACCCGATCAACGAAATTCGCGATTTTTCCGTGCCCGAACAACGAAATTCGCGTTTCTTAAGTGACTGGATAAATTTTCAATTTTCCCGCGGCAAATCCGCGAAATTCACGATTTTTCCTGTGACCCATGGACAAAAATTGCAATTTTTTACAGTTCTAAGTTGACGTAATTCGCGGGCCACACGTAAACCCATCGCAAACCACTTTTGGCCTGTGAGCCATAGGTTGTGCATCCCTAATGTAAAGCATATAAAATGATTTGAACATGGGGAAAGATAATTTCATTAAAACTAACTAAAACCGGTCGTTATAGCTTCTTTTTGTAAAATATTTTGAGCAATATTTTTAACATTAATATTTTTTAGAATAATTGACAAAGAATGTTGTTTTCTGAAACCTTTCAACTCGTAAAATAAAAGCGTTGTGGTTTTATATGTAAATGTCAGTAATGCTTTAAAAGGGAAATTTTCCACTGCTCATTTTTGTGTTCCTCTTTAAATAATATACGGATTCAATAACTTTAAACAAATGAGCATCTTCTTTAAACGAAATTTAATGCAAAACTAGTGTTAAACTAACTATGTTTGATGGGCATAGCTATTAGAGACTAGTTTTAACAAATTCAATAGCAATGAACCTTCAATACAGAAACATAACAGCGAAAACAAATTTCAAATATTTCTGAGCATCACATAGATTTTATAACGAATTAAGAGAACCAATAAGAAAATAGAAATTCATACATCCGGGTAAAATCTTTTTTTTTTTTTTTTTTTTTTTTTGGAAGGAAGCGGATTTCGGATTTTTTAATGCAGGGAAATGCAAATTTATTGGTAGATTTCACAGAATGTGTCGACCCCCACCCGTCAATAAGGTCAAATTTTGAATCATTCACGAACCCATTTTGAACTTAAATACATGGAAATAGAAAACCTTATTTAAACCCTCAGACGGTCTTGGAAAAGGGCAAAATTGTAATATTGTTTTCTCTACATTTTGTTTTAAATGCTAGAAAGAGATGATTCTCTCAACATTTTATTAAAGAAAACTTAATAACTAGTATGAACGCAATACTTGGAAGTATCTTGGAAGTTTGTTCAATGTATTAAAAATACATTAAATCAATAGAATTATATTACTTTAAATATTGCGTGCATTGCAGTGAAACCTAGAGTTTAGTGAACGTATTAAAACGAGCTTTTCAGTGAGGTGGTTAAACCCGTGTGCACACGCTCCTCTTTTTGTAACGTTAGCACGCACGATAAATCTCACCCCATTTTGTCTCCCATTATATTTTTGGCTAAATATATTTTAAAAACGAATCTACTGCTGTATATTGTACAATGCAGCAGTTCTACTTTTTATGAAAAAATCATGCTTTTTATATTTATTTAAAGCTTTTGCAGCAGTTTCTGTAAATATCCCTTTTTTTTCGGGAAAATATGCTATACATTTGCAAACGATTTATTTTACACATTAAAACAGGAATTATTTCACAAAATGTAGTATATTAATTACATTTAATACCCTTTTATCAATATATACAAGTAAATGTCATGTTATGTTTTTAGTAAAATTATTTGACTGTGTGTTATTCCATAAGAAATTAACGTATCGAAATGAAACGTTCGTACACGCAAGGAATTATTTATTCCCAAGAGGTATCTTTCTCATATTCCACCGAAAAAAGAAACGACATTTCTTCACCTACCCCTTCTCAACATTGACCTTGAAAGGCAGAAGGTAGGGCAGAAACGTTCTCAAAAAATTATCCCTTTTTTCGAAAAAAATGCGATTCGGTTGAGATCCATCCCGGCGCGTGTGCTTTTTAAAGGTTGAAGTAGTCCTTTCTTTTTATCCCGTAAATGAATTTAGCTTGGAGTGTCGTCGATTTATCCCTCATGGCAATTTCTGGAATGCCACCTCGCGAAATTTGGTTAAATCGTTACCTTTTACTACATTTTCTGAACAGATCATTTACCTTTATTAGGTGCGTTCGTAATTGTATAAATACGTAGCACCTATAGTTGTCGTTTAGCCCGTCCGTCCGTCCGTATATAACAGAGCAAAAACTAATCAACCGAATGGTCCGAAATTTTAAATATATAAGGTTTGTTGGGGTAACTGGAACCACGAGGTAACTGGTACATAGGCTATTTTATAAAAAACTGTTGGTGTTTTTTAAGTTTTAGCTTTTGTGAGCAATACCCCTTTATCTCTACTTCCTAAAACAACGTGTGTCAACTCAATCATAACTCTCACTTTGCTGTGATAGTTTGTCAAAAATTTGCGTTTCTTTTTTTAAAAACAGCGTCAATATGGTTGAACTTCCTCGGATTTTTATTAAAACACTGTAAGTACTTTTATTAAACAATCTTTCTTTTTAAAGATTAGACATATAACTACATTAATATTATTAGGTATCTATACATATTTACTTTATGTTTTAAATGTAAGCCCGGTGTCCCAGTTACCCCATAAATGTTTCAAGAATGGGGTAACTGGGACATGTATCCGGGGTAACTGGAACATGCTGGGTCCAGTTACCCCAATAGTTATAAATAATTTTTTTGTGTTTCTCTTACTACGGGAAGTAAATTTCTCCATTGGTTTTTGCTCATAATAAAGAAAATGATAGAATACCTTTTTAAAATAACGTAATTAAATTAAAAAAAAGCATATTGAGTGGTATCAAACCAAATTTCTTGACCCCTTGAGAGGCGGTGATGCCGTTATGGCATCACTTAATTTTAATTCCTAATTGCCATATTGGCACCTGAATTTCATAATTAAAATTTAACCTTTATTAAGTACGCGAAAATATACTTTTACATGTTTTCCGATAGATTCGCTTGTAAATATTGGTGTCATTAAATTATTTCAACATTTTACAAATGCAAGTACCTTGCCCCTGAAAGCCAGATAGCCAGACCTTGAAATTATACTATACACCGGGGTCTCATTCTATAGGCATAGCTGCCAATTTTTACGCTTTCTTGCTACCACTAAAATTTAATAGAGATTTTCGTTTTGTTTAATCATAAGATTTCGACGATTAAATAAGACAACATTTACTATAATATTTTAGTGGTAAGAGGAAAGCGTAAAAGTTGGCAGCTATGCTATAGGGAATCTTTTATCGTCCCTACCACTATTTTGAAAATAATATCGTCATCGCACCTTTCTTTAAGGAACAATAAAATTTTCCCTATATAATGCGACCCCTGGATAAAGTACATAAGTACTTATGTAGCCTTTTGTTCAGAGATTTACCTTGCTATTTTTTCCTTAAAATACCCATGAGACTTTTATATTTATTATCTATGCTAAAGTACATAAGTACTTACTTAAGTTTTATATTTTTGGTATAAATAAATCTAATATTTTCACTTTTAGTGCTTTTTTTAGGCACACTGACAGCAAAGGTTTCCCTTACAACGCTGTTTATTGACATTTAATTTACATGATCTGCCTGGTTTAAATTTTTTTAAGTTGTTTATACTTTTTCAAACAGGACCTGATATCCGATATGAAAAAATATAAACGCGTGTTGAACATAGAACTCCCTGGTCCAGTTACCCCATTTTTGAGGGCAACTGGACCCATGAGGAAAGAAAGATGAAATATGTATATTTTTATATTTTTAAATATTAAAATGTAATTTTGAGCATTTCTGTCTGATAGAGGGAACCTAACTGAACACATTTACCGATGTTCCGACTTTAACTGAAATGAACATTAGCTTTTTCAAGCTGAATTGTCAGAAGCTTTAGAGTCACATTGTAAAATCATGTCCCAGTTGCCCCAACTAACCTTAATGGTTGCAAAATTTTGTTGAGTCATTTCAAATTTTACTAAAATCGGATGTATAGTTTAATGACAGGTCAAAAGTTTCCCCTTGCATGTCGACCAATAGGAAAAAATTATTTCAAGAGGATTTGAATAATGTTACAGCCTTTCGATCAGAATGAAATTGATATGCACCTAGGAAGTGTCCTAAAATATACATTCAGTGCAATATGCGGTGCAAAAAACATTTATAAAACTAGTTATAGTACGAACGCAGCTCATTTGCCACGTTTTATATGCAATTTCCAACTCGTTGGAAAATAGTACACGTCAATCGTTTTCTAGATACGTGAATAAGCAGAGCTGAAAGACTTACGCATTTAACAAATAAAAACGACCCGTGAATGTGTTTCGAATTTGTTAATTTTGATTAGAAAACAGCTTTAAAAAGGAACGACGAAGCTTTTTTCTCTTTACTGTTTATTTATTACAATATAAAACGATACATGAATACAGAACTATATAATAAATCAGATTTACCAATACAGGGTCGTTCAGAACTAATGTCAAAACGTAAAGACAGGTAAGGGGACCTAAATCAGCAGATTTCATATAGGAATGTGTGTACGGAAATGTCACACAGTAGGCAGTAGACGGCGCTGTTGAGTTAGGCGAATGAAAGCACTTCACCGACTTGAATTGGGATTTCCGGCACAGATTTCGTGCAACATGCATCGTTACACTAACGCGGAGCTTGCTGACATGCATTTCATGCATGGAACTGCGCAAGGAAATGATTCACACCAACGCACGTCCAACAGCTCTCGAGCTTGTCGAAGTAATATCTTCTGTTGAGCCTAATACTGCCACTGCATGAATTCTGCGATATCTTTCAGTGCCCGTATAATGCATCGAAGCATAAAATGATCCACTCGCGCACAACTCCCGATGAAGATGCTCAAATGTTTGGAGATCCAGCAGATTCCTACCCTGGAATCCATCCATGTATATCCTTTGAGCAACCGCTGGATTTCCTTGTGTAGCTCCATACATCAAATGCATGTCGGCAAGCTCCACATTCGTGTAACGAAAATCGGAGCGGAGATTGACGATTCAAGTCAGCGAAGTGCTTTCATTCGCCTAAGTCAACAGCTCCCCCTACTGCCTAAATGCTTCATTCCCGCACCCACATTCCTATACGAAATCTGCTTATTTAAGTCCCCTCTACCTGCTTTTACATTTTTGACATATAGTTCTGAACTACCCTCTATATAATGGTTCATAAATTATTTTAGTTGATACCAGTATTATTCTGTTGATACCACTTTAGTTGGTACTTTTTAGCGGATACCAGTTAAACACCAGTATTATTCATGTTAGCTGGTGTGAAATATTTACGGAACTTTTATAGTACTAATTGACATGTAATCAAAACAGAGTAAGCATGTTCTTGGAGTCAATAAGCACATTGCTGATATTTGGAAAAAATAAATAAACCAATCGGCTTTTGGTAACCATTATTTTTACCGCAATTTTTCAGGAAATTTTGAACATATTTTTTCAACACTACATTTTGCATATTTATTTTACGCTTTTGAAACGCCTTTTATACGTTTTAATTTACCTCTACCTGGTTTTGTATGTAACTAACTTTTTTACCGAATTTACACCTACTTTCTGATAGGTTAAAATTATAAAAAATATGTTTGCAGGTAATTTTTTGATGACAATACAACATTTTACTATTTTTAGATTTAAGGCCATTTTTCTGTTAGGCCGTCACTGGTGAAATATCGCCAAATATCTTTATGGTTACAATTGTATACGACTTACAACAACAACGTATTTAATTATGCGTCAAACTACGATTGCCAAAATAGGTCAACTAGCTGTGAAACAGCCACAACTAAACATTTTAAACATTAAATGAAGAAAATATAAATAAAAACTAAAGTGCCTGATATTGTGTATGATCTAATACTGCACGGACTAGATTTCCAAAAATTACTTAGTTTCACAAAAAATAAAATATCAAGTACTACGCAAAAATGGTTTAAAAATAGGCAATTCTGCTTTTATTTTTATTTTTTTTTAAGTAAACTATTTGCGGTGAGTAACAGAAATGAATAACACAAAACATCAAATAATAATAATATATATAAAGCACAGATAAATTAATTTTATTTGTCAGAAAACGTATGGAACATCTAATGAAATATTGTTTATAAAACTGTAGAAAATAAACAGCAAATAAAAAAAAATATATAAATATATATACATATAATATAAAGCACAGATAAATTAATTTTCTTTTTAGAAAACGTGTGGAACATCTAATGAAATGCATTGTTAAAGTTCAAACTAAAGTAGATAATTAGATATTAAACTAGACTCATTATAAAGCTTTTCGCAAACCTTCAAAATGGAGCTCCCATACGAAGAAAAAATAATGGTATGCTGTTCAGAAAACTTTTTCATATCAAGTTCATTTCACCTGGTGTATTCATGGAGGCATAGGGTTCAATTATGTTTGTTTAATGTAGAAAAAAGTATTTTTCTTTAATAATAACGTTTTATATAGTTTCTAGAGACTGGTCAACCACTGAATCACTAAAATGTCAATTATACTCTTTATATGATCAGAATGGAAATTTAAATGAGACCCATTTGAGAGTATCCTTTTTCAAGTAAAAACAATCCACATGAATCGGTCGAGTAGTTTTGAAGTCATGTGTAGAGATACATAAAAAAGTACTTGTTGAATGGGAAACCTGCTCCTTTATTTGAAGTCGATTAAAATTTTATATTTAATTGTAATATTCAGTTGCTTTTCGTCAGAAGAACGGATTTCTCTATTCGACAAACACCCCTGTATGTTTACACAATATTCTTGATCAGTGATTGCTTAAAAGCATTTTACTTATTCAGTTCTTTCAGATAAGCCTTAAGCATTTGTAGCTCCAAATACATATTATTTTGAACATTTAAGCATGCGTAATATTCATTAGTTTTAGGTTTACGTACTTAAAAACGGAACCATTATAAGATTACTCCTGTGTCTGTCTGTCCGTCTGTCACAGCCATTTTTCTCGTAAACTATGGAGCGTGGAAAGTTCAAATTGACTGAAGTAATAAAGGCTATTGACCAAATTTTTGAAGTCGATTAAACTTTTCTATTTAATTGTAATATTCAGTTGCTTTTCGTCAGAAGAGATTTCTCCATTAGAATACCCCAAAATACCCCTGGATGTTAACTGAAGATATTATGTCTTTATGGTTCTCCAAACCGTCCGTGTCTTTAAGGGTTAATATCTCGGCTAATTACCGACATTTTTTGTCGCTTCACATATTTATAAATTTTAACCATTCACAATTATATATAGGGAAAATGTAGAGGGGCTAATTAAGTTACTTGAAAAAAAAAACTTTTGTTTGTATATCGTGTGAAAGCTATCGTAACACCGAACTCAAATATACATCTCTTTTAATTTTAGGTATTATAAAAATATCGTCAAAAAAGTAATGCAAAAATATGTCCCCCCCCCCTCTATTTCTGAATCTACTGAAACTAAATTTATGAAAAAATTAGGAGAATTAGAAGTTAATTTAAACCTTGCAGGAAAACTATAGTGATTACCTTAGGTCACATAGTTTTTGAGAAAATCGAATGTTCCTGTTAAACACAAATTCCGATTTGCGGGCGTTCAGGAAAGGAGTTGAGGAACGCTGAAGGCACGTATCATCGCATAAGTATAAAAGGAATGTTGATAATGATTTTCGAAAAATATTTTCGATCATTAGCCGAAATATTAACCCTTAAAGACACGGACGATTTGGAGAACCATAAAAGATACGGTAGGCGTACACTATGCGTCATCGGCTTTTAAAGCCTAGATAAAAACTCTTAAGGATATATTTGTGTAATGCAATGTCCAGTTACGAATTTTTATATTTATTGTACGGAATCCTCTGTAGGCAAGTAATACTCACACACTCTCAGAAATAAAACTCTCACTTTAGACGATTCAGAAATCCTTGAGCTGTATTTCGTCGTTTGTGACGATCATTTCCTATCAACACCAAGTGACTTTTAACGAAAGGTGAACTCTCAGATATTTGACGAAAGTTTTGCCTCAATCACGGTCAAACTCAATGCATTTTAAGGAAACAGTTGCTGTACCTCCTCAAATCCTGCGATTTTAGCAAGCAGATATTTGCTTGTTTATATTTATTATATGTATTATATTTATTAGTCCTGTAATAATTTATTTTAAAACAGCACTTTTTAGGGCCTTTCAGAAAATACTGAAATGTAGGTAGCTATTGTTTCTTCATTAGTTATATTTTAAGCTGTTGAAATTTTTAGGAATGCTTACTATTATTATTATTTATTTATTTATTTATATGTCTTTCGTTATGGTTTAATTCGAAAAGAATAAATTTCCTGTGTTCTTCAAAACCATTCAAAAAGAAAATTTGGTCAATAAAATTTCAAACTTCTAGAATATCTTTTTTTTTATTTATTCAATAAGTATATTCTGTTTTCAATCAAATTAAAAATAAGCATAATTGATCCCTCTTCCCTTTATAAAAAGTAAAGTGTTAAAATCTTATCCCTCTACTCAAAGTGATAAAATCTCACGCAATATGCACTTCACAATTCGTTATTTGTGAGCCCCAAATTAACCAGACCATATTCTAACCATTCATTGAGCAAAGAAAATTTCACTAATAAATTATGTAATCAAGCCATATTATAATTATTCATTGACCATGAGAAACCATAATAATAAATTAACCTTACTTAAAACTTTCAGAAATTATAGTAGCACCGATAAAATTACAGTCAATCTAAAAGCAGACCTATACAGGTCTCCAATAGCCAGGTTGGAAGAGCAACGGTCTCCCACACCAGAGGTCGAGGTTTCGAATCACCCCTAAGGAAACGAGAAGTGAATTTTTTCTTCCCCCTGTCAATAAGGAGCTTCCAAACTTTTAGATAGATGGCGCCACCAGCAACCTTTTGACGAAATTTATATCGTCAAGCAAGTGAAGAAAATAATTTGATCAATTTGACGAAATATTCGCTCGGAGCATTTCCCAGAAAACTGTTTCGTCAAAAACAAAGAAAATTTCGTGAAATCTGACTATTCATTTCTGAGTGTGCACTTGACTGGTTATTTTTTCTATATTAAGAAAATAAAAGTCAGATTCAGATTGAATTCCATTTTTGCAAATAAATTGCTTCTAAAAGTATTTTCTTCGTTTAACGACATAAAATATGAATGCAATCACAGAAGAATAAGCGAGTGTATTTTTAAAGTATTCTGAAAAGGACTTCAAATAGGCAGTTACTCAAAACTGAGAGGAAAAATAGACAATATCGGAAAAGTTTAAAGAAGGAAAAATTCAATATTCGCTATTCTAATTCATTAAATAAAATAAAAAGGGGAATTTCTGAGGTACGAAAACTTGGACCCCTAACCATTATTATACTAAGAGGAAGTACACGTTTTATTCAACCCATCAAATACAACAAATCAAATCAATTTATCAAATACAACAAGAATGAAAAATTGGGCACAGATTATGAAAAAATTCCCAACTTATTCACAACATTGTGACAGCACTTCACCGTTTAATAAGGCGAAAGTGGATGTCTTAAATAAATTATTTTATTAAATTCATAATACATTTGAAAACGCAATTTAAATAATTAACATCTATATTAAGAAAAATACCCGAATTATTTTATCAGGATCTGTAGGATCTATAGATTTGTATATATGCTATACAATATAAAAACTGGTAATTCAGTCAGGAAATGCATATTGCAGTTCAACATTCCCGTTCAGCAATTTTCGGCAATAAGCGGAAATGTATTCTAATGCTTTTGAGCAGCCGTGTATATATACAAAAAAATTCAGTAAGTGTAAAAACGTATACCATAATTGTAAACGCACTTCCAGAAATTATTAGGGGGGAGTGGCTCATTTGGGACGCTTTTATTCCTTGTTATTTCATTTTTAGGTAGCTTTCTTTATAAAAAGCTACCTATTGCAGCCGTTCGGAGGAAAGCGATTTCAAAAAATTTTGGTATATTTTCATCGATCATGACCCCCAGACCCCGAAACCACCCTCCGTTCAAAATTGATATATATATATATATATATATCTGACATATGTCACACTGTAACTCCCGTAATTATGAACCGATTTCGATGTAATTCGGAGTGTACTTTGTACATACCAATGTCTCGACCGAGTTCGTTGGCCAGCTTCATCCGCCGTTTTGTTTCAAAATGGCGGCCATTTAAAAGTTTTAAAAAAAATTAAAACTTGAAATGTGGTACCAAAAAATTAAAAATGGAAAAATATTTTTTTCTTATGTATTTGACATTTATACAAAGATTCCGGAGCAATTTTTGTTTCGTCTATATCTTAAAAAATGGCTGAGTTATAGCATTTTGAATTTCTAGCGTGGCTGACATTTTGAAACGTCCTGAAATTTGTCACGCGATAAAAGGCGTATTTATGAACCGATTTGGATGTAATTCGGTGTGTGCATAGTACATACCAATCTCTCAACCGAGTTCGCTGGCCAGCTTCATCCGCCATTTTGTTTCAAAATGGCGGCTATTTAAATTTCTTTTTTTTAATTTAAAATTTGAAATGTGGTACCAAAAAATTGAAATGGAAAAATATTTTTTCTTATGTATTTGACCTTTATACAAAGATTTCGGAGCTTTTTTTGTTTCGTCTATATCTTAAAAAATGGCTGAGTTATAGCATTTTGAATTTCTAGCGTGGCTGACATTTTGAAACGCCCTGAATTTTGTCACGCGATAAAAGGCATATTTATGAACCGATTTGGATGTAACTTCGTTTATACATAGTACATAGCAATGTCTCGACCGGGTTCGTTGGCCAGCTTCATCCGCCATCTTGTTTAAAAATGGCGGCCATTTAAGTTTTTAAGAAAAATTTAAATTTGAAATGTGGTACCAAAAAATTAAAAATTGAACAAATATTTTCTTCTTATGTGTTTGACCTTGATGAAAAGATTCGGGAGCAGTTTTTGTTTCGTCTATATCTTAAGAAATGGCTGAGTTATAGCATTTTGAATTTCTAGCGTGGCTGACATTTTTAAACGTCCTGATTTTTCTCACGTAATAACAGGCGTATTTATGAACAGATTTGGATGTACCTTGGTGTGTACATAGTACATACAAATATCTCGACCGAGTTCGTTGGCCAGCTTCATCAGCCATCTTGTTTCAAAATGGCGGCCATTTAAAAAAATTAAAAAATAAAAAAAATTAAATGAGATACCAAAAAATTGGAAAATGAAAAAGATTTTTTTTTGTATGTGTTTGACCTTAATACAAAGATTCCGGAACAGTTTTTCTTTCGTCTGTATCTGAAAAAAATGGCTGAGTAATAGCATTTTGAATTTCTCTTGTGGCTGACATTTTAAAACGACCCGATTTTTGTCACGCGATAACAGGCGTATTTATGAACCGATTTGGATGTAAATTGGTCTGTACATAGTACATACCAATGTCTCGACCGAGATCGTTGGCCAGCTTCATTCGCCATCTTGTTTCAAAAGGGTTGCCATTTAAAAAAAACTAAATTTAAAATTCAAAATGAGGTATTAAAAAATTGGAAAATGAAAAAGATTTTTTTACGTGTTTGGCCTTGATACAAAGATTCCAGAGCAGTTTTTGTTTCTGAAAATTTGTTCTTTTGTTTATATCTTAAAAAATGGTTGATTTATAGCACTTTGAATTTCTAGCATGGCTAACATTTTGAAACGATCTTGTATTTGTCACGTGATAACACACGTATTCGCCTATTTCGATGTAAGAAGGCATGTGGATAGTATACATCAACACCTCGACCAATTTCGCTGGCCAGATTCATCAGCCATCTTGTTTCAAAATGGCGGCCATTAAATTAAAATATATATATATATTTAAAGTGAGGTGCAAAAAAATTAGAAATTGAAAAAGGTTTCTTTCTTAAGTATTTGACCTTCATATAATGATTCAGGAGCATTTTTTGCTTGTCTTTACCTTAAAAAATGGCTCAGATATAGCAGTTTCAATTTTTATTGTGGGTGACATTTTGAAAAATCTGATTTTTTGCATGCGACAGCACTCCTATATATTAACAGATTCCGATGTGAGTGAGCATGTGCGCAGCAATTACTAAGGTCTTGACCAAGTTCACTGCTTAGCCTCATCCACCATGTTGTCTTAAAATGACAGGCACTTTAAGAAATTGCCGAATTTGGCAGCCAAATATAAGTTACTTTAAAGAAAAGCAGCTTGGATAAAGCTGAATAATTTCGCGAAATTCTCATTCATTATATTGATAAAAATTAGTATTGAATCTCCTATATTCGGTTTCCACTAAATTGAGCTTCGTGTGTTTGAATGATATAAGTTGGCTTTTTTAAAATAAGGATTATGAAAGCTACCTCTTCCTCCCGGCACTGGCCGGAAGGACTTTTTTATATTGAACAATTGTCAAAAGTTTACCTGGTATTCATTCTTTTAACCTTTGCCTACATTATTAAATAGCTTTTGATCTTATATCCATTATATAAATGTTTTTGAGAAATTATTAAACTTGTGCTTTGTCCCAAGGTGTACCACCCGATGGGGCACCTTGGGACAGTTAAAAATAGATGTGAAAAATTCAATAATTGTATTACGATATACATGGAATTGTTTGTTCAGGAAAAGAAAGTTATTTAAACTGATAAAGAAAATATAACTACTGTAAATTTGCTAAATTTTAGGGATGCAGCGAATATTCGGTTGATATTCTGTATTCGGCCATGGTATTCCTTTCGCTTTTTCTCATGCTTCTAATTTGAAGGAATGATCTTTTTATTTGAAGAAGCATATTTATAAGCAAGGGGCGCACATCATTAATAGTTAGTCCATAGTCATATTTCGAAGCTTGTAAAATGTTGTCTACCAACTTTCCTTCCTCATCATCGGTGAATATTTTTCGACTTTGTATCTTTGATATATACTTCAAGTTAAAGTTTGGTTATTCACTTTTTAAAATAGTAATAACATGACGATTCAGAGTGGTCTTACTAACATTGTAGACTGTAGTAGATTTTCTAAAAGACATTTCAGCTGATAAAAGTTTTGCAGCAGCTTTCTGAATAGTGTCAACACGAACTGCTGCATTCTTTTTCCATTCTAAATTTCTAATTCTTGCCATTGATAAGCCTAATGACTTCCTAAAAGAAGAAATAATGACTATTAATAAATACATGTTATGTATATTAAATAAAAATGTATTAAACACAATATCTTTTTGTTAAAAATTTCGAATAAAAGTTAGCCAGGCTATATCTATGAAATACCCACTATGAAATTTTAGAATGTCATGCTGTTAGGTTTAGCACTAAACTTATTATTATACATCAGTTTTCTAGAGAAAGCTTTAAATTTCATTATATGACCTTTTATTTCAGAATATTTTCAATCAAATTGCAACTTTTCAAACTCCCCCCTATTGATAGACAGTACTATAACCGAAATTTTTTGTGTATCTCTGTAAATGAACAATAAATGCTATTTTATGGTATGTATCTTGTAATCTCTTAATGATGTAGATCAATGGAAATATATTTCGAATAGTGTATGTGCTAATATAATTAAAATACACCGCAATTGATCTTTTCCCAATGTAACGGAATTTCTTTCCTTTTTAATACCGAAAATGGAGCTTTATCCATGGTAAACTTCCATAACATATAGAAATTACATAATAATACGAATACATTTATGTGAGCTAAAGCACGGTTAGACAAACCGAATTCATAAACACTTTTCGACTGTGTTACAAAGTGTTAAGAAGAATTCGCATTACAAAAAGGCATGCTTTTCGAAACTTACCAAGAAATAATATGCTGTTAGTTATCCCAGTTATTAGTTATGTCTTGGTTCTATGATTTGTTAAAATTTCATCTACAAATTAGAAAAATATATGCAGAATACATTAACTTAATTGAAAACATAGGTTGTTGTAACGTCAATTTTCAAATGACGCGGTGTCATGCCATGTTTCTTAATGTGTATATTGTTTTTGAGAGTCAGATGATGGTATTTTAGTCTGACATAACGCTATAATAATAAAAATAAAAATGACTTTAAAATAGTTACTCTCTAATGTTTTTAAAACTTCCTTTCTTATCATTGCAATGATTTCTTGTATTAAATATTAAAGTGCTTTCTTATGTCCTTAAGTTTGAACGTCGTGAGATATAGTAATAAAAATAATGTATTCATTGATGTTTTAAAGTAACCATGAGCTTTCCTATGAGATTTCATACGATAATTCCCAACGACAAAATCATGAGTTCGAGGATGTATCTTGAAAAATTATTCAGACACTGGAAAACAGTCATTACAAAAGTTGCATAGCAGAATGGATTTAATACGAAAAGACACCTTTCGTGTACATTAATACTAAGAATAATGCGTGTATAACTCTCTTTTTGAGTTTGCGATTTAAAAAAATTTTTATTAAAAAGGAGGTAATATCACCTTCACTAAACTAAATTGAACTCTACAGATTGAGAAACGACGCCAAAATGACAAACTTAGCAGGAGTAAAAACAATTTGTTTAATTTATCTGATGTATTTCTGATGTATTTTATGTCTGTATGATTTGTTTAATCTGATGTATTTTCATTAAAATAAGAAATAAAGAAAACAACCTTCTATTGCGACTGATCTATTTAGGGCTTTTTATTATTTAGTTGGATAAAAATGTGATTAAACTTAAGGTTTCTATATCAATATATATATTTCTTCTAAATGCAATATTTATAATGCATACATTAAAATATAAAACATACAACATAAAAAATACACAAGTGCAAAAAAGTAAGCTATTAACTTGCTAAATTGTTTACGTTGGAAAATCAGATTGTACAATCTAGCATGCTAATTTTATTTAGTTTCATTTGTTTCAAGCACGTGTATTTTTATTTGTATTCAAAATAATTTTCATGGTATACTTTTTTTCCCCTTTGTACCTGAAACAGAAGAAAGAAATGACGCTTGATGTTTTTCTGACAAATAGAAAGCAAAGCAAACTAAAAAAGGAGAATTCTAAATATGTGCAATAATTTTTTTAAGAAAACTTTTATGATCGATTTTTTGTTTTCTCCAGATCGTTTGACTGAGATTTCTTTTTTATAACATTTTTATAACCCCCCCCCTTTTTTTTTAATAACACACATCTCCCAATTGGTTTACTCATAATGGTTCATCTAAAATAATCTGTTTTTCATACATTTGAATATTTTACCCATTTTTTACAGTTCAAGTGCCTGACGAAATATTTTGAAATAATCTGATATTTTTATTTAAAAATTAAAATAAATGTTTTATATAGTGAAAAGATAGGAGATATTTGATTTATAAGTACAGAGTTTTCCCAGGACAATTTTTTTTAATATTTTTTCAATGCCAAAAGAATAATTTCAAGAAATCTCTGTACTTTATTTTTCTCATATAGTAAAATCTGAATATTTGTGTGATTAGACATAAACTACTCAGAGAATATGACAAAATTGGATCGAAATCCGACATATGATTAATACGGTTTAACTTTTAAACTTTGCTAAACAGAAAACTAGAAAAGTAGTTTTAAACAAAGGTTATCGTCTTAACCAAAGTACAAAAACTAGATTATCTTCATTTCACATGCGTTAACCATATAAGACTTTATCCTCATTAAATACAAGAAATGAATTCAGAATAATTTATTGTAACGTTTTCATAAATTTATTTTGTTTAATGAGTACTGACAAGCATTTCTTACTTCTAAAATTTTTTGCTATGGAGTTCAACGGAACTGAAATATTTTTTTAAACACAGTATAAACTGCGAAACATTTTGAATAAGTTTTTTCATGCGTTGGTCGCCTTTGCCTCTTGCTTCGTTATAAATCTTGTGTTAGCAGTGATTTCTTCAAAACTCATAACCACAAAATAAGGCCTATATCACAAGATAAATCACATTTAAAAACAAACAAATAGTCAAAATAAAATTTTCTTCTAATATTTTAAAATTTAAAGTAATTTTAATTTGAGTAAGAATTAGAATCAGGTTCCATATGAAAGCTTCTCAATGAAAAACTTGAATAATGTTGTTTTGAAGATACGGCTAGTTACATTGTGGTAGAGGTGAGGTAGCGAATAAAAATTTTGTTATGGTGAGAAATCTGTCATTCAATTGCAATGTAAAATATTTCAAACTAATAAAAAATCTTCTTTAGGCACTAACTAGGTCACTAGTAAAATATATTCTAAAATATAAAAAATATATATTACTCGATTTTAATCACCACACTCCATTACTGCAATGAAGGCGACTGAATTTGTGAATAGCGCAGACAGTAATTATTTTCGGTGATATTAATTTTATAACATTAATATGTTAAAATAATTTGTGTAACTTCGAGATTCTTTGTTAAACTTGTCTAATTCACAGTGTTCGAGATTGCGTTTCAGCAATGGATAAACCTATTTACAATTGCTTTGTTTGTACTTTACACACTCTTTCAATAATTTTGATTTATAATTGTGTCTGGTAATAATATAGGGTAATGAAAAAAATCTTCACTGGTTTAAATAATCCAAGAAATCTATCTACCAGTAATGCCTAATTTTGATTAGGTCGTGTTTGAAAAAAAAATAGATAAAGTATATTCGTATGTTCTCTAAATTAATTAAGAATGCTCTTCATTTATTCTTCCAGCTGCAATGCGACGTACTTAAGGATGTATTCCAATCCAAACAGCTCATTTTCTGATTAACTTTTAAATTAATTTTTGCTCTCAAACGCATCAAACTGGGAAATTCCATTATTTAGAAACTACATAATGCGCCGTGCGGTTTTTTGATAAATGCAGAAAATATTGTAAAAAATGTTGTCAAAGTTGGCCAAATTTTCCGAAGCGGGATATCTGAGAATGAAAAAATGATTAAACTGAGAAAGTAATTGTTTAAAAATTAAATTATAATTGATTGAGCGAAAAATGAAATCACACGGCCTCTTATACATCTTTTGAAAAATCACCTCAGCAAGTTTCATGTTTTTACTATTAAAAATAAATTTGAAAATGTCTCAGAAAATTTCAAGCTGTTGATGATGGAAAAATAATTTTTCGAATACGCCCTTAAAAATTCGAAATTGAACTCTTTATAATCTAAAAATTAATATATATGCATATGAGTAACTGCAATTGCGTGCAATTTTTTAAGCGTCAATATAAAAGTACAAATATAGAATTCCAAAGAATATCAACCAAAAGACGCTATACAAAATTTACGTACCAGTTTAATAATTTAAAAAGATTTTTGAACTTAATTTAATAAATAATTCATCAAACAAAATATTTTTCAATATTAATTGCGATAAACAGCAACACAACGAACAACAGAAAATTACTAACTGAATGACGTATGTGCTACTACTATGCAAAGTTTGTACACACACTTTAATATCTTGAAAAAAGTGTACGATTCCTTTATGCTTTTTTAATGAAAATAAACAAATATCACTTAGTTTTAAAAGGCATATAAGGTAAATTTATAAAGGTAATTTATTAAAGGTAATAAAGAATTTTTTTTTTTGCTCTGATGGTTGATTGATTGGTTGGTTGATTTTTGACGGCCAATTATCTACGCTAGGGATATAGGCCCGAGGGGAGAGTGCCCTCCGTGGTGGTCTTTCTCAGGGAACCTAATCCTTATTTACGCATGGAAATCCATGGATCGAAGAAAACCACGAAAACTCCTAATGATTAGGCCAACGGGCGCGATTGGGATCGAACCCAGCACCTCCCGTCTACCAGATTCGAGAGCAGAACCCCTCAGCCACTGGTGGGGCTTTTGCCCAGATGGAAAAATTATGTACGACTTACTTAATAATCATCTGATCGCGTTAAAAATAGTTAAACGAAAAAAGGAAATTCGAAAATTTGTCTGCCTAATTGTTATTGAAAATGAAACACTGTGCACTCTCCAAACTTAGCAAATGAGTCAATATATGATTTTTGGGAGTAAATAATTATGAAAAAGAAAGAAAACCCAACTCTATTGCATATATTATTTATCTTTCTTATAAAAATGTCGAAATATATTTTCAACTTCTTTCTTTTGCTAAACGTCACCAGCTGAACTAAACTAAACCTTCGTTTAAATTAATTGGAACATAATTATTCTAATTGGTCAATAAATTATATGAGATGTAAATTTCCAACTGGGTGAAAAATGTCCGGACCAGGATTTAAACCAGGGATCGCTTGGCTGAAACCGCGAATGCTATTACGGTAAAACCATTTTCGTGAAACATGATTTTGGATAGTATACATTTATCACTACTATGTATAAGGGACGTTCAAAAAGAAACGAGCCGGAGTCTGGAATGTGAAAACCGGTGACAGAATGGTAATATTGTTGCGTCAGTAACAAAGAGGGCTTCCGACAAGAGCACGTAAGTCCACATGCTCGCCGCTAGAGGGTCACGAGTGCAAGTCACGTGACTACAAAGCTAGCAGAAGCATGCATCAGTCGTCCAACGTTCCTTCGAGTTGTAAGCGACTGGAGATGAGTCTTCGTGTCATCACTTCGAACCAGAATCGAAATGACAAAGTCTCCAGTGGAAACATCGAGGGTTACCACCACCAAGAAAATCCAAGGCCATCCACACAAGTGCAGAAAGGTTATGCTGACGTTCTTCTTTGACTAAGACGGTCTCCTTCTGATAGACTTCCTGCAGCATGGGACAACAGTGAATGCCCAGCATTACTCGCAAACCTTGACCACTCTTCGCCAAGCGATCAAATCAAAACGACCAAGCAAGCTCACCCGTGGGGTCATTCTGGTCCACGACAATGCAAAGCCTGACACGGTCAACATGATTATGGCACTCGTGCAGAAATTCAAGTGGGAGGATCTCGGTCACCCTCCATACAGTCCACACCTCTCAACCTGCGATTACACCCTTTTTGGTCCCCTAAAAAGGCTCTGAGGTGCAAACGATTCACCTTGGACGACGACGTCAATCAGCACGTTCGGAACAGGTTCTCATCGCAGCCCCAGGAATTTTACGAGACAGCCTTTCACCGCCTTGTATCTCAGTGGAACAAGTGCCTCAACAGCCAGGACCAATACTTCTGAAATACATGTAGGCCTCCTAGGCCTACATGTTCCTAGGCCTCCGGCTCGTTACTTTTTTAACGCTCCTTATATTTAAAAAAAATAGTCCTGACTTTAGTATTAAAAAGACTATTTCGTAGAGACAGTCAACTGTGTGTTTTATTTAATGTTATATTAGTTAATTCTACATTTACTATTATATTTCGGTTCTGTGCATTCACTTCCAAAAAATGTATATAATGCGATACCTATACCTAGGATTTTAATGAAAAGTTATGTAAATTATCCTCTTCTTTCGACTGTAATCTTGTTATCACGTTATATATCTTCCAAGGTTTGACTAAAAACAAAGAAATTCGAGGACATCTTTCTAAATTTTCCCGCTGTAACAAAATCGACTTTTTAGCAAAAAAGATGGAGCAAGGGAGCAATAAAATATTATGGCTGTTAATAGAGCTTTTTAAATAACAATGTTAGTATTTTCACTAGCAAATGAATTCTCTTTCTAATAAAATATCAACACAAAGTGGAAATCTTAAGTTGTTCTTAGTACTTCTTTACAAGTGAAAGAATAATTTAAGCAGTGAATTGCAGGAAATACTTTGCGAAAAGAACTCCGCAGGCAAACATTTTGAAACAACACGATAAAGTTAAGTGTCATTTGAATGATAATGAGTTTACTAGATATGTACACAAATAATTTTATTCCATTTTCGAAAAATAACAATTGAAACTATTTCATATACAAACTTATTAACATCATAATAAAGTAAAAAAGAGTAAAAGTAAATATTTTTCATCACAAATAATGTATAGTAGAAAGAATTATATTCTAATGATGTTCAATCTTTTTAATTTAATATATTATTGACGGTTACGTAATATGTATGTTCTATATGACATGAGAGCTATGCTGAAATAAAACAAAATTACCTGTTCATTTTTAATTTATTTTAAAAGCTCTTATCTTACAATTAATAGTTATTTGTATAGAATGCTCAAAAAGTATTAAATATATTTTCTATATTTATTTTTACTTTAGTGTACTTCATCATTAATTACGTTACGCAATAAAGATTTTGAAAAATAGATAATGACAGTTTAAGAATTTTTAAGATTGATAAACTCAGTATTAAGATGGGAATCTAAGTTTAAAAAATGTCCTTACACACAAAGGAATGTAAAATATTTTATGTTACTTTTAAAACAGATTTTGAAATTTAAGGGCTATTAATACTTGATTAGAAACATGTTTCAAGAAAATACACAAATAAGTAAAAAGAGAAATATTTTCTTTAATATTAGTGTATCCATAAATTTTAATAATCTGTATAAATATATTTTTGTTAAATTCATTATTAAAGATGCATCGAGATAAATTACGCAAATATCTATTCAAATTGAAAGGATACTTGCCAGTAATCTTAACCAGTATATCTAATATTTCCTCATATTTTTTATATACAAAATCCATAATAAAGTTTATTATCACAACATTTGACGATGAATTAATGACTAAGTAATATTTTAATCAAGTAAATTAACCCGTCAGTAGAAAAACGCATTAAAAATTTATTTAAACTGAAAAAATGCATTTAAGTTTCGAGTTTTTGTTACTTAAACGATTGTCTGTTGTTTCTTTTCTTGGGGCTAACATTTCTAATAAAAATGTCAAAATAAAAATCTATCAAAGTTTTAAAGTTGGGTTTAAAAGTCGAATTTATAAAAAATGATATTACTTGCCATACGTGACATTTTTTCCGGATCTCCAAATTTAAAAACAAATGTCCATACGATTGTTTCTGCGTTTGTAAAAGCTAAAAGAAAAAAAATAACAGTAGAAAATATACGCTTTTCTCTACACGCTTTTCACAGATGGTGTTTTTATGTTTGAATTATGAAAAACTTTCTTCACGCAACAAAATATAAATTTCAAAATGTATATACAGCGGTTCGCAGAAGAAAATGTTTGTCAACTATTACTTATTTTCATATCAAATTCTCATACCCACTGCGGAAAAAATTAATTAGGATTATAATTTCATTGAATTAGGGATTACTTTTACAGATAAAGGCATATAACAAAAAAACTTCGGAATTTGCTTTCTGAAAAGAAATGAAATTACAATTCTTGAGCCTCATAAGATAGAACACAGTGCTTTTGAAAGAAGCAAGACAGAGATTACCTTCTATATAAAATGGAATTTTTAATGATTATATAATAATTCAGTATAATAAATTGGAAGTCTTACATTTCTTAGATTTGTGACGTGACACAGATGGGAAAAAATAAAGTATTTCTAAATAACAAAAGCATATTACTTTATTTCTTTTGGATATTACGTCGCACTATAAAATCTAAAATACTTTAATGAACTTTAAAACAGTCAGAAATAGAGAAGCATCCATATACATGATTAGGAAATGTTACCGACAAATCATCCTCCAATTACCTTGAAATTATGACATTAGTACGTATGTAAACAAAGAGATAATTTGTAACAAAGTATTTTGAGAAAAATGACGCAAAATATCAATTTACAACTTTTTGCGTATACGAATTTAGACATCCGTTATCTAGTCAAAGTATCCGGAAAGATTTAAGGTATTTTTCCAAATATCTACAAAAGCCGAACTATTCAGCAACTTGTAAAAGTAAGAAAAATTTATGACCTCTTGCATTTCAGTGAAAATTTAGTCACGAGAGAAATTAGGAGAGCAACAACCAATAGAACAAACGAATATTTGCGATTACCCAATAAAATAGACAGATTAAAATGGCTTACACGTATCTTGTCCAGCATTTGCGGTCCTTCAGATAAGAATAGCACGTAATTTCAACCCGGAATTTAGCATTTAAAAGGAGCGCATAAAAGATATGCAAATTTTTTCTTTATAATTAGGGACCATTGTATCGATTTACAACACTGCGATTGAGCGCCATCTGTGACTTAATGTGTAAACAGCAGCTGTATGTTTTCAGACATACTTTAGAATGCTCAGCGATATTTATAATGGAAAAAATAGTTGAACAAAAAGTGTTTCTCTTAAATTTTGTGTTTAAAATTTCGTGTGCCCGGATCACTGAAAATGTTTCAGAAGCCTAATGGTGATAGGTGCATGTTAATAACACAGGCATATGAGTGGTATAAAACATTTAAAGAGGGCGGAGAAGTGGTAGTTGCTTTGCCTCGTTTGGTCGGCCTTCAGCTTCTAAGAACGACTCAAACATCGATGAAATGGAAAATCCGGTGCTTGAAATCGTCGTATGAGATTTAGAGAAATTTACGCAAGAGATGAACATATCTTTCAAGTCATTTATTTAGATTATGATTAATATTTTACGTATGAAAGGCATCGCCGCCCGATTGGTTCCGAAAGATCTCAATTTGCGCAAGAGTTTTTGGCCAAAAGTGAAACGAATGTCATCGACTAAGCACCGAACTCGCCGATTAGGGTCTCGTGTGACCTTTCCCTGTACATGAAGCTAAAAATATTACTTCGAGGCAGGCGTTTTGAGTCAATTGAGGATATAAAAGAAAATTCGCTAAAAGGAGCTAAAGGCCGTACCCTAATATGTCTAAAAAAATGAATGGTGGATTGGTTCCTGCGCTGGCATAGTTGCTTTAAACTCGATGGGGCTTACTTTGAAGGCTACGAAACAAATTTTGATGAATAAATTAATTTTTAGTGTTTTATTTTTAAATTCCGAGTACATTTTACTCAGAATGTACATAAATAATAAAGTTTTTTGTTTACAACATGCTGGTTTTTCACTAAAATTTAACACTATATTATGGAAATGTGAGGAATTCCAGTAGAAACACAATACACCAATTATCATATAACTATATTAAATATTTGACGAAATGTATATATATGACGAAATATATATATATTGTATTAAATAATTTATAACTGCCGCAGGCACGAACAATAACAATTTTTTATCGTATTTTAGTGGCAAACCATATATATAACTTACGCAATAGGGTCAATCCAAAATTCAGAGAGATATGGACGATATACCGAGCAGAATTTCAGTTGGTTTGAAAAAGTAGCTGGACGATAAGGGAAGTTCTACAAATTATGTATTTTTATCAACCAACTTTCAAGAAAAGAGTATGTGTTTGGCATATATTTATGCGTAAGCTTTTGAACAGAAGCTTCGATTTTAATAATTCTTGATTTTGTTGTTGTTCTTGAAATGGGATATTTATGGTGGGTCTTTTGGCGAAAACGAAAACATCAATATACAGCGAGATTTAAAGATATAAAACGACAATTTGTTCAGATTCTTGAATGTGGCATTCAAGTTGATTAAAAATCCTGAATGCTACAAAAAAATATGCCATTTGTTTTAAAAATTATTTGAATAAACTTATATCGTCATGAAAATACTTGAAATTCTTACAGGAATGTTGTACAGGGTCATAGTTGGTACATAGTCGATTACAAATTCGAGAATTATATTTTACTTGGTGATCGCAAAGAGTAAATTTTAACTTAATTTTTTGTTGGCCTCCTAATTGCACTCATGACTAAATCTTCGCTGAGCACTTTAAGGTCAAACATGTTCTTCGTACTTCTGAATCTACTAAAAAACAACTTTTCAAAAGTAAAAAAAAAAGCCAAGAAAAAAAAAAGAAAAGAAAAGAAAAAGGGGAAAGTTGTGGCTAAAAAACAGTGTGATATCAAATTTCCAAGTTTATATTATGGTACTTATTTAACATTTTTTATTAAAAATTTACCATACGCAAGTCGAGTACCTAAGTATGCGTTGATAGAAAACCTTTTCTCCTTTACTAAATACATAATAACGTGTTTCTGAAAATTAATTTTTTTTTAATTATGCATGATGGGCTTGGCGGCCATCTTTCCATATTTTACACAAATTTCTAAGCACACAAGTACATTGTTAAGATCGGAAATTCGAAATTGTTGCCAAAGCAAACATTTTATGCCTTTAATTTATGGAAATGAGTGCCTAGAAATTTGTGTCTTAAAATAAAGTTGAAGTAACTTCAGGTTTCATCTTATGATTCTTTTTTTCGGAGGGGGTTAATTAATTAGTTAAAGCAGTAAAAATCAATTTGTTTTTTCAAAATAAAAGACTTTCTTATTTTATCTGTGTGTAACCAAAACTAGAAGTTCAAAATTCTTAATAATGCAAACATATTACGAGCTTGTCTGCTTAGAAATTTGTGTAAAATATGGAAAGATGGCCGCCAAGCCCATCATGCATAATTTAAAAAAAATTAATTTTCAGAAACACGTTATGATGTATTTAGTAAAGGAGAAAAGGCTTTCTATCAACGCATACTTAGGTACTCGACTTGCGTATGGTAAATTTTTAATAAAAAATGTTAAATAAGTACCATAATATAAGCTTGGAAATTTGATATCACACTGTTTTTTAGCCACAACTTTCCCCTTTTTCTTTTCTTTTCTTTTTTTTTCCCTTGGCTTTTTTTTTTACTTTTGAAAAGTTGTTTTTTAGTAGATATCAGTTCTTTTTTTAAAACAGATTATATATAATTGAAATAATTCTACTCGCTAAAATTAGTCCTTGTATAGCCTTTATAAGCAGGGAAGAAACACAATAGTAAACATTTTGTTTATCTATCATTCATTTTTTAGAGTAATTAATAATTTAAAAGTAAGAAAAGTCAATTTCTTCTTTCAAAGTATCAGTCTTTCTCAATTTATATCTCCGTAAAATATTCTATGAAGGATGAAAATTTAATAAAAATCAAATAGAGTCAAAATAATATATATATTTACAGTTAGTCTGTCAGTTAATTGTTTGTTCTAACTTTTTTTTGCTGACGGTTCTGCAAAATAAATTTACCTTTACAAATACCTAAGGATAATCCGAGAATGAAGCCCCGCAGGCATCTAAAGAATCGAAGATCTGTCTACAGAAGTAAATCTAGCAATTCTAGACATGATGATGAAACATTTTTGATAAAAAATCTAAAAATTTAAAGATATAAACTGTACATATAACTTCATTTAGATCGTGTTATAGAGAAGAAAGAATAAATATGTAATTTTACTGAAGTCTGTTTATCCATACCTATTTGCATAAATGTGAGAATATAATTTCGTATAAAAATTCCCGTAAATTGATTATCTTTAATAGTCTACTATTAAAGCCGCATAAACATTAGAATTAAATTTTTTCCAGTTAAAAATTGCCTGAAATCTATCGTCTTATCGTTCGTCAAATTTGTTTTATGTTTTTTTTAATATCCAGACACCTTTTCTAAACTCTGACAAAAGATCACAGAAATACTGAAGTTATCGAAATACTTATATCTTTCTATCGTATTTCTTTTTTTGAGGGGGTGGGTGGGGGGAGGGGGATGAAGAGCGCTTAAAAACTTCGTTTTGTTCTTAGAATTCTGAATTAATCATTGAAAAGATCTACCTACATAAGTCTTGTTGCAGAATTTTCATTAGCTAAGAGTTGCATCAACTTATACATCATGAGAATATATTAAATTACATTTGTAAAATACTAGATGGGAGCCATTTATATTTTCAGAGCATTTGCCTACATTTTAAACTTAAGTCATATACAACTATTCATTAATTTTCTATACGAATTAAAGAAGTCGTTGTTTCCATGGCAACTGTACCTTTCACTATTGCTTGTTTGTTTGTTTGTTTTATTGAACACATATATATTAGATCACGTGGGGATCACGGTGGGATTCGAACCCGCCCCACCTACGCTTTCAAGCGATTAGCGGCGTGGTGTCTTATCCACTCAGCCACGGTGGGCCACTATTGCTTTCTCTAATACCCAGATACTCAAATTTAACCAGCTGCAGTTAGAATCATGCTCATAACAGAGTACATTTATATGTAAGAGTGGTGACATATGCACAAGTCGTGTACTCATATTCAAGTTTTTGTCCAAAGTACAGTAACTCAGTTTTCAGTAATAGACGTGGAAGATTTCGATTAAACTAACCAGAAAAGTTAAAAAACATTGGCTTTCTGATTTGATTTTTTCAAAATCGACTTAACCAACCAAAGTTAATGTCCGGGATCCAGATAATTTTTTCTCTGTTAGTAAAATTAGATTGACCAATCAGTAGCCTTTATCCCTGCAGGCTTTTCGGTGTTTACTGCAAACATAAAAAAGTTTTAAAATATGCAGGATTCTGATTGATCAATCTCATCTCGCTAATAGCGTGAAATCTATCTTGATCCCGGCCAATTCAACGCCCTTTAAATATTCGAGAAAGCCTTGACACGCGTCAGGAAAATATCACACAAAGCAGGCAAAACAAAGAAGAAAAATCATTCTTTGGCTCGTTCATATCCACGAGCCAATGAATGATTTTGTTCCTTTGCTTTGCCTGCTTTGTGTGATGTTTTCGTGACGCGTGCCAAGACTTTCTCAAATATCTAGGGGGCGTTGGTTTATTTCACCATCATGGAGCTATGAAAGGAGAGGAGCAGACATATCAATCATCCCGTGTGAAAAACTATATACCAAAAAAAACCGAGTTCTTTCCCTCTCTTCTGCCCTTTTCTCTCTTGATTTTGACCGATAGCAGCCCATTTAGCAGTCTCCAGTGCAAGATGCCGCTATATATGGTGGACGCAAATGGGAGGGTGTTAGCGTGACCAATGACATAATAGGCCAGTTCATGACGTTTAAAAGATGATTAGTACAAAACGGTGCGCCGATCTTTTTTTGTGTCCATTGCTGTGTACAGATAATCAACTCCGTGTGACGTGATGAGCTGGCCACACTGTAGGAACAGCTTCAAATGACGTTATCTATATCTACTTGGAGACAAAGGCAAAAAACAGGCTACCGCGATTCTACAGCGTCTAGAATATCGTGTGGAAATCCAATCCTTCGATCACAGCGATATCTGCAGGATATTTCCCAAAACTCCAAGACAATTTGGTCTAGATGCTGTAACATTATTTTTAACATTTTATTAACATACATCTGATCTGTGCGCTTGGCGTCAAATCCGCTGTAATAATACGATGTTTACTTTGAAATTTGAAAATATATCGCAGATGTCGCTGCGATCATCTCCCTGGATTTCAGCGTCTGTGCACATTTAAGGGATACACTTTTTAGCGATTCTTGGATAGCAAATTTCCACATTATGTATTCTAGACGCTGTAGCGGTGCATTACACATGTCTCATACTTCTTTAAAAAATATCCTGCAGATGTCGATGCAAATGACTGTTTGGAATTCGACATCGTTGTACATCTAAGGTTTCAATACTTCCGCGCTTTTTTAAGTATTGCTGGGATAGTCGATTTCTAAAACATATAATCTAATTTTTAGCACTTTTTAAAGCATTACTGGATTAGCCGGTTTCCACACTATGACCGTGGTCTAGGTAGATTTTTCTCTGTTATCGTAACGAGATTGGCCAATCAGAAGCAAGTATTTTTGCTAACTTTTCACTGTTTTCAAAAATGTACCTGGATCCCGGCCTATATTTCTAGACGCTATAAATGAGCTCAGGAAGAGTAGAGAAAGCAAACTCCGTATTTTGATACATTAAGGCCGGGATCTAATGGAGGGTATTACATCTCCGTTTTGATCACGTGGTGAAGGTAAAAAATTCCAACGTAAAGAAGGGAAGGTTCCGTAGACATGTAATGTAAATCCCCGCTAGCCAATGAAACAGTTCATGAGGCAAAGCAGTAGTACCTTCCCTTCTTATCAGTTAGAAGTTCCTTGGGTAAATTACCGGTATCACGTGACTTTTTTCAGCCTCGAACCCATATTTGGAATATCCTCCATTAGGAACAAGCGTGTCTCTGTAACGAAGTAGCGACATACGGCCAATAAATGTTTATTGGTAAAAGTGATAAAAACAAATCGTTAAAGTTTTTTGCGAGCATACCATTATCGTCAGGCTAATGCATGCTGAATTATTTCCCTAGTCTAATAGAGATCGTCCATGCGCGTATCTTCTAATGGAGGATATTCCAAATATGGGTTCGAGGCTGAAAAAGTCACGTGGTACCGGTAATTTACCCAAAGAATTTCTAACTGATAAGAAGGGAAACAGGAAACTACACTATTAAAAATATCGTGAAAAATTACCTCTGTTCTTAAAGGTTCTCTATTTTCTGACCAATGAGAACGCTACATAAACGCCTATGAAGCGTTCTCATTGGTCAGAATACAGATAGCCTTTAAAAACAGAGGTAATTTTTCACGATATTTTTAACAGTGTGCTACTGCTTTCTCCCATGAACTGTTTCATTGGCTAGCGGGGATTTACATTACGTAGACGGAGCCTTCCCTTCTTTACGCTAGACGTTCTTTCCTTGACCATCTGATCATAACGTAGATTGAATATCCTCTATTCAAGAAAGCGGATTGCCGTACTTTCGACAAAAACTTGAAATGAGCATGCCTCCTGTGCATATATCACCACTCTTATGTATAAAGGCTCTCTTTTATGGTGTTGTTTCTGCTTCAGCGTCTAGAATACCTAGTGTGGAAATATGCTATCCAAACAGTTCTAAAAATTTGTATCCCTTAAATGTGCGACGATACTGCTAAAATTTCAAGTGTCGATCGCAGCGACATCTGCGGTATTTTCGTATTACTATTATTACATTGTATAGACTAGCAATTTCTTGCAGTTGTAGAAAATATCCTGCAGATGTCGCTGCGATCTGCATATTGCAGCAGTATCATTGCAGATTTAAGGGATACAATATTTTAGCGCTTTTTTAAGTATTACAGGGTTAGCTGATTTCAACACTATATATCCTAGGCGCTATAGTTTCTGAGCGCTGTTAGTTAAAATTCGATATATGTGTTTTAGAGTGAGCAATAAAGAAAAGAACTAAAACTATTGAAACAACAACTTCTTTAATATTTAAATGTATAGCAAAGGAGTTCAGAATCAATGCCTTAAATAGTTTCGAATATGCACTGTTGTTATGACATCAATACCCTTCCTGGATGTGGAAATACAAAATTGTGTTCAATATAATTGGCTGCAATCTAGATAGATTTTTCGCTGTTAGCGAAACGAGATTCATCAATCAGACGCTTGCACTTTTGCGAACTTTTCGCTGTTTGCAGCAATGCAAGCTATTGATTGATGAATCTCGTTTCGCTAACAGCTAAAAATCTATCTGGATCCCAGCCTATATTTCTGTAAACATTGCACTTCATCCATGGCAGTAAGAAAATAACTCAAAACGTTTATGACATAGGCCGGAATCCAGAAACAGCAAAAATTCTCAAACATTCTGGCTTCTGATTGGTCAAACTCATTTCGCTAACAGCGAAAAATCTATCTGGATCTCGGCTATAGTTTTCTTCGATGAAATCAATGCAAAAGGATAATATAAAAGAATAGTATAAGACTTCTAAAATGGTTTGGCGGGTTTATCGCTGTTTGGCATAATTTATAAACTTTGGAATAAATTAACAGTTTTTCGCTAATTAAGAATAGTAAATTTGTGTTTCTAACGGTGAATTTTATAAAAGCATGTAGATTGAGTAAATATCTATCCAAAAATTCAATCCTTACTTTTTTCTGTCCATTATTTAAGTCTCTACCTCGATTGAAACATAAGGTGTGACGAATAAAAAAAATCTGTCATTTTCAGTATCTCGCCGTTATTTTAAAAAATCTATATCTCTGTTCATAATTAATTTATGAAGATGCATTTGATCTCAAATGGAAGATCTTTTCCATTAGGTCCTCCTGGTTTTGGTTTTATTTTTCTGCGATGATTGGTTCTTTTGATATGGGAAATTTTACGCTGCCATGTTTGGTCGATTTAACATGGAGAAGCTGTCTTCAGTATAATAAGCAGTTACGGTGTCTTGCGTTTTATTCTTGGCGTTTGTTTGTTTGGCGAGGTTAGCATTTTTTTCAGCTTGGCTTGGCAGAACGACCGTCCTGCTTGATTTACAGAAGTATTCGTCAAGTATTTCTCTAGATATTTGACAAATCTTATAAAATCCTAAGAGTCCAGATACTTTTCACCATAACATGTATTTTCCAATAAAATGCCGTCCATTGATTAAAAATTTCTTTAAAATTATACTGATTAATTTTTTTTATTTTCCTTGATTAACATTTTATCTATCATCATCTTTTCTGGGGAAATAAAGTTACTGTCTTTTTAAGAATATGGCATACAAAAAGATTCTCAGCAAAATATTATTATGAGAGCAAGCAAAAAAGTGGTAGAAGAAATTTTATGTCCATGCATGCTAGATATCCATGCATAGGCATACAATATAGAGCATGCATAATTCAAAAAACACATTCAAAACATCACTTTTCGGCATTTCATTGCTTTAAAATGAGTCAAGAACACAAAATCTCCAACGCCTAGATTTGGATGATAATGAATGTAATGAATTTGAACGTAATAAATGAAAGGAATGATTAAAATGATTGTAAAATTAAAAAATAGTGTTCTTTAAACTTGATGAAACATTTTTTTTGTATGGTGTGTGGCAATGTTGCCCGCTAGAACAGCTAAGAGTTGTGCACACATGTTTTCCACTGATACAAATAACTTGTCGATGCTGCTTTCAAGAATTTTGATTCATTCTTCAAGAACAGGAATCAGAAAATCTAAGAAAGTCAACAGAGGCTTTTGTCTAGATGAAATTCGCTGTCCTGTTGTGTCCCAGATGTATTCTATCCAACACAAATCAGAAATGTATTCTGACAACCCCATTCTCTGTATGTGCTCACAAATCGACTTGTACGAGTTAACATTATTGAGAAGAAGATAAAGAAAGTTAGATAAAAGGTAGCAGTGGTGTGGTTTTGGTATTAAATGGCTATTTTTAACACTTCGTGAAAAGTGTTTATAACTTCTGTTTGTTTGACCGAGCTCTAACTCTCGTAACTAGACCCGGATCTCCTTTAATTTTTTGCATGCTATTGACGCGTACTATCGCGCAATTGCTATTGGAAATGAAGTTTGTAGCACTTATACTTCATTTACAGGTTAAAAGTATTCCGTTGCGTTACGGTCAATAGGGAAAAAATGTATAAAGAAATGTTAGAAAGAAAAAAAAAAGAAAAAAAATAATAATAACATAACCACCCGTCACTGCACGAGCCGCCGATGCACATAAGTACGGAAAATCGAGAAAATTATACAAATTTTGCTATTGCAGAGTCCCCTTCCGGCGGAATATTTCTAAATTAAAGGAGGACCTGCCCGCCGTAGCAAAAAACAAATATAAAATTTGGTTCAATTCTATGCATAAATTCATACACTTTTCGATGGTACAATAATGAAAGTGGAAAAAAATCTTTTACAGCGCCCCCTTCCAGCGTAATATTTCCAAATTGAAGGAGAACCTGCTGGCCATAGCCAAAAATATACACACACAATTTGGTTCAATTCTAGGCAAAACTTCATACACGTTTCTATGGTACAATTGCGACACACGGACACCGGACAGACAGACATTTTGCATAAACATGTTTTCTTGGGATCTTCGAACCCTAAAACGTGTAAATCCGTCGAAAACCGGCAGCTGAAAAAAAATTTCGATTACCATAGTTTCTTCTATTGGAGATAAAAGAAAGTAATAACTATGAAGTATATAACTTAAATTAAACATATCTTATTCTAATGATTAAACAAAAACAAAATAAATAGCCATATACGTATATGAATGCAATCATCACTAACATGAGCACTTACACCTCTATTTATAGATGTTCCTAGTAATATAAAATTTCTTGACATGTCTGTTGACTTTTTAAAGTATATTATTATCTTGTAGAGTGACATATTAATAATATTTTCGCAATTCTCTAGTAACGTGACATTTTCGAGCCTTCTATAGATTGTTATATCATTCCATACAATTTTCTTTAAAGTCTCAGAGTGACAGCATTCTCATCTTTTGCTACTTAACACGTGATATATTAAGTATTATTATATTTTTGTATATTTTTGGAAGAGTATTTTAATTAAACGTTTATTACTATAAATTCAGCAAGCCATGCATAAATTTGATAATTGGAAAATTTGTATTTAATCTTTTAACGGAAGTATTAATATAACAAACGCACGTGTTTCAGCGTCGTTGTAAAAAAACGATAAATCACAATCTACCCATCAGACCATTAAGGCCGTTCTCAAATCCAAAAGGGCAACTTTATGACAAATTTTAATTCCTTTTTGTTCAGAAATGCATGAAACTAGCAGGTGTTGTTCAGAAATTATGTAACAGAACTGTTTTATCCGTTTCTTTGCGAACGCAATAGATCTTTTAGAAAATACGGTGAAAGAAGACGTTTTGAACCGAATTTCCGCGCGAATATAGAATCACCACTCAAAAAAGGGTGAAAAACTTGTTTATCACGTGACCAAAATCACTTATAACGCAATAGGTAATTTATTAAAAAATGGAAAACACAGTTCGATTTCAAATCGTTTCCATAGACAAGCCTTCTAATTTTATATCTTTCCGTTAAAAAATGAATTTATAAATGTGTCAAAATGTTTTGCGCTTGTTGAGCAGAGCAGTTGCCTTAAAGAAATTTGACTGAAATATGAAATCTAGATACTTCATGTTATGTTATGGAATTTATGACGAAGAACAACAATCTAGCAATTACGGTTACTGCTGCAACTCTAACTCACATAAATATACTGGGACTGCCATGAAAATTATATATGATTTTTAGGCTTATTATGGCACGTTCAGTATTAATAATGAAGTGTGTAACACTTATACTTCGTTTACAGGAACACTCGAAAGAATTCCATTACATTATAGTCCATGTCTAAAATTAGTTTGCAGTGTATTTTAATGATGTTACACTATTTAAAACCTATTGAAACGATTACACATCACTGAAGAACATGGTGTGCAGCATTTGTCGTTTATTTACAGTGAAGCACGAAAAAACGTGTTACAGTAATGCCTATGAGCCTATATTTGCTGGAAGTGCTTTTTAAATTATGGCATCTGTTTTTAAATTTAAAATGTTAGATTTTGCATATTTTTGGGTGTATATAAAATTTACATCTCCTATACGGGACTTCACAAAAAATTCTAGTACATTGCCGCTTATTGACGGAAATGACTGAACGAGAATTTTCATCGGTGTTATGTGCTTCGTAACACCTTCTCTTAGACACGGTAGCACAAAAGATTCTGGATATATTTTTAGACTATAGAGGGCACCACTGAAATTGTGTTTTCAAATGCAAACAATTTTCCAAATTCTTTACTTAGACATCCCTTTTCATCTTATAAATTGGAGAAGTTTTGTTTAAGTATTTTGAAGGTTTTGGAAAGTGTTTTTTAATCTATGCTTGACGCATGATTTTCCTTTCTTGTTTATTGCTGGGTTGCGTACCGGAATATTACAAAAAATATGAAAATATTACACCTAGTGCTCTCTTCATTCATAAAAAAATAGCTGACACTAAAAATAGCTGTGAAAGTTGCAATACGGGGTTCTTCTAAATGAATATCGGGGTTTTAACGCTTGGTAGCATTTATGGTAAAAAGTTTAAAATTATAATTAATACATAAAATGAAAGAGCAACTCAAACAGCTTTATCTAGAAGCTTACAAGTGTTCCATGTGAGCACCTTTAGTCACACGGCACACATCAAATTCATAGCTCAGTTCTTCCGAAACGTTGATTAGCAACGAAGTTCTGTTCAGACGTTCACACGATCTGACGCCATGTGATTTCTACCTGCGGAGTTCATAAAGGATCGTGTGTATGTGCCTCCACTACCAGCTGACCATTGCAGCTGTTGCTACAATGACCCCCACAAACACTTATCAACGTTTGGGAAGAACTGAACTATCGACTTGATGTTTGCCGTGTGATGAAAGGTGCTCACATTGAACACTTGTAAGTTTGTAGGTAAAACTGTTTGAGTTGCCCTTTCATTTTATGTATTAATTATAATTTTAAGTTTTATGTAATAAATACTACTAAGCATTAAAACCCCGATATCCATTAAAAAACACACCGTATAATACATAACTCATTTTTAAAGTATGCAACCCTAAATAATACTATTAAAATAATAATAAAAAATAAATAAATAAATAAATAAATTTTATACAAGGTACCTGTACGAAACAAGGTTACAATAAAGTATGTTATATCAGCATTAACATTTTAAATGTTGCTGGATGTAATATGTGTACATACTGATACAATAGTTATTCATCCATTCTCTTGTCGCTGTTCAAATCAAGAAACACTTTAAGGGTATATAAGGGGGACTTTATAAAGAGTACGTGATCTGGATAAAGCTATAATTTAGTAAGTACTTGGTTTAACTTTAATTACCAGATATTTTACACGTATTACGCACACAAAAAAACCCATGTTTGTTAATTGCACATTTTAACTGTTGAAAATGAAACATGTGGGTGCATAAAAGTTGAAATAAAGTTATTTTTATTTTATGAATTAATCCAAATGAAATTATTCACATTTGCGGCAGAAATATATATACTACTAAAAAACAACTTTTCAAAAGTAAAAAAAAAAAAAGAAAAAAGGGGAAAGTAGTGGCTAAAAAATAGTGTGATATCAAATTTCCAAGCTTATATTATGGTACTTATTTAACATTTTTTATTAAAAATTTACCATACGTAAGTCGAGTACCTAAGAATGCGTTGATAGAAAGCCTTTTCTCCTTTACTAAATACATCATAACGTGTTTCTGAAAATTAATTTTTTTTAAATTATGCATGATGAGCTTGGCGGCCATCTTTCCATATTTTACACAAATTTCTAAGCACACAAGTACATTGTTAAGATCGGAAATTCGAAATTGTTGCTAAAGCAAACATTTTATGCTTTTAATTTATGGAAATGAGTGCCTAGAAATATGTGTCTTAAAGTTGAAGTAACTTCAGGTTTCATCCTATGATTCTTTTTTTTTTTCGGAGGGGGTTAATTAATTAGTTAAAGCAGTAAAAATCAATTTGGTTTTTTTTTCAAAATAAAAGACAATCTTAATTTATCTGTCTGTAGCCAAAACTAGAAGTTCAAAATTCTTAATAATGCAAACATATTACGAGCTTGTCTGCTTAGAAATTTGTGTAAAATATGGAAAGATGGCCGCCAAGCCCATCATGCATAATTAAAAAAAATTAATTTTCAGAAACTCGTTATGATGTATTTAGTAAAGGAGAAAAGGCTTTCTATAAACGCATACTTAGGTACTCGACTTACGTATGGTAAATTTTTAATAAAAAATGTTAAATAAGTACCATAATATAAGCTTGGAGATTTGATATCACACTATTTTTTAGCCACAACTTTCCCCTTTTTTCTTTTCTTTTTTTTTTTTTTGCTTGGCTTTTTTTTTTACTTTTGAAAAGTTGTTTTTTAGTAGATATCAGTCCATTTTTTAAACAGATTATATAATTGAAATAATTCTACTCGCTAAAATTAGTCCTTGTATAGCCTTTATCAGCAGGGAACAAACATAATAGTATACATTTTGTTTACATATCATTCATTTTTTAGAGTAATTAATAATTTAAAAGTAAGGAAAATCAGTTTCTTCTTTCAAAGTATCAGTCTTTCTCAATTTATATCTCCTTAAAATTTTCTATGAAGGATGAAAATTTAGTAAAAATCAAATAGAGTCAAAATAAAATATATATTTACAGTTAGTCTGTCAGTTAATTGTTTGTTCTAACTTTTTTTTGCTGACGGTTTTGCAAAATAAATTTACCTTTACAAATACGTACGGATAATGCGAGAATGACGCCCCGCAGGCATCTAAAGAATCGAAGATCTGTCTAAAGAAGTAAATCTAGCAATTCTCGATATGATGAGGAAACATTTTTGATAAAAAAAATCTAAAAATTTAAAGACATAAACTGTACATCTTCATTTAGATCGTGTTATAGAGAAGAAAGAATAAATATGTAATTTTACTCAAGTCTGTTTATCCATACCTATTTGCATAAATATGAGAATATAATTTCGTATAAAAATTCCCGTAAATTGATTATCTTTAATAGTCTATTATTAAAGCCGCATAAACATTAGAATTAAATTTTTTTCCAGTTAAAAATTGTTTGAAATCTATAGTCTTATCGTTCGTCAAATTTGTTTTATGTTTTTTTTAATACCCAGACACCTTTTCTAAACTCTGACAAAAGATCACAGAAATACTGAAGTTATCCAAATACTTATATCTTTCTATCGTATTTCTTTTTTTTTGGGGGGGGGGGGTGAGGAAGAGCGCTTAAGAACTTCGTTTTGTTCTTAGAATTCTGAATTAATCATTGAAAAGATCTACCTACATAAGTCTTGTTGCAGAATTTTCATTAGCTAAGAGTTGCATCAACTTATACATCATGTGAATATATTAAATTACTTTTGTAAAATACTAGATGGGAGCCATTGATATTTTCAGAGCATTTGCCTACATTTTAAACTTAAGTCATTTACAACTATTCATTCATTTTCTATACAAATTAAAGAAGTCGTTGTTCCCAGGGCAACTGTACCTTTCACTATTGCTTGCTTGTTTGTTTGTTTGTTTTATTGAACACATATATATCAGATCACGTGGGGATCACGGCGGGATTTGAATCCACCCCCACCTACGCTGTCAAGCGATTAGCGGCGTGGTGTCTTATCCACTCAGCCACGGTGGGCCACAATTGCTTTCTCTAATACCCAGATACTCAAATTTAACTAGCTGCGCTTATAATTATGCTTATAACAGAGTACATTTATATGTAAGAGAGGTGACATATGCACAAGTCGTGTACTCATATTCAAGTTTTTGTCCAAAGTACAGTAACTCAGTTTTCAGTAATAGACGTGAGATTTCGATTAAACTAACCAGAAAAGTTAAAAAACATTGGCTTTTCTGATTTGATTTTATTCAAAATCGTCTCATCCAACCAAAGTTAATGCCCGGGATCCAGGTAAATTTTTCTCTGTTAGTAAAATTAGATTGACCAATCAGTAGCCTCCATCCTTGCAGGCTTTTCGGTGTTTACTGCAAACATAAAAAAGTTTTCAAAAATACAGGCTTCTGATTGATCAATCTCATCTCGCTAATAGCGTAAAATCGATCTTGATCTCGGCCTATTTTACGCCCTTTAAATATTCGAGAAAGCCTTGACACGCGTCAGGAAAATATCACACAAAGCAGGCAAAACAAATAAGAAAAATCAATCATTAGCACGTTTATATCCACGAGCCAATGAATGATTTTGTTCCTTTGCTTTGCCTGCTTTGTGTGATGTTTTCCTGACGCGTGTCAAGACTTTCTCAAATATCTAGGGGGCGTTGGTTTATTTCACCATCATGAAGATATGAAAGGAGAGGAGCAGACATGTCAATCTTCCCGTGTGAAACACTACATACAAAAAAAAGTTCTTTCCCCCTCTTCTGCCTTTTTCTCTCTTGATTTTGACCGATAGCAGCCCATTTAGCTGTCTCCAGTGCAAGATGCCGCTTTATATGGCGGACGCAAGGGGGAGTGTGTTAGCGTGACCAATGACATAATATTCCAGTTCATGACGTTTAAAAGTCACACGGAGTTGGGTCATCTTTACACGATGGTTAGTACAAAGCGGTGCGCCAATTTTTTTTTGTGTCCATTGCCGTGTACAGAAAATCAACTCCGTGTGACGTGATGAGCTGGCCACACTTTAGGTACAGCGCCTAGAAGATACAGTGTGGAAAACGGCTATTCCTATAATGCTTTAAAAAGTGCTAAAAACTTGTATCCCATAAACCTCCAACAATCCTCAGCGGCAATATGCTGATACGAGCGCCATCTCGTAACTCTTTTCAATATAAACCCTGTGTTTTCAAAAATTATAAAATGTTAAATATCGGAAACTATAAATATAAAATATTTTAGTCTGTTATAAGCTAATTTAGTTAAGGAATGACGTGAAATAGGTTAAAAAGTCTCTTTTAGAATGACTATCGTTTGTAAATCACTACGATGGCGCTACGATCGACATATTGTTATTCAGCATCATTCTACATTTATGGGATTCAATTTTTAGCACTATTCTGTAGCCGTTTTCAATACTGTATCTTCTAGGCGCTGTACTTTAGGATCTGCTTCAAATGACGTCATCTATATCTACTTCGAGGCAAATGAAAAAGACAGGCTACCGCGGTGCTACAGCGTCTAGAATATATAGTGTGGAAATCCAATCAGTCGATCACAGCGATATCTGCAGGATATTTACTTAAACTCCAAGACAATTTGGTCTAGACGCTGTAACATTTTTTTTTTTTTTTTTACGTTTTATTAACATACATCTGACCTGTGTGCTTGGCGTCAAACCCGCTGTAATGATACCATGTTTACTTTGAAATTTGAAAATATATCGCAGATGTCGCTGCGATCATCTCCATGGATTTCAGCGTCAGTGCACATTTAAGGGATACACTTCTTAGCGGTTCTTGGATAGCAAATTTCCACATTATGTATTCTACACGCTGTAGCGGTGCATTACACATGTCTCTTTCTTCTTTAAAAAATATCCTGCAGATGTCGATGCAAATGACTGTTTGGAATTCGACATCGTTCTACATTTAAGGGATTCAATACTTCCGCCCTTTTTTAAGTATTGCTGGGATAGCCGATTTCTACAACATATAATCTAGACTCTATAACGGAGCTATAGTTTCTAGAAGATATAGTTTAAAAATCGGCTTATTAAAAAGGTGCTAAAAAATTGTATCCCATAAATGTTGAACGAGGCTGAACGACGAATGTCGATTACAGCGACATTTGGTAATTCCAACGTAACTATTTTAAAAGAAAACGTTTCGCTCAGAGAAGTTGCTCAGAGAAAATGTTGCTCCTATCGACATTCGTCATTCAGTATTTTCAATATTTATGGGATTCAATTTTTAGCACTTTTTAAAGCATTACTGGAACAGCTGGTTTCCACACTATGACCGTGATCTAGGTAGATTTTTCTCCGTTATCGTAACAAGATTGACCAATCAGAAGCCAGAATTTTTGCTAACTTTTCACTGGTTGAAAAGATGTACCTGGATCCCGGCCTATATTTCTAGCCGCTATAACTGAGCTCAGGAATAGTACAGAAAGCAAACTCCGTATTTTGATACATTAAGGCCGGGATCTAATTAGGAACAAGTGTGTCTCTATAACGAAGCAGCGACCTACGCCCAATAAATGTTTATTGGTAAAAGTGGTAAAAACAAATCGTTAAAGTTCTTTGTGAGCATGCCATTATCGTCAGGCTAATGCATGTTGAATTATTTCCCTAGTCTAATAGAGATCGTCCATGCGCGTTTCTTCTAATGGAAGGTATTCCAAATATGGGTTCGAGGCTGAAAATGCCACGTGGTACCGGTAATTTACCCAAAGAATTTCTAACCGAAAAGAAGGTAATCAGGAAACTACACTGTTAAAATATCGTGAAAAATTACCTCTGTTCTTAAAGGTTCTTTATTTTCTGACCAATGAGAACGCTATATAACCGAATATAAAGCGTTCTCATTGGTCATAATACAGATAGCCTTTAAAAACAGAGGTAATTTTTCACGATATTTTTAACAGTGTACTACTGCTTTCTCCCATGAACTGTTTCATTGGCTAGCGGGGATTTACATTACGTAGACGGAGTCTTCCCTTCTTTACGCTAGACGTTCTTGCCTTGACCATGTGATCATAACGTAGATTGAATATCCTCTATTCAAGAAAGCGGATTGCCGTACTTTCGACAAAAACTTAAAATGAGCATGCCTCCTGTGCATATATCACTACTCTTATGTATAAAGGCTCTCTGTTATGGTGTTGTTTCTGATACAGCGCCTAGAATACCTAGTGTGGAAATATGCTATCCAAACAGTTCTAAAAATTTGTATCCCTTAAATGTGCGACGATACTGCTAAAATTTCAAGTGTCGAACGCAGCGACATCTGCGGGATTTTCGTATTACTATTATTACATTGTATAGACTAGCAATTTCTTGCAGTTGTAGAAAATATCCTGCAGATGTCGCTGCGATCTGCATATTGCATCAGTATCATTGCACATTTAGGGGATACAATATATTAACGCTTTTTTAAGTATTGCAGGTTTAGCCGATTTCAACACTATATATTCTAGGCGCTATAGTTTCTGAGCGCTGTTGGTTAAATTTCGATATTTGTGTTTTAAAGTGAGCAATAGAGAAAAGTACTAAAACTATTGAAACAACAAGTTCTTTAATATTGAAATGTATAGCAAAGGAGTTCAGAATCAACGCCTTAAATAGTTTTGAATATGCACTGTTGTTATGACATCAATACCCTTCCTGGATGTGGAAATGCAAAATTGTGTTCAACATAATGGAGGATATTCCAAATATGTGTTCGAGGCTGAAAGAAGTCACGTGATACCGGTGATTTACCCAAGGAACTTCTAACTGATAAGAAGGGAAGATACTACTGCTTTGCCTCATGAACTGTGTCATTGGCTAGCGGGGATTTACATTACACGTCTACGGAGCCTTCTCTTCTTTACGCTAGAAGTTTTTACCTTGACCACGTGATCAAAACGAAGATGGAATATCCTCTATTGTCCGCAATCTAGATAGATTTTTCGCTGTTAGCGAAACGAGATTCATCAATCAGAAGCTTGCACTTTTGCGAACTTTTCGCTGTTTGCAGCAATACAGGCTATTGATTGGTGAATCTCGTTTCGCTAACAGCGAAAAGTATATCTGGATCCCAGCCTAGATTTCTGTAAACATTGCACTTCATCCATGGCACTAAGAAAATGACTCAAAACTTTTATGACATAGCCCGGGATACAGAAACAGCAAAAATTCTCAAACATTCTGGCTTCTGATTGGTCAAACTCATTTCGCTAACATCGAAATATCTATCTGGATCTCGGCCATACTTTTCTTCGATGAAATCAATGCAAAAGGATAATATAAAAGAATAGTATAAGACTTCTAAAATGGTTTGGCGGGTTTATCGCTGTTTGGCATAATTTATAAACTTTAGAATTAATTAACAGTTTTTCGCTAATTAAGAATAGAAAATTTGTGTTTTTAAAGCTGAATTTTATAAAAGCACGTAGATTGAGCAAATATCTGTCCAAAAATGCAATCCTTACTTTTTTATGTCCATTATTTAAGTCTCTACCTCGATTGAAGCATAAGGTGTGACGAAGAAAATAAATTTGTCATTTTCAGTATCTCGACGTTATTTTAAAAAATCTATATCTCTGTTTATAATTAATTTATGAGGATGCATTTGGTCTCAAATTGAAGATCTTTTCCATTAGGTCCTTCTGGTTTTGGTTTTATTTTTCTGCGATGATTGGTTCTTTTGATATGGGAAATTTTACGCTGGCATGTTTGGTCGATTTAACATGGAGAAGCTGTCTTCAGTATAATAAGCAGTTACGGTGTCTTGCGTTTTATTCTTGGCGTTTGTTTGTTTGGCGATGTTAGCATTTTTTTTCAGCTTGGCTTGGCAGAACGACCGTCCTGCTTGATATATATATATATATATATATATACAAGATGCGTCTAAAAGTTCGGAGAATGCACTACTCCGAAAATAAAGAAAACGTAAGATATAAGCAAAAAATTTTTATTTCCCTTCAAAGTAACCTCCATTAGCTAACAATACACTTTTTAGAACGTTTATAAATCTGCTAGAACTTGTCAGCAAAGGCTGCGTTTGGAATCGCTCGAATCGGCGATGTCACACGTTGTTGAATTTCCAGAGTTCATTTGCCTTTCCTGAGTCGGAGACCTTCATGACTTCTGATCAATAACCCCTTGCCTGTGACGCCCGAACTGAGTTCTGGCAGCGCAAATGCACCAATTTTGGAAAACACGACCTGAGTTCGGGCAAGAGAAAAACCGGTGTTTCAATTCCGTGAAACCTGAACTCAGTTCGTCCAATGCATACTATGTAAGACTACTCCAACCAGAAAATGTTTCCTTTGTTGTTGTAAAACTGATGAAAATGGAAAGACGATACGAGGCACAGTGGTCCGAAATCGCGATCAAGTGGGCAAAAATCATTTCTGGCTTTCCTGGTGGTTGTATATCCTTCATTTTTAATTTTATAACATTCTAAATGACATTACGTAGCGAATATAAACTAAATGTAATTGAGGTTCTAGGGGAGGGGATTTTGGGGGGGGGGGGCACAATAGAGGGTCAAGTTTTTATTAAATTTAAATTTTCTTTTTTATGGGATTTTTTTTTACAGGAATGAGAATTTTTCACTTTTGATTATGAGGAACATTTTCCCTTTTTCAAAACAAATCATCTAATTCAATAGATGATGAAAATGTGAAATTTTAACCCCCCCCCCCCCGTCACTCCCTCCCTGAAAATGTACAGGTTAAAATCTTATTGATTTTTTCTCTTTTTAATGTTATTGCAAATTAACAGTAAAGAGTATAAGCAATCAGTAAAATACATAAAGAATCAATAAGCTGAATTTTGCCACCCCCCCCCCAACAAACCCAACATACACACACATACACACACACACGTGAAATCTCCCCTTTTTCCATTTGTCTCTATACCGAGGAAATTTTAAAAATATCATTGCTATTTTTTAAATTTTCAACATCTATTTACTATGAATTAATAATAAAATCATTAAATTCATTAATTAGATTACTTTCAAAATCCCCCCTCCTTTCTTTTGTTTCTCTCTATTACACAGAGAATAATACCTTTGAAATTCCAATAAAAATGAAGAATCTGCCTCTGTTACTTTATTTTGGTAATATTAAATAAATAATTACCTCACTAATTTTCTAGTATATTTGAAATTTCCGCTTCTCCCCCCCCCCCCTGTCCTCTCTGTTATAAAATTCTATCATCCCTAACAGTTTTAAAATTTTTACAAAAAAAAAAATCAAAACTAGGTTTTAATATAAAACAATTTTATATCTTTTTATTGAAAAATAAAATAAAATCTGTTTTTTAAATAAACCTTCAGAAAAGTGGATTTACCCATTTCAAGTAACTGCAACATTTCATACCAAGCGTTGAGCGAATTTTTCATATATTTTTTAATTTGTTAAAGTATTAAAGTATTCATTAAAATTTAACTGTGCATATAAATTAATACAATTAAATTAACATTCATATAATAAACTGAAAAAAATAAACGCAATAAAAAAATTTACAATAGATTTATGTGACGATACGTGAAAATTAAAGTAAAACTTAACCCGTTCGGGGCCATGGTTGCATATATGCACCCTGAAAAAGAGCATAAAGAATTTATTTTAGGCCCTATTAAAAAAAATAGTTAATTTAGTTCAGTTAAAATTTAGTTAAATTAAATATTTAGTTTCTTTAATTAGAGCATTTTTTTGATTGATTAAATAAAGGTAACTCTTTTTAAAAAAGTGGTGCCAACTGAATAAAATTTGCGTAAAAACCTCCTGTCTGGAAGGGGTTAATAATAAAAATTATTTGTAAGTAGGTAAAATATACTTTTCAAATAATCAAGACATTTAAAGCATTAAATGATGTTTCCCAGTTGATTGTATTTCCCAGACATGCATGTTGCTAGAACTTAATATATATATATATATATAAACTGAACTTTAAATATGTACTTTTTAAAATAAGGTCAAGTTTTAATATTATTTTTATGTAAACGAAAAAGGTAAGGGCAAAATTGTAAAAACAAATAAAAATATATATAAAAATAAAAATATATCCCCAACTCTTAACCCCCCCCCCCCCCCCCCTGTCTCCGCAAATTAAAAAAATGAAATTGACAGTGTTATGTTAATTAGAATGTTGCATTATATAAACACTGACAATTTTGGGTCAGTGCGGACATTAGATTGACTTTAAACCCGATTACTCATGTTGGGCTAATACTGGCAATATCCAATATCCAACTTCAAACTGCTAGTTCTTAAAAAGTCGCAAGAAGTCGCAATAAATCTCTTGGGATATGATATTAGAAGGCTCATTCTACATTTTGTACTATAAAAGTCCGAGGAACTCAGAAGGATTTTTTTATATATCACTTTTTATGTACAAAAATGCCTTAAAACTATGTATTTTTTAAAAAAAATTCCTCTTTTTTTAATTTTTGAAATTTTTGCAATCGAAAAATCAAATTAAATATGTAATTTAATGTTGTTTCAGAGAAGTGCAAAGAGAAAAACGAGAAACTATCTGAAATGGTCTTAGTTAGGGTGTGAATGCAGCGAATTTGCTTGAAATTCACACAACAGCAGAAAACGCTAAAAACTCCTAATTTCACATAAGCAATGCTAATTTGATGTGAGCTGATAAAAGCAAAATATAACAGAATATAAATCTTCAGATATTTCTAAATACTGTAGAATAGATTTCATTTCGAAATACGAAACTTCGATTTTCTGATTTTTGGTCACATAATCGCGATTTGGGACCATTGTGCGACGCGATGTAAAGACTGTGATGAAGGCTTGTGTGCCCGTGCCATGTTTTTGGATATACCATACTGTAAAGGATTTGTGAATTTCAAAGGAATCTGAGGGACCTAGAATTCAAGACAGTTGATAGAAATAATAATATTGTTGTATTAGTTTATTATATTTATCTTGAAAATTATGTTATTTGATTTATTTTGCTAAAATTTGAGCAAAAATTACTGTAATCCATTAACATTTGCCATATATGTGAAAATATTGAACATAGTAGTTATTTCGTTAAAAAAATTTTTAAATGATCTATTTCTAACATTTTGATGATAATAACGAACAAAATTAAAGAGTATTTTTTTTTCAATTTTTCGCATATTTTTCTCAAAAATATTCCATAAGCAAGGGGATAAGAAGCATCTGTCATAGTTATCTGGGATCGTACTCGTTGACGGCCGACCAAGATGTGACTCATCATTAAACGTTAACCGCTTCTAATCTATATTTTTACAACATTTGAGCATCATTTTTATTTAAAGAAAAATCTTCTTTAGAAATTTCGTAGAAACACAGAGGGAAGGGCGTATTTCTTGAAATTGTTGCAGAAACCTACCACGAATTTATTTCTAAAAAAATACTGGTTTTCAAAAAACGGACCAGTGGCAGCACTGCATAGTTTTCCTTTACCGTTGCAAAACTTGATGTTAACTCGTAGCTCCAGTGCATTTGACACGACGCGACATGTCACATTGCCCCCGTTCAATTCGTGAACACGGGAAACTTTCTTGAGCATTATGATTTTGAGGACACCGTTAGGCTTAAAATATTTCTTAATGCATATGCTCCCACGTGAGTTCTTATCTTGAGTTGTTCTTTAAATAAACCGTCAAATGCGAGTATTATTCGCGTTCAGGGGATTCTGTACAATAAATATATGAATTAGTAACTTTATTATTTAAAAGAAAATCTTTGCTAAAAGAATATTAAGTCTTCGTAAAAAACTTTACAACGTAAGGGTTAGGTATATACTAGAAAAGTATAAATGGATATACCGTATAAGTTCAAAGAGATATGAAGCTTAAATAATACCAGATATTGTTATTGTGTATAACTATATTTTAATCGTATGCTAATCTGTTTATGGTGAATTCAATTCGGTACAACAAAAGTAGTACATAATTAAATTTCGTTTGGCATTTCTTAAAACTAAATTCAGCATAGTAATAATATTTTATTTTGACAGTGTAGCTAAGACAAAAATCTTGTTCAATGTTTAAACTTGGCATTGCGTTTCGAACAGAGGCCGCAAAGTTGCAACGCTGCCTTGTTCCAAGAAGCGTTTTTCCAAATAGGTTTTGAATTTACCGTTGGCGTACTAAGAAAGCCACTCAATGCAAACTCGCGGATCTCATAGTAATTATATGATTAATACTAATTAAATTAGTCTGTTTTTTACAGTTTGACGTTTATTGCTTGAATAATACTACTGGACATTGCATTCCACAAATATATCATTAAAAGTTATTATATACGCTTTAAAAACTGATGGTACATGGAGTACGACGCCCCTTTCATGTTTTCTGAATGCCTGCAAACCAAAATTTGTGTGTAAAAAAAAAAATAAAAATAAAAATAAAAAAAATAAAAAATAAAGAGACCATTTTCAACATTTAATATCTTAAAATGTATATGATTTTGAAATACAATTTTTATTGCGATGAAAGACATAAGTACATTCTTTCATTATATGTATTTAAAAAAATTGCAAGATGATTAGCATTTACAGGGGGCTCCAAACAGTCAGACATTTGACAAGCAGAAAATTGGTATAACAGCTTATGCGCACCATAAGAAAATATATGTTGCAACTAGAATAAAAATTTTTGTGTTTACTTATACTTCAGATTGTAATAATTACCCTGAACCTAAATAAATTTGTATTTAAAGCATTTTTATATTTTTAATACAAAGCTGTATTTAGCTAATACGAAATTTTCAAAATATCAACAACATAATCACTTAAAAAATATCTTTTTGAACAATAAAAAGGAAATTTTAGGTTCAGTTTATACAGATTAACGTGAAACGTATGTTTTGAAAAATTCATGAGAAAATATTCAGAAGTTTTTGAGATATCCTGCGCGTTATCTCCAAAAATGTCATTTTGAGAAAAATGACTCTCGGAAACGCCGCTTCAGTTATTGAGCGGGTATAAATCTAAAAGCCATAAATTCTGTTCTAATGAGAATTTGAAGGAAAGAATTATATTAAAATGTCCAAAAAAGATGGAAGATTAACATCTAAAAAAATTTAAATTAAAATTTTTTTGAAGTTAAAAGAGTCCTGAGACCCATTAAATTAGTCTGTTTTTAATAATGTGAAGTTTATTGCTTTTATACTGTTACCATTATATTACACATATATATCATTAAAAGTTGTTAACAGGCTTTAAAAGTCGATGGGTACATAGAGTGCGCCACCCCTGTGATTATGTATGTTTAACCTGTTCGTATCTTTAAGAGTTAATATCTCGGCTAATTACTGACGATTTGTTTCGAAAATCATAGTCAACAATGCTTTTGTACTTCTGCTACGATAGGTACCTCTAGCGCTGCTCAACACTTTTTCTGAATGCCCGTAAATCGAAATTTGTGTGTAACGGAAAAATGCGCTTTTCTCAAATATTATGTGACCTAGGGTAATCGCTTCTATTTTCCTGCAAGGTTTAAATTAACGTTACTACCTCTAATTTTTTTATAACTTTAGTTTCAGTAGTTCTGGAAATAGATGTAGGGCGGGACATATTTCTGAACTACATTTTCGACAATATCTCTGAAAATATAATACCTAAAATTAAAACAAATGTATTTTTGAATTTAGTGTTACTGTAGCTTTCACACAATAACCCATACGATATACAAATAAGTTTTTTTTTTTTCATATAACTTAATAAGCCCCTCTACATTTTTCCTAAATATATTTGTGAATGTTTAATAATCTGAAAATATGTGGGTTAATAGTCTTGATTACTTTCCCCAAATTGAACTTTCCGCGTCCCATGGTTTACGAGTAAAATGGTTGTGACAGACGGACAGACAGACACAGGAGTTATCTTATAAGGGTTCCGTTTTTACTTTTTAAGTACGGAACCCTAAAAATGAATCATCACCAAATTTTTAAAAGCACCTCGTATATACCGAATCACAAAAGCTGGCAATTAAACACAAAGATACTTCATGTGCAGTTCAACGATTTAAAATCAATTTCAAAATCTTTTATTTTATTTATGATACGTGCAATCTTGTACACAAGTTGCAGTATTGTAAACAGATCAAAAAAAATATTCACAGGTAATTTAATACCAACTTTAAAAAAGCCCTTTATACTGTTAATTAATTGTCAAAAATCTATTATGATATGTTTGTTTATTTGCACGCTCACAAATAATTTTCCAAAATAGGTTTTAAATGCATTATAAAAATATATCATTAAAGAGAAAATCTTTTTTTTTTTTTTTATGTAGAAATTAGCTGGTGAAAAAATTATTTTGTGGAAATTTCGAAACAATATACAGAAAAACATTTTCTTAACTTTTTTAGATTCATAAAAAGAAGTAAAAAAAAAAAAAAAAAAAAGATTGTAGAGGAAAAAAGATTGCTCTGAGGCATGTAGCTAATTCAATGCCTGGGGACCTTACATACTTTAAATTCTGAAGAAAAAAAAATCTATTTATAAAGAGTTGTATTTCTTAAGATGAAATAAAATCTATTCCTGAAATAAAAATATTCATGATATGCATCTTATTTCTATAGAAAATTTTAAATCTCATTTATGGAGCACATGAGGTAACAAGACAACAATAAAATGTGTACGTATTGTATTATGTAGATTCTTATGTATAGTGGATATGTATAGAGTCTTATGTATAGAAATTATATTTCTTATAATTATTTTTATAATGTTTGTACATTATATGACAAATGATGACCTGTCAGCTGCAATTTTGGACGTTTTGTTAAATATCTAGAAAAATACATAACAAACGCAATGAAAGTATAATGAGCCTAATGTATTAGTTAAGTGTATAGAGCACCTTGTGTGAAAGTCTTAAAAACATAGCTTGAAAATTCTGAAAATTATCGTCGTCAGAATAAGCTCGAAATCCATTGCTCCCAAACGGAAGCAAAAAGAGGGGCTGTATCCAAATATCCATTGATTAGTGCCAATATAGCGTATACAATATTGCATATACAGTCGTGGAAAAAAAAAATAAACACCCCCTACTAACTCCTCAACAAATTATCGTAGAAAAAAGTTACTGGTACCGAACGATTGGAAATAAAGCCTACTTTCAAATGATGTATATAAAATTTGCTTAGGGGGCCACCTACATATTAAAATGAACCATAACTTTGTTTTTTTTCAATAGCAGTACCCGATTGTCAGCATAAATGAACTCTACACCCTTCAATTAGCCTAAAAACGAATTTTTATGCAATTCGTACCATAAGTTTCCGAGAAATTAATTATTTTAAAACGAGCGTATTTTAAGGGCTGTATCCAAATTGAAGTTCCGTACTGGATTGTTAACCGAAAGAGCCGCTTCCTTGATCAAGGCACCTTAAGCGCCACTCAATGAGTCAATGAAGCGTGTTAGATTACAGTACGGCAGAATAAATTTCAAAATGTCTACTCACTTCCATCATAGACGGCCCCTTAAGCCATCATTTTGCCGTTTTTTAAGCATAATTTGAAAACTACTTGGAAGAAAAATGTGAAATTTTTGAATTTCCATAAAGCAGGACTTAATAAATCTAAATCCATCAAAAAAATTGTAGGTTGCAATTCATAATTTTTTCGAATATTAATTTCATAATTCATAATTCATATCATAAAATTATAAAAATTACAAATTCAGCTTATTTATGTTTGGGTATATTAGTATTATTACCACAAAAAAAATTAGCACATTAGGAGCATAATTTCGGGAGATATAAATAAAAATATGAAAATATAATTTAACATTAGAAGCACTAAATTTTGAATGTTTATAATTCAAAAACTTATCATTCAAATGACTTGAAATTTGGTGTCTAGGCATAGTTTGAACCGAAGATTTGAAATATCTCGTTAAAATTGGGTATTGCCATTAAAAAAAATGAAGTTAGGATTCGTTTTAATATGTAGATGACCCCCTAAGAAAATTTTATATACATCATTTAAAAGTAGACTTTATTTCCAATCGTTCGGTACCAGTAACTTTCTTCTATGATGATTTGTTGAGGAGTTAGTAGGGGGTGTTTACTTTTTTTTTTCCACGACTGTACATATTTGGATTATATAAAGGCTCACTGAAATATAATTGCTGCGGTAAATAAAAAAGTGGAGATTTTTAAAGAAATATATTTTTTATTAAAAATTATTATGTGCGCGACATGAGGCAGAGAAAAAATATGAAATTGGTAGTGTGCAACCACTAATCTATTCAATATTTTGAAAAAAAAACTTTCAAAATATGCCTATTTTTTTATTGCAAAAATCATATTTTCATACCGTTCTTAAACGAAACATTTAAAAGAATAATTACCGATCATAAATAAAGATGATATATTCAAATATATATTTATGAGAAAATTGTAAACTAGATTGAAATTTACCGGATAAACAAAAATGTAATCCTAGAAAACGCAATGTCCGTACGTAGTATGGGCAAATCACGCTGGGCAAAAATACGCTGCCGGTATGAGGCATGGGCAAAACTGGTAATCCGTTAAAATGCTAGCAAATTTATCAATGCATTGGGAGCTTTATTTCTGAATGACTTCCAACAACAACTAATCCACGTTACGTTTGTATTTAAGGATTTTTATTTGTTTATATATATATATATATATATAGAATATTTAATGTTTTTTTTTTTTTTTTTTTTTTTTTTTTGGAAATGGAAACGTCAATAAATTAACTCGTGTCTATATTGCAATATTTTAAATTGTCAGAGAATGTGAGGAATTTAGTTACATAGCCTAATTAAGTTCTACATTTTATGAGGTTTGAAAAAGTATGTTTCTTACAATTTAATGTTTATTTGTTTTTACTCTAATGAACGTCTTTTTTTTAATTCACTTTTTGTTCGCAATGTGTCGTCATAGAGTTTGGCATTTTGGTCACAAATGTGATGCACGTCCCTTTCAGTGATGTCAGAGCAACGTCAATACATTTTAAACAGCTGTAAAGATATACTCAGGCAACTTGACATGCAATGATCCTCTTTCAAAATTAGCATAACCATGTGATCTTACCCCGTTAGTAGAGTAATACCGGTTAACATGAGAATTTAAAAAAAAAAAAAAAAAAAAAATTGTAATAAAATCATATAAACTAATAATATATTTATAATGATATTATTCTACAAATGTTAGTGCAGAGCATTTACACAAAGTGTCTATATATTATGTTGAAAAATGTGGCGTAAATAAGCAACTACATGATAAGGTATTTTACACCACTTTTCTCTACTTAAGCTACTATCAGAATCACCAACTTTTCAGCCAATTTTAAACCCAGCTTTTTCCCATTCAAAAGGAGAAAAAGGTTACATCATCGTTGCTAAATTTGGAGGAAAACCAGTACTACTAGTACCAGCCGTTAATATTTATCGCCTATTCGCATCAATCGCTTATCTCTGATTGGCTGAAATGCTAAAAGTTGGGGAGGGGGAAGTCGCGGCTAGCACATACTTTTTAGAGCTATTTGCTATCACACCGGGTGTTGAGACAATATTTCGCGAAAAGTTGGAGGAAATCAAGAGTTGGCTCAAAAATGGCTCTAAAAGTTGGTGAATCTGATAGCAGTTTTTGAAAGCATAATCGTACGATTAAATATAATATAAGCGTTTTTTCTATTATAATACAATAATCTTGTAACTGTGCATATTTTCAAAAGTAACTTGATAGATGAATAATGTATGATAAAATTGCGTACGTCTCAGTGATATAAATGAACGTGTTAAAAAATACCGAATTTGTCCGTATTTTATTTGAATTACGATTCCCTAAAATTGATAAAAGAATTTTCTTCTTTCAATTTCAACTGAAAATTAAACTACCTGCATGAGTAATGAATAACTCGCTTCGTCATTATAAGCTGGGAAAAAAATTCAAAAATTATTTTAACAGATATTTCTTGTAAAATAACTAAAGTTTTTTCCAGGACATTTTTACTTCTCATTCATTAATTTTATTGAGAAGCTACTGATGAAAGACAAAAGTATTAAAACTTTAAAAATCGACTACTTCTAGTAATGAGGTATATTTATCTCTCGGAGGTATGTTATTGATTTCAGAAAAATATTCCGCTGAATAGGTTTGGAGTCGAAGAATATTTTAAATTGTTCTTTAGTTAACATTTCTTTTTTTAGAAATATCAAATAAAGTACTTTTGAAGATATTTTATTTGAATTAAAAAAAAGGAGTTTAAAATATTACGGGGGTAAAAATATTAAATAACGGAGAGAAGACAATAGCAGACAGTATTTTCATAAATCATGGAGAAAATATTAAATAATACTCATATAGAACACATGGAAATTGAAAGAGTCTTATCGGTTTGATCAAAAGTGTAAAATAAAATTTTATAAAGAAAATGGAAATATTGATAGCTATGTGTTCACTGTATTTGTTTTGTGATGCCACATACAGTGAAATCTCCTTGAACGGCCACCTCAAAACAACGAAAACCTCCGAACACCGGCCACATGTTGATGGAACCAAACACGTTCCGTAGCATTAACATTAGTACGAACCTCTAAATAAGGAATTCTGAATAACGGCCACTCAAAAGTCACTTGAAAATTTTTTTACAGCTCCTGGTACAATTTCATATTTATTTGCAAATCGAAATGTGAAGCAGATAAAAAAAAATTTACTTGATATGTGAACAAACAGAAAATGAAGGCATTAATAATAATGGGGAAATTTTATATAATATTCTTAGAACGGCAGGCATAACTAACACAAGGGCCAGCTTGTTTGAATCTCTGGTAAAAAATTTGGCAGTTACTGCTACATTTGATTCCATACAGAAAATGGTGGAAGATGAAAAAGAGGAAGAGGAAATAGATAATAGAATAACCTAAAATTTCCAGTATTAACACATACACCGAAGATTTGAAGAACCTTCGTGAAATCCAAAATTTCTCATTAAGTGATAATGATGATGAGTTGTATAGCAAATTAAGTCATATTTTTTTCTTTGAAGAAATACATTTGCAGCAAAAACAACAACAAAAAAAAATACAAACAAAGCAACTGCAAATCACCTATTTTCATATTACATTAAAACAATGATGATTAATTAAAATTACTGTGTGTATTTCTATTTAAATTTATGTAAATTTGATTTTTTTAAATGAAACCTCTGAAGAGCGGCCACATTTCACCGTTCCCACGGGTAATCGTTATTCAGAGGTTTCCATTTATTACACGAATCCTCTGAATTCAATTTAAATAATAATTCGTTATAAATTCATCGTTATTCAGAATTCTTGTAGAAACAGTGTTTTAAGGTATGTGTCTACCCTCATATCGCTGTCTTTGAGAAAAATTTTGATTTTTTTTTTAATTTTAAAATAAAGTTCAAACCTTTAGAATTCCAAAATCCCTTACTTTTGATTAAGCGGTAATTAGAAGCAAACTTATAGCCCAAAATATAAAGCGGAAATTAATTTTCTGAAACCGGAAGTGAACGTTTAAAAACCACAGAAAAGTAAACAACACATTTTAACACACAAATATATAATATGTACAAAAATATATAAACACCTATAAATAGGGTAGATCTTAAAGTTATAAACTTTATACGTGAATTTAACGCTATATCATAACCTTAATTTGCGTTTTCAGGAGAACTGCGATGTGCATTGTGTACGTTTACGAGAAACATCATTTCTTAAAAAGTTTTTAAGATAGTGAATTAAAATTTTGTAACAAGGTTCTGTTAATTTATTGGTATGCTATGAAGCAAAATATAGCTTGTAAGTTTGTATATATTAAGATCTATTTTTATTAAAAAAATACACAATTAAAAAATATCCTGTTTTGCATACAAAATTTGGTATGTGTTAGTAAATTTAAGAGGTATTGCAAATCGTTTGCTTCATAACACAGGTAAGTGGTTTGCTTATATATTGTTGAAAAAAGTGAAATATATTGAATAGATTTCGTTATAGAAGGTTTGGCATAAACGCAATTCTTTACTAAAATTTGACTAAATATTGCCTACATTTGAAAAGTTAATTAAAATTCCATTATAAATTTACATGAATTCATAGTTTTATTCCCTGTTTTAACTAAAAGCACGTGTGTTTGATAAAAATTTCATATTTTTCAAAAAAGTTCCCGAAAGGCAGGCACATACACTGTAAAAAAAAATTCCGTCAATTTACGTAAAAAAGACTGGCAGCAAAGTGGCCGGAATGTTTCCGTTTTTCGTCCAAACTTACACTGTGCTCACCGTAACTGGCGCGATGCAGACGCGAAGGAGTTGAAGCACATGCGTGGCGATCAAAAATACTGCAATCTCATTGGATGATAGATTTTTACAATAATACTTCTAATTTAAAACTCTGTCATCTTAAAATCACAACAGATATACGGGAGAGATTCCGTTTTTCTAACAAAACGGAAAATTTCTGATCAAAATTCACGGAAGACGATCACGGTCAATAAACGAAACTTTTTAACAATGTACAGTCGTGGGGAAAAAATAAAAAATAAACACCCCTACTAACTCCTTGCTGGGCAACATATAACTATGATATGTTCCCGCACCATGTTGGTTAAATCAAAGTAAAATTGCGTAATTTGTTATTTCTGTTTGTATAAATATTTTTTATAAAATATAATTATGAGTGTAAAATTATAATGTTTATATATTTAAGTAAAATAAGAGTGTAAGTTCATACAAAAATTATTAAGTTGATTTTAAATAGTAAATATATATTTTTAAAAAATTGTTGTATTGTAAAATGAATGTATAATATTGAATTGAGTTCGGATCTCAGACAACAACTAGCCAGACGCCATGGTGTCGTTTTATGACAAGCCAATGGAAAGTGGTGTATAATTAGAAGTCGTAAAATCATAAAAACGTTGGAATCAATTTATGGCCTCAATAAAAGTGTTGGGATAAATTTATGACTTTTCAGACCACCCAAACTTTAAGGCAGATAATAATATTAAAGTATATGTAAGGGGCCATTTGCAGACTGCTAGCTAATAGGCCTATCGAAGTATAATAAAAAATCTTCTCACATCCAATAACAGTGGACTAGACAAAAATAGTTCCTCCCACTGCAGGAGCTGGTGTGCAAGAAGAATAAGTTTTGAAAAAGGATAGTCTGAAAAAAGATGTAGAGGATGCAAGAGCTCTCCTGAAAGCCCGTGCAATGAGTCCCGTAAGCCCTAGTAAAGCCCAGGCGAGATGGACATGTTGGAGCGAGCCTAATCCAGCCTAATCCAGCCTAATCAAGCCTAATTGAGGTTGTCTTCCTGATGTACCTATCGGAGTGAGCCTAATCAAGCCAAATTGAGGATGTCTTCCTGATGTACATATCGGAGTGATCCTAATCAAGCCAAATTGAGGATGCGTCCCTGGTGACACATTGCCATGATCCTAAGCAACGCAACAACTCGGAATTTGACGAATAAAGGCCACCATCCCGTATATTAAAAGAAGGTACTATTTTAAACATTTTCTTTTACCACTTAAGATCATATGAAAAATCTTAAAAAATACTTTTCTGATATTTATGGTAGAGAGTTATCTGAGATCCGACCAAACCAATAATTAAATAAGATTAAGGTAATTTTAAAAATGAAAGAGAGTATTTCTTTTAGCAAAAAGAAACAATTATAATAATTAGAGTACGTGAAAATATTGTCTTTTTTTTAAAAAAGATTAAACATACTTAAAATAATGAGAAGCAAACAAAAGTGTTGCTTTCTATTTTTTGAATTAATATTATGTTTTTCTGTAAATAGATATGTTCAATGTAAATAAAATATTTAATCAAGTTTTAAAAAGTTTCTGTAATTATTTAATTAATAATATTTAAAGTGTGTCAATTCTTTTTTTTTACAGCTTAAATTTTAGTTTAATTCATAAGTGGAAGAGTTCGTCTAAATAATTCACAACGCAAACTCTTAATTTTATTCGTAATTATTCAAATTTAATAATTACTTTTTTTTGACGCGAATTATAATTTAATTTTATTAATGCTTCGCGTTGCTCTTCTACTAGAATTTAGGTAAATACGATCACTTATATTATTTAAATTTATCTAAGGTATATAAAATTATATACCAATTTGCTATGAGGTTGCTTGGATGATTTGGACCAATTAACAATTTTGAATATATTTAATAAAAAATAAACAGGTGTAATTATCTGTCCAGCATCCCCCCTTCATTAAGTAAAAATGGTGCTCTGACTCAGGAACGATCATCTGAGGTCATTAGATAGGTAAATGATGCAATGACTCAGGAACGTTCATCTGAGGTCATTAGAAATAATAATAATAATAATAATAATAATAATAAAGGAAAATAAATTTAAGTATTATTTTAATGTCACAATTTTAAAGATATTGTAGGTATGTAAGTTTAATTGATTAAAATTTTATTAAAATTAATTTTATTATTGTAACAATACTGACACACATATAATAATTTTATATAAATAAAATGAATAATATATGTTAGTAAAAAACAAAAGGAAATAAAAAAATAATTCTGGGATTTATAATAGGTAAATTTAGGAATTACAATTTTGTTTTTTTTTTTCTCTCTTTTCTCTTGTGGTTGGATCTCAGTTACCATTGAAAAATAATGGCATTCACATCACAGATGACACATTTGTAAAAATAATTTTTTTTATATAATGTATAAATAATAATAATAATAAGAATAATGAGTAAAATTTTATAATATGTCTGGTATAAAAATGATTGAAATGTCAATAGATCACGATTTTTGAAATTGTATCACCTTGATACAAAAGAAAATTTATGAGTCGTACTACGAAGTAGTAGTACAATATTTACAAAAAAAAAAAAAAAAAAATAAGATTGTTTTTTCTGTAGAAAAAGACAGATATTTTTCTGTTAAATGAAATTATGTTGTTTTTTATATATACGTGTATTATAAATATTTTAGGGGTATTTATGTGTGTAAAAGAATAATCTACAAAACAACTTCATCTCCTAAGAAATTTTTTTTTTAAAGTTTAGTGTTGTTGTTTTTATGTATTTATGCAATTTAGAACATTTTCATACATATGTTGTAATATAGAGAAAATAGTATGAGATGCAAAATATTCTTTTAAGAGGTATAGGATCTATTTTGAATTGATATTTTGAAAAAGTATACATTGATTACTAATACTTGTTAAAAATGACTCAGACGCTGGATATAGATACACGTATTAAGTTAGTGTCACCATTTGACAATAAAAAGAACAAAAACATTATATTTTTCTTAGAGGAATTTGATAATATTTTGAATTCAACAGATATACAGGAAGAAACTAAATTATTAATTTTAAAGGCTAAAATTACTGGGGACGCAAAACATATTTTAAGTAAACAGATTGAAACATATAACGAGACCAATTATAATTTATTTAAAAATAATTTGGTGGAGTTATTTGGTACAAAACTAAGCTTCCTTAATGCTCAGAGCAATTTCCTAAATTTAAAACAGGCCGCAAGTCAAACGATAGAGGATTTCATTTTGGAGTTTAAAAAGGGTGTAAAATCTTATATCGAAAGTGCAGGCGAAAATGTGGATAATAAGGAAGAGAATTTTATCGAAATCTTAAAAATGTCGAATTTTTTAAATTCAATTAGACAGGATATTGCACTAGATGTGCGTAAAAATGCGCCCAGGTCCTTCAAGGAGGCATGCGAGTTAGCAAAACTTATGGAAAGTGCGTATAATGAATCAAAGTTTGAGGAAATTAACGCAATAAATAAAGAAAACAAAGATCTTTATGAGAACATTATAGAATCAAGTAAGCAAAACAAAGAGCTAATCGAGAAATTAAAAGGGGAGATTGAAAAACTAAAAAAATCAAAGAAAAAAAACCATGCAATTAGAGATGATAGTGTTCCGCGGAATAAGAAACTCTTTAATAAACACAATGATTATCAGGGTTCCCATTTCAATAACAATTTTCATTATAATGATTATGAACGATATTATAACGATTACCACAATTCCTTTAATTACCCGACGCATTATGGGATGTATGATTATTCACAACCTAACTGGAATTCGGGAAATAGGGATTTTGGATATATTTCTGAGAATTATGATCAAAATGGTTATCAATTTGAAAAGCGCAAAAGGAAAAAAAAATGGGCAAAGAAAACAGCGAAATCGGATCAAGATTCGGGATTTTCAGAGACGGAAATCGATAAAATAAATAAAACAATCGCAAATATAACAAATGCAGACAAAGATAGTCTGCCAATTATATCACTAAGTATACAGGGCGTCGAAATACAAGCGTTACTGGATACCGGAGCTGCTGTGTCCCTTTTATCACCTTCTTTATTCAAAAAAATTAAAGATACAAACGTCAAAATCAAATATTTGGGCAATCAGATCCAAATTAAAACTTTAACAAATTCAAAGATTTTTTTTAAACAATGTGTAAAATTAACTTTTCGATTAAAAGGTATATTCACAACAGGCACATTTTATGTCACTAATGATGATTTTGATAGGCAGTACCAAATGTTATTAGGGTACGATTATCTCAAAGAAAATCATATGATTTTGGATTTATGCAATAAAACATTAAAATTTAAAAATCAACAAATTAAATTAAACGTTGCAAGTGAAGTAAATAATTATGAAGTGAATAACATTACGCCATGTAATTCAGGGGAACATTCAAATAAAAGTATGTTTGCCATTACTAAAAATAGAATTTTTCTCCAACCTGAAGAATCGAAAATTGTAAAATTAAAATGCCCAGAGGATATAAATATGTCAGATATAATTATTTTTGACCCCATTCAAGAAAATAGTAAATTTTCATGCGAGACTTCGTTACACGAAGTTCAAAAAAATAATAACATAAATATTATAATAAAGAATAAACTGTTAGAAAAGTTAATTATTCAGAAAGGAACTAAAATAGGGGAAATTATAACGAACTTTGAGTGCAAGCAAGATAACTCAACTGATAATATAGAGAAAGGGACATTTTATGAAATAAATAATTTAAATATAGAAGATGTAAGAAAATTGCGAGAAGCAGAAATTAAAGAGACGGATTTCGATTTAAGCCATTTATCAGAGGAAGTACAACAAAAATTTCGAAAAATTTTAATGGGCAATGTTCATGCATTTTCAAAAAGTTATCAAACATTGGGACAATCAGCGTTTGTTGCACCAAGTTTTCAATTGAATCATGAATTCCCGGTACAAGCTAAGCCATATAAATTGCCTCAGGCAGTAAGACAGTATGCGAAAAGGGAAATTGAACAACTATTACAGGCTAAAATTATAGAGAAGACTGACTCCGAGTATGCTTTTCCAGTTATTTTCGTTAGAAAGAAAAATCCGAGTAATAACCCGAATGCAGAACCCAAGTTTAGAATGGCAACGGACCTAAGACTATTAAACCAAATTTTACAACCTTATACTTATCCGATGCCGGACGTAAAAGACTTATTACAAAAAATAAGCGGTAAAAAATACTATACGGTGCTAGACTTACATAGTGCTTTTTTCCAAATAAATTTAAAACCAGAAGATTGCACAAAATTAGCGTTTATTACGGAATTTGGAAAACATATGCCACTTCGTTTAGCTTTTGGCACACGAAATTCTAGCGCAATTTTTGCAGAAGTAATCGATAAAATTCTGGGACATTTTGACAAAAGCAAAGTATCATACTACATTGATGATGTGTTGATATCTGCAAATACAATAGCAGTGATGACGAAAACCTTAGAAGAAGTTCTACAGGTATTAATAAATCACAACATGACAATCGAACCTTCAAAAATGCAAATTTGCAAAGCAGAAATAGAATTCCTAGGATTTAGGGTGAATCAAATGGGATATTCTCCATCTCAAAAGAATATTGAAAAAGTAAAAAATTTAGTCAGACCAAAATCGAAAAAGGGGGTCAGATCTTTATTGGGCTTAGCGAATTATTTTCGGACGCTAATACCCAACTATTCCGACAAAGTTAACCCTTTAATAGAGCTGACTAAAGATAAAGTTAAATTTAAGTGGAGTCCAGAAGCAGAAAAAGCTTTCCTGATAATTCAGGAAGAAATTGTACAAAAACCAACGCTCAGACCCCCCGATTTTAACAAGGAATTTTTCTTATTCACGGATGGGAGCAAAGTTGCAATTTCAGGTGTTCTAGCTCAAGAAAAGGATGGTCATTTGCTACCTGTTGAATTTTTCGGGAGAAAACTTAGAGAACCGGAAAAAAATTATCCGAGTATTAAATTTGAGTTATTAGCAGTGCATGAAGCAATTATGCATTTTAAATATATGCTTTCAGGTAGAAGATTTACTGTGTTAACTGATTCGAAAGCACTAACTCAGCATTTACATTTACAAGATAAATCGGAAATTATAAACAGATGGGTAGCAGATTTACAAGACTTTAATTTCGACTTCGAATTCGTCGAAGGAATTAACAATCCAGCAGACTATTTGAGCAGGAATTTAGATAATCTTACAACAGACAGAGAACTCCAAAATAATTTGTTTGCGAGTAACATAGCACTTACAGACGAAAATATTAAATCGGAGCAATATGCAGACGAAAAATTAAAAATTATAATAAATAAAATCGAAAAAGACAAAAATAATAGAAGCACGAAGAGATTTGCTTTAAATCAAAATAAATTATTAATTTTGAAACCTGGTTCAGATAAAAAGGAGCTTTTAATTACCCCGGATTCATTAAAAATTGCAGCCATAGAAGAAGCTCATAAAGCGCATTTCGGATTTCAAAAAACTTATGATAATGTGAAAACAAGGCTTTTTTGGCACGGAATGTACAAAGACATTAAACAGTATTGTGCAAATTGTGTGCAGTGCCTCACATCTAAACAACACACAACAATAAAAGTCCCTGTTAAAAAAATGGTGAAAGATCACGAAGTCGGTACAGTCCTGCATGCTGACGTCATTGGACCTTTAAACCTCACGTTAAGGAAAAACAGATACATTTTAATTATAATTGATTCGACATCGAGATTCCTGGAAGCTGTTCCCCTACGAAACGTAGAGTCACAGACTATATTAAATGTACTAAATAAATATTTTGCAAATTATGGGATGTGTAAAGAAATTATCTTTGATAATGCAAAATATTTAAGAAGCGAAATTATGAAAGAATATTTGGAATCTTTAAACATACAAAGGAAATTTGTGAGTGTATACCGTGCGCAAGGAAATGGACTTTGTGAAGTTACCAATAAAATATTAAAAACATCAATTGTAGCTATGTCGAAACGCACTACGGAATGGGACATAAGACTGGATTTTTTTAAACTAGCGTATAATTCCTCGAAACACCGCGCTACGGGATATAGTCCCTCACTGCTATTTTTCGCAAGGGAAATAAAAAATCCCTTTACAGCCCATATTCCTTCTGAGGAAATATATACCCACTCTTATGTTAAAAGCAGAATACAGCATATGAAGGAAATCAAAATTCAATCCCTTGCAAACCAGGAGAAAATAATGCAAGAATATATAGATGAAGAGGCATACGAAAAAGTAAAGGATTTAAATTTGGGTCACACAGTATATTTAAAATGTATTGGAAAACCAGGCGCATTAGAGCCAAAATTTCAAGGACCCTACGAAGTTACTAAAAAGTTTAGAAACTTTAATTATTTATTACAATATGTTCCAGATAAATCAATAGAGCCGATCAAACGACATATGGATCAGCTGTACGCTCCGAAATATGCAACAGGTCATACAGAGGCGGAAATTACGAATTTACAAGGGTCTCAGAAAAAAATTAAGGGTGATAAAAATTACAAAACTAAATGTGACATTTGTAAAAGAAAATCGCACTTAACTGAAAATTGTTGGTTCAAATTGAACAAAAATACGAGTCAAAAGGGTGACAAACTTACTAAAACGCATTATAAAAAAAATAATAAATATTCTGAGAATATAGACCCATATTTACAGTATCAAATAGATCATTATGATGAAAATATGTCGTTATATGGTTATACACCATATACAAACTTATACGGGGATGGTATACAAGATCATTACCCTTTCCCCCCTCCCCAGTATTATACATGGGATATGAATTGGTATTAAAAATAAATCAAAATGCATAATTAATCGAATTTCAAAATTTAAAAATTTTCAAAATTTAAAAATAAATTTTTTTCTTTTAGGTAAAAAAAAAAATTGAAACAAAATTAATAACTTGCCTTTTTAAAATTCAAAATAATAATAAGAAAGGATAGGAACATGGGAACGCCAATTTGTCTCAGGGTTACAATATTGAGCAAATGTGCAGGGCGCACCCGAAAACATACTTATAAAATTATGAAATGTGCTTCACAAAACTTCAATGGAGCAGTGAAATATTTCTCTCCAGGCAAAAGTTATATATATATTTTTTTTCTTTTCGAATATGAATTAGAAAATATAAAATCTTAACAAAGCCAAATAACATTAAAACTTAATTAATTTCATAGTAAATAATGTTGGAGTAATTTTCAAAAAAAAAAAAAAAAAAAAGAGAATTTTTTCTGTCTTCTATAAGGGTAGCCTTTGCTAATAGCCTTACAATTTAGATGACAAAATTTCAGAATTACTCTTTAAAATGAGTAGGTGTAAGCTATAGGTTCAGGGTAGTTAGAACAGCTTTATAGCATACTCATATATATATTTTTTTCTTATATAAATATATGGTTGACAAGGAATAAATTATTAGTGCACTCTATATTAGGATAGCGGTCAGCTATAAGCCTAAACATAATAAAATATACAAAAAGTGCTAAGATTTATTCCGGTAGTTCAAGTACAACTTATATGCTAAAGTCTAGAATTTAGACAGCAGGGATAAGTTTTATGAACAAAAGTGTTATAAAAAAATTTAAAAAAAAGGATTTTGGTGTAGCACATTGGTTTTTAAAAATAACATATATATGTATAACAATGGACAAGGCAAGTTATTTCAACATGTTTGCACAAAAAAAAAAAAAAAAAAAAAAAAAAAAAAAATACACAAATAAATAATTGAAGTAAAATTAAAATTTTCTCACCAAAGGCTTTCTGTATAGGGTGCAATTTTGGCCTACGGCTGGGTATGCACCAACACCAACAAAATTTTTGTAGAAAATTTATCAATTCACAGATACATCAATATATGGTCCACCTAGGCATAAATTTCAGGATTCTTGGCTGAAAAAGGAATCGAAGAAAAAATTAAGTATGGTATAATTACTAGATGTTATGCTCAGAAACAATAAAATTAGTAATATTATATTGTAAAAAGCAGCATTTTGAGTTTTCTTTAGGAAAATTTTTGATTTTTAGGTTTTACACATTTATGGAGTGTCTAGCTCAGTGTATAGTTCCTAGATTTAATAAAAAAAAATAATAAATAAAAATATAAGTTCGTGTTGTTTTCAAAATAAATAACAAAAGGTATAGCAATTAGCATTTACAGTTAAAATTTATGGAATTTTCAGCAAAATTAACATTAGACAAACATAGTTTATATTATATTTAACTTGATAAGCTAATTTACTTTTATTAACGGTATTCAATTAGAATTAAAGTAGGCTTAAATTCAAGTTAAATTAATTAATAACATTGTTGTAGTGTAAAATTTTATGTAAGACTATTATATTTTTATTGTATATATAAAAATATGCAAATTTAACAATTAATAAAATGTATTGGCAAAATTATTTAATATAAATATTAAATGACATCTTGCTGAAATCAGCTAGATATTAGATTTTTTTTTTTTTAAATAAAATATTTTATAAATTTATGTTAGTTTAGAATTTAAGCATTTTTTTTTTCTCTTTACTTTCCCTTAGAATTAAATGCAATTCTAATTTTAACACATATAAATATACATAGTATTGATAAATTTGAGTGTGTGAGTTCATAAATTTTTTTTTATATAATTTGGCCAATTTAACATAAGAAAGCAAAATAAATAAATAAATATATTTATATATATTGGCCTTAATTTTATTAAAATATGTAGTATGGCTTAATAAATTTATTTACTTAATTTTTTTATAGTACATACAGTAATTATTTTTTTAAAAAACTTAATCTGTAACAATTGGGTGTAGATATTTATGAGTATACAAAGATTCTTTTCTGCTGGCAGAAATTCTTTGGTTCGGCCGAGTACTCATGGGTTACTACATACGATTTTACGTAGTAATTATCATTTACTTTTTTTTTTTTTTTTTTTAAATTATACAAGTGTATTAAGTACATTTTTTTTATAATTAAATAATAATTATTAATGTTGGATTAATAATAATAATTTATTATCTTTTATTTTTAAACATATCATTAAATTTTAGATAGTAGAATTCACATACGGAATGTTAATGATAAATAAAATTTTGAGTAAATAAATTTTTATTTCATTCAGTAAAAAAATAAATAAATATGAAAATTTAACAATCTTTTAAGATAGAATTGTTGGCTAAATAAATAATAATTTAAGACAAAAAATTGTTCTCTTCTTCGTCAATGGCATTTTCTGACAACACTATTTAATAGTATTAAATGAAGGTGCATTTTTAAGGTCAGCGTAATGCATATTTTGCATTTTTGAGAGGCCGTAGAAGTCATTTTTTCGTGTTGTTTACATTTTAATAGTAAACAATATCATGAATCAAAATTTGTGTTTGTTAGAAAGGTCTAAAAAATATACAATGTAATCAGTTAAAGAAAATTATATGCATTTTTTTTTAATCCTGAAAGGCAATTTGGGTTAGATTTAAACCTGAATGAATAAAAAGCCACCCTCGCTTCAGTTCCAGTAGGAGGCAGGAGAATGCAGATGCTAGAATCGCCATTTTTCCCCTGCAAAATAATAAAAAAAAAGCAGAAGGTTTACATTAGATACGATACAAATACATACACTGTTTATGCATAGATTATGTTTAAAATTACATACAGGCATGCACAGTGAGTTAAGAAGAAAGTATATCAAGAAATTATACTAATTAATACGGTAATTACAAGCATGAAATTGTTTTAAATACTTACTTTTTGAAGTCGTAAAATTTTGTCACAGCACAATTCACCTCACAGAAAGCGATTAGTAGCTTGACCAACCCCTCGTTTCGAAAGAATCGGGGACGTTCAAAACTGGTTTTATTCAATTCTTCTTCTTCCTTTTTTTTTTCTCTCTTTCTCGTATCGGGTAAAGTTGGAAAGCATTGCGTAATGATATATTAAAGGAGATGAATTAGCTTGTACATTTTGACAGATCATACATGTTAGAAGTAACAAATAAATAAAATAATGTAACAAGTTTGTATACAATATTTTTCTGATTATAATTTGAATACATCAGATTAATTGTGTGAAAATATAACATGTCATATTACAAGCATTGTATTTACTTTTATTCAGTATAAAATGTGTTTTAGATAAAACACTGTGTCATAAGGTTGTATGTGATGAAATAATATGTCAAATGCGTATGCCATTATTTTTCTTATAATGAGGTTTATTTCGGCATATTAATTTCAGACAAAATTATAGCTTTGAATGTATTTTGGGCACTTAAACTGTAAAGTTACAAAATTAGTAAACATGTGTGTGGTAAAGAAAAAAGGCTTCGAGAAAGACGTCTGATTGTCAGTACAGAGGTCTTCTATAAATGTGAATGTCAACAGACAACTATGCTATCATGTGTTGAACTTTCTGTTATGAAACAATAGAAGAACTTCTTATAAAATATACCAGAACCATTCATAATTGAACTTTACAGTCTTCGCTCAAAAACTGTGTAGATACACAGTCATATGGACACGTACATTCCTTCAAGCTTTACAAAAAAAATAAAACCAGCAACCAGTTTTTATTTTTTTTTTCTTCCGATACCGGGAGAGATGCTGGGCAACATATAACTATGATATGTTCCCGCACCATGTTGGTTAAATCAAAGTAAAATTGCGTAATTTGTTATTTCTGTTTGTATAAATATTTTTTATAAAATATAATTATGAGTGTAAAATTATAATGTTTATATATTTAAGTAAAATAAGAGTGTAAGTTCATACAAAAATTATTGAGTTGATTTTAAATAGTAAATATATATTTTTAAAAAATTGTTGTATTGTAAAATGAATGTATAATATTGAATTGAGTTCGGATCTCAGACAACAACTAGCCAGACGCCATGGTGTCGTTTTATGACAAGCCAATGGAAAGTGGTGTATAATTAGAAGTCGTAAAATCATAAAAACGTTGGAATCAATTTATGGCCTCAATAAAAGTGTTGGGATAAATTTATGACTTTTCAGACCACCCAAACTTTAAGGCAGATAATAATATTAAAGTATATGTAAGGGGCCATTTGCAGACTGCTAGCTAATAGGCCTATCGAAGTATAATAAAAAATCTTCTCACATCCAATAACAGTGGACTAGACAAAAATAGTTCCTCCCACTGCAGGAGCTGGTGTGCAAGAAGAATAAGTTTTGAAAAAGGATAGTCTGAAAAAAGATGTAGAGGATGCAAGAGCTCTCCTGAAAGCCCGTGCAATGAGTCCCGTAAGCCCTAGTAAAGCCCAGGCGAGATGGACATGTTGGAACGAGCCTAATCCAGCCTAATCCAGCCTAATCAAGCCTAATTGAGGTTGTCTTCCTGATGTACCTATCGGAGTGAGCCTAATCAAGCCAAATTGAGGATGTCTTCCTGATGTACATATCGGAGTGATCCTAATCAAGCCAAATTGAGGATGCGTTCCTGGTGACACATTGCCATGATCCTAAGCAACGCAACAACTCGGAATTTGACGAATAAAGGCCACCATCCCGTATATTAAAAGAAGGTACTATTTTAAACATTTTCTTTTACCACTTAAGATCATATGAAAAATCTTAAAAAATACTTTTCTGATATTTATGGTAGAGAGTTATCTGAGATCCGACCAAACCAATAATTAAATAAGATTAAGGTAATTTTAAAAATGAAAGAGAGTATTTCTTTTAGCAAAAAGAAACAATTATAATAATTAGAGTACGTGAAAATATTGTCTTTTTTTTAAAAAAGATTAAACATACTTAAAATAATGAGAAGCAAACAAAAGTGTTGCTTTCTATTTTTTGAATTAATATTATGTTTTTCTGTAAATAGATATGTTCAATGTAAATAAAATATTTAATCAAGTTTTAAAAAGTTTCTGTAATTATTTAATTAATAATATTTAAAGTGTGTCAATTCTTTTTTTTTACAGCTTAAATTTTAGTTTAATTCATAAGTGGAAGAGTTCGTCTAAATAATTCACAACGCAAACTCTTAATTTTATTCGTAATTATTCAAATTTAATAATTACTTTTTTTTGACGCGAATTATAATTTAATTTTATTAATGCTTCGCGTTGCTCTTCTACTAGAATTTAGGTAAATACGATCACTTATATTATTTAAATTTATCTAAGGTATATAAAACTATATACCAATTTGCTATGAGGTTGCTTGGATGATTTGGACCAATTAACAATTTTGAATATATTTAATAAAAAATAAACAGGTGTAATTATCTGTCCAGCACTCCTCAACAAATTATCGTAGAAGAAATTTACTGGTACAAAACGATTGGAAATAAAGTCTACTTTTCAATGATGTATATAAAATTTGCTTTGGGGGACATCTGCATATTAAAACGAACAGTAACTTTGGTTTTTTCTATAGAAGTATACCATTCTGACAGCATAAATGAACTCTACACCCTTCAATTAGCCCCAAAACAAATTTTTATGCAATTCGTACCACAAGTTTCCGAGAAATTATTTATTTTAAAACGAGCGTATTTTAAGGGCTGTATCCAAATTGAAGTTCCGTACTTGGTTGTTAACCGAGAGATCCCTTCTTGATCAAGGAACCTGAAGCGCCACTCAAGGAGTCAATGAAGCCTGTTAGATTACAGGATAGCAGAATAAATTTCAAAATATCGACTCACTTCTATCATAGACGGCCCCTTAAACCATCATTTTGCCGTTTTTTAGGCATAATTTGAAAACTACTTTTTAGAAAAATGTGAAAGTTTGGATTTCCATAAAGCAGGACTTAATAAATCTAAATCCATCAAAAAAAATTGTAGCTTGCAATTCATAATTTTTTCGAATATTAATTTCATAATTCATAATTCCTATCATAAAATTATAAAAATTGCAAATTCAGCGTATTTATATTTGGGTATATTAGTATTATTGCTACAAAAAAAAAAATTAGCACATTAGGAGCATAATTCCAAGAGATATGAATAAAAATATGAAAATGCAATTTAACATTACAAGCACTAAATTTTGAATGTTTATAATTCAAAAATCTCTCATTCAAATGACCTAAAATTCTGTTTCTAGGCATAGTTTGAACCGAAGATTTGAAATATCGCGTTAAAATTGGGTATTGCCATTGAAAAAAATGAAGTTTGGATTCGTTTTAATATGTAGATGCCCCCCTAAAACATTTTTATATACATCATTTAAAAGTAGACTTTATTTCCAATCGTTCGGTACCGGTAACTTTTGTCTACGATAATTTGTTGAGGAGTTAGTAAGGGGTGTTTACTTTTTTTTTTCCACGACTGTACATTAAGGGGATACAGTACCTTGAAATTGGTCCAAATATAAAATTTTTTCTTATGGGCTTAATATATAACTACATCTTTTTAAAATATACTGGTGAAATTCGAAAGGTGTATCTTTAATAATAAAGAAGTTATTACAGATTTTATGCGCGATGGCAGAATTTAAATAAGACGCCACGCGTACTCAGCGATCGTAGTGAATTTAGATTACTAGTGAACAAAACCAAGGACATCGCGAATTATTTTATTTCCTCGAAGGTGAAAAGGCAGAATATGATTTAACCGTAACTGTTCGAGTTGTTTACATCGGGCGTTCATTCGTTCGGTGCGTTTTGCTTTTTTTTTTTTTTTTTTTTTTTTTTTAATAAAACAACCTTATGGCATACAATTTTTTTTTTTATGAATTTCTCAACAGTAAACAAATTAAGCTTGTTCGGAGTCATAGGGATGCCACAAAAATGAAAAAATAAGGGCTTACCTTTTAAGGCTAGCTGTTTTTAAATTGTAACGCTAAATGTAGATATCAGCAATTACCATTAATGAAAAAAAAAGGAACTATGAAACCAGGGGGAAAAAAGGCTTATCTAACCTGATGCAATGAGCTTCACGAAATTCACGATTTGTACTTTGATCGTTTGACAATCGAAATTGGTGACAATATTCCGTAACCGATTGACAAAATTTGTGATATTTTGTGCGATCATCATTTGATGAAATTCACGATTTTGTTGCTCAACCGATTATTGAAATTTGCGATTTTTTCAGCGACAAACGGAAGAAAATCGCTATTTGTTTCTGGGATGTTTGATGAATTTCACGATATTTTTCCTCCAAACATCGTTCGAAGAAATTCACGAGTTCATTTTGAGAAATTACGCAAAAGACAAAAAAATTGCGGGCTTTATCGAAAATTAAAAAACTTCGCGGAAGAATCACATGCATGTGAAAAAATTAGGAGAGAGGGGGGAATGCCACAAAGCTTTTTGTGTTATGCGAGACTTTCTTATTTTGTGCGCGATCCGCGCGATTTCGCAAGCTATTGCAAACCCTGCGCCTCAATGATAATTTTATCCCTTCCCCTTAATAAACAACAACAACTCTTGAAATCGCACTCCTGCATCTGAGGATGGGAATTTATCTAAACATTCTCAGAAATATGATTGTGTCATCATTAATATCCATTATGAGTGTTAGAAAAATATGAGGAATTTATGTCCCAATTTTCTTTCTGATGATCGATTTTTTATAAATTCGCAGCAGAACACCCCGCTTTTGGAAAATCCACCTAAAAAATAACACGGCGCACTTGAAAATTAGCACGACGTACTTAAAAACGGGCACGGCGCAGTTAAAAAAAGAGAACGGCACCACGTCCCGCTAAATATACCTAGAGCAAAAAAGTATGTTATCCACTTGAAAGGACTTCAGAAGCTTACCTAATTCTGTGAATTTGATGATACTGAAACTAGAGATTATTGGAATGATGTCGTAGGAATTGAAACGATGTTATGTATTTTCTGGTATAAAATTTGACCAATGAAGTTTTCTGTTCAGCTATGAAGGACAGCATTTGTGTCAATGTTTTTGAATATTTCGCCAGATTGCACTTTTATATGAACATTATATGAAAATTAGTTTTCTTATTAAAAACCGATGTTACCAATGAAGGCACACCTGTTGAGAGCATTTATTTTAAGCATGTTAAACATATATGTCAAGGGATATTATGCAACTATAAACCTACACAACGTTTGTTTGAATGCTACAGATCCGCCTTACGACGAATGTTTCCAAGGAATATAATTTTTCTACAAATGACATCATCAATTGAATGATTATACAGTTTAAGTCTCATCAGATTCGAAGAAGTCGAATGTCATCCAGAGCCTTTTGAAGTTGCCACTTTTTTTACACCCCCCCCCCCCCTGGACTATACAAACTGCAATGCATAACTTCTATAACTTTCCTTGAATTTTCAAATTAGTGGAAAACATCAATAATACATACTGCCTATTTCGTAATGTTATTAGGAATATGCATATGACTTTTAGATGACTAGCTTCTAAAATTTTAATAGAACATGTGTGCCACTTACTTCCCATTTGACAGCACCTGTACGCATATTTATCTTTTGAGAAATAAATGCCTATATGGATTGACCCGTTTTACACTGCTCAAAATAATTAAAGGATATTGTAAGTATTATATAAAATATGCTTTGGGTATAAATATACGGCATAATGCTTTGTTTTGATGAATGCGATGTCTTAATGAAGTCATTTAACCGAATCATAAGCTTGTAGAGTTGTTGGTCGGTTACGGGGGGGGGGGATACAAGCCGAAGTAGCAGAAACCACTGCAGTTTCACAAAGTGTAATTTCCAGCATCTGGAACCGTTTTTTGCAGACTGTGAATGCACCCGGAAACCAGGGCAAGGTTGTAGATTTATAACAACGTCCAGTGAAGATCGGTATTTAACGCTAAAGGCTCGGAGACACCGAAATATGAATGCAACTTTTTTGAAGAACGCCTTCGCTCGGCTACTGGCACCACAGTTTCGACTCAAGCTATTCGAAACCGACTCCACGCTATAGGTTTGTATGCTCGCAGACGAATGGTATGTGGTACCATAACAGCAAGGCACCGTGGCGCCCGCAGGGAGGGGACAACAGACTATGTAAACTGGTGGAGAAATGAATGGCGCAATTTTCTTTTTTCTGACGAGTTCCATTTTTCTGTTCGTCCTGCTAATAATAGGCGTATTTTCATCTGGAGGGAACGTGGCACTTGAAACAACCATTCGTTCATGAAGGAAGTGTCAGATTTGGCGGTGAGGAAGTGATGGTCTATGCTGGCATGACCATTGAGGGGCAAAACGACCTCCATATCATTCGAAATTGAACTATGACCGGTCTGCAATATATGGGTGAGATCCTCAGACCTATTGCAGTCCCTTACGCTGAAACAATTGGAGATGACTTCATGTTAATGGACGACAAGTGCAGGCAACATCGTACTCACTTGGTGGATGATTTCCTTTTCGAGGAAGGAATAGTACGACTGGAATAGTCTGAATGCTCAACGGATATGAACACAATGGTACACAATACCCTGCAATCAGAATATTTGATGAAATAGGAGCAGGTTCACTAAATAATGTTTGCCTTGTTCCCAAAAGGAAAGAATAGATATGAGGGGCTGTATCTAAATATAGTAGTACCTGCAATATTGTGTACGTAGAATAGTATACATATATTACATTTGGATACAGCCACGCATCTTTTTGCTTCCTTTTGGAAACAACGAGTTTCGAGCTTATTCTATCGACGATCACTTTCAGAATTTTCAAGCTATGTTTTCGAGATTTTCACAAAAGTTGCTCTATACATTTTGCTAATACATTATGCACATTATATTTTGATTGCATTCCGACATGCGCAGTGAAATATTTAGTGAGCCTGCTCATTTTTCATCCAATATTTATCATTTTTTAATTCTGATTGCAGGGTATTGTGTACAATGTCGTTTGTCATGGTCCTAAAAAGAGCATTCTTTTATATTAAGAACCCCGAAAATTCTAAGGAAAACATTTGGTGAATTTTGCGATATTTTTAAAAACCTAGATTTCTCCACGAGTATGTGTGCTATCCTCATAAAAATGAACGCAGTTTATTACATAAAGCCTCCTAATCATGTGCTACAGTTTCAATGCTTTTGCGACAGAAGTTTTTGCAATCCAAAACATATTAGTTTTCTTCAAATTATTTACTGTCCCCTATGGGCTTTCGATAAAAAGTCTTCGCTGAAACATATGAAGTCTACTATACTGTTTACACACCTGAAGTTTCAGGATTATTTGTCTCGTCTTTTTCTAGATATTTAACAAAACATCTAAAATCGCAAGTCACCGGTCTTCATTAACCATATAGTGTAGATTCCATGCGAGAATAAAATCCGCGGCCTTTATACTAGCAAAACTAAACAAAATTCAAATATTAAAAGATTGGCCTTTTATTTTCCTTTATAATTAGACTAGAAACACTGAACTCTAATAGTATTTATAAATAGACCTGTGTTGCTTTTCAAAAGCATAACTGGTTTCTGACGCAAGACCGATTTGCAGTTTACTGTTATTCATCTGATGATATTTACAATAAAAAATAATTCATCACCCGCTTTTTTTTTTAACAGAAACACACATAAATAACGAAAAAATAAATAAAAAAATTCATATGTAAGAAAATCAACAAATGTAAAGAAACAGAGATGATGAAAAGATGAAAATAAAAGAGTTTGTGGGGTTCACAGAATCTCTGAAAACATAACCCTTTCTTGACTTAATATTTTTATTATTCTTCTTTTGAAAAAAGTACATTTATATTTAAAAAAAATAATAGTAGCTTTCCAAATCCAAAATTAAAGTTTTTCTGAAATTCAAGGAAATTTAACGAATATAGTTATTTTGCGTACTGTTAATATCGCATTAGGTTATGAAGGAATTTTCGAAGACATTTGGAAAATGTATTACAACAGAATGAAATAGACTTAGCAACATTGCAGCGACTTTTAACTGTTTATCATAATATATTGTTTCGGAAAAGTAGCACCTTTCAAATTCGGAGAAAAAAAAACATATGGTGAAAATAAAAGGATCACCAACGTTGCAGAGAGATTTCAAGTTAACATTTTATTTTCGCTTTATTACTGAATGCTAAATGCATAGACATTTACCATCCTTACTACATGCAGATAATAACAAAAATTAAGACAAAATAATAGTAATGTGTCAACTGGTCAGCAAGATAGTGTACCGTTAATTCCGAAATCGCTAAAAGCCTTTGGCATATTTTAGGTTGATTCTAAATAAGGGAATGTTTATTTCATTTATTCCGTATGCGTATATTTATACATGGTATCTGTGTCATGGTGTTAAAGTTAAACACTGAATGAGAAATTAATTAATCTCCCAAAATTAAGAGACTGTATAAACATTTTCAGAATTTAATTATCAATAAATCTTACTCTAAAATATTTTCCTTTTTTCAAAATTATTTAATTCATCTTCAGTTGCGTTCGTTTCCAAAACGACATGCTATAAAATTCCTCTTCCTTCATGTATTTGTAGAGAAGATTCTTGGAATAGTGAGAAAAAAAGTTGATACGTAAAGTCCATTCGAGAAGCAGAGACACAGGAAAAGCAGCAAAAAGCTTCATATGCGAAGTTAATTATTTATTTCAATTGAAATAACTGCTGAAATAACGCCGTGAATTAAGCATAGAGCGATTCTGCCCCATTGTTCAATGAGCGCTACAAAGCGATGGTTTTTGTAAAATAAACAGTAAAGAAGTAATACATGTTTATCTACGTCAAATTGAAGCATTGGATAGCCACCGACACATAAAAAGGCAGGACCACATGTAATTCGGGAAGTAAAAAGGAAAAGAGACACGGATCTGGCATAATTTAGTGTGTTGTCTACATAGTTTAAAACCATCAAGTTTTACTTCAAACGCTGGAAGTACAAGAATGTAAATCTTTAAGCGCTACACAGGTGCAATGAGAACGTTGGTGGATTTCACTTAAAGATATTTTTTGCAACTGTGAAGGAATGCATTTAATTTTCACCATGAAAATAACCAGGGCCAATCGAGATGAATAATTATGGAATTATATATATGGTCAAGAGTCCAGGTGCCGTTTGGTGTTAACAAACGCAAGTGTTGAAGATATCTCATGCGATTTTAATTAGGATTGCATAGTAGAATAAAATATCTAACGCATCGATTCTCAACGTATTTTTAAATTCGTTAACACCTTGGGGACTAGCGACCAGTATACGTGCCGCACAAGGTGCCCAGAATCCGTGATTATTCTCACCAGTAAATTTTTATTGTAAATTTTGCCTTATTTAATCCGAACATTTTCTCAATTCAATTAGGCAAAAATTTCTGTTTTAAAAAAACGATAATAAAAGATTTAAAATTTCGTAAAAGGTGCTCGTCCCGATAACGTTAAGAAGCAATATAAGGGATTTCCTTCTCTTTCCTCCAAAGCAAGTAAAAGGGGGAAATGAAGTTCAACTTCAAATTACTCAGATCACGTGAGAACGCATAATTTCTTTATTATTAGAGGGAAAAGAAGTGACACTTGCTTTTAACTGCGTAAGTTATTGAGAGAGAATTACGTTTCATGTCTTTCTTTTCTTTTATTTATTAAAGGAAAGCGGAGATTGTGAGATATAAAAACGTGTCGAAAATGAAGCAGGATTAATTTTAGAAAAGCGTATAAATCCTGGAAATTAAACAACTTTGCAAAAGAAAAATGAATTATTCTTTTATAGTAATCTTTAGCAATGTATAAGTGCATTTTGAACATGTAAAATGGTGATGTTTAATTTGCGTTATTTGCGTTAATTGCGTGACTTTAAAATCGTTTTTAAGTATCTGTGTAAGCAGGGGACATATCTAGATTTCCAATTTGGAATTCTTTACAATTAATTCACCCAATGCTGCAGTTTTTGTAATCTTTCAATGTTTTGTAACAAAAACTATAACAAAATGTAACAAAAGTAAAATAAAAGACACCTAAGCCATTGAAATTGTGTATCTCGCTTCCATTAATATCGCTCGAGATGTTCAACTTTCGTATCGAATGCTATTGTCAATTTTTCATTTTCGGCGATTTTTACTGTTCTGTTGCCAGTTTTATTGTATTTTCCAGTCTGTCTTGCCAAAGATTTTCTGCATCCATCGAAATTTTCCCTTTCAACACTTGTGTTCTTATGTCTTCTTTCATATGAATAAACAGTTTTCTTAATACACCATCTTTCCACCGAAAGCCACAGTAATATTGTATCATAATTTTTTGCTTAACAAACATACGTATTTGAATATTTCATATTTTCTGCCGATTAAGAAAATTTGTTTAGAAGAAAATATTCACACTGGCTTTATATCAAAAATAATTTCATGGCATTTTGACCGTGATTTAGTGTTCTATGACCGGTTACCTTGTATCAACTGATGAATTACAATGTCCCACATAGTTTCACTCATTTTTAGGGTTCCATACTTAAAAAGTAAAATCAGAACAATTATAAGATTACTCCAGTGTCTGTCTGTCACAGCCATTTTACTCGTAACCTACGGAACGTGGAAAGTTCAAATTGGGACAGTAATAAAGACTATTGACCCACAAATTTTCCGATTATTAAAAATTTATAAATATATTTAGTAAAAATGCATAGGGGCAAATTAAGTTACTTGAAAAAAATCTTTTATTTGTATATCGTGTGGGGTATCGTGTGAAAGCTTTCGTAACGCTGAACTCAAAAATATATTTCTTTTAATTTTAGGTATTACATTTTCAAAGATATCGTCGAAAATGTAGCGCAAAAATATGTCTCCCCCCCCCCACCCATCTAATTCCGAATCTACTGAAACTACAATTATGAAAAAATTAGACGTAGTAGACGTTAATTTAAACCTTGGGGGAAAATTATAGCGATTACTCTAGGTCACGTAATTTGAGAAAATAGCATTTTTCCATTACACACAAATTTCGATTTACGGGCATTCAGAAAAAGTGTTGAGCAGCACTGCAGGTACCTATCGTAGCAGAAGTACAAAAACATTGTTAACTATGATTTTTGAAACAAATCGTCAGTAATTAGCCGAGATATTAACTCTTAAAGATACGGACGGGTTGGACATACATAATCACAGGGGCGACATATTCTATGTACCATCGGCTTTTACAGCCTAGTTAACAACATTTAATGATATATATGTGTAATGTAATGGCGTATAAAAACAGTATAAAAACAGTATAAAAACAATAAACGTCACATTGTTAAAAACAGACTAATTTAATGGGTCTTAAGACTCTTATAACTTCAAAAAAATTTTAATTTAATTTTTTTAGACGTTAATCTTCTATCTTTTCTCATCATTAATATAACTGTTTCCTCCAAATTTTCATTAGAACAGAACTTATGGTTTTTACAATTATACCCGCTCAATAGCTGAAGTGGCGTTTCCGAAAGTCATTTTTCTCCAAATGACATTTTTGGACATAACGCGAAGGATATCTCAAAAACTTCTGAATATTTTTTCATGATTTTTTCAAAACATATGTTACATGTTAATCTGTATAAACTGAACCTAAAATTTCCTTTTTATTGTTCAAAAAAATATTTTTTTAAGTGATTATGTTGTATTTAGCTAATACAAAATTTTGAAAATTTCAACAACTTTGTATTAAAAATAAAAAAATGCTTTAAATATAGATTTATTTAAGTTCAGGGTAATTATTATAATCTGAAGCATAAGTAAACACCAACTTTTTTATTCTAGTTGCAACAATTATTTTCTAATCGTGCGCGTAAGCTGTTACACCAATTTTCTGTTTGTCAAATGTCTGACTGTTTGGAGCCCCACGTAAATGCTAATCATCTTGCAATTTTTTAAATTCATAAAATGAAAGAATGTACTTATATCTTTCATTTTAATGAAAATTGTGTTTCAAAATCATATACATTTTAAGATATTAAACCTTTAAAGTAATCTCTTTTTTTTCTGTAATTTTTAGAACCTGGAGACCCCTTAATTAGAATGAATTACATAAATACTATGGGATTCGCTACAAGTTTGCATTGAATGGATCTCTCAAGACGCCTCGAGTGACTTTAAAAGTTAATTTAAAACCTATCTGGAAAAACGCGGCACGGACCAAGGCGGCGTTGCAAATTTGTGGCCTCTTTTTGAAGGGCGCTTAGCACAATGCCAAATTTAAACTTTGAACGAATATTTTGTTTTAGCTACACTGTAGAGAGAAAGGTTATTACTACACTGAATTTAGTTTTATGAAATGCCAAATGAAGTTTAAATATGCACTGCTTATATTGTCAGTACCTAATTAAGTTCATCAGATTAAGATAATGTTAAACTACTCGGATGCGTCAATCCCAAAACTTTCTTCTATCCCATACATTTTAATACTTCCTGATGAATGCAGCACAGCAGCGCCACCGGTTAGGTGATTTATACCAAAATCTAATCAGGGATCACAGATGCAACTAATGCACGGAATTGATGGAAATCCGTGCATTAGTGTTTGAGATAGAGCTATTGCTGAAACCGTGAAAAGTTCTGCATAGCATTGGCACCTCTTGGGCAATTTACACCAACAACGTATCAAGATCAATTTATATCAGGGACTAACTGAATCTAAAGTTTGATGAAAATTCATGCATTAGTTCTTGAGATACAGCAGTTGCGGAAATCGTGAAAATTGCAGCATAGTAGGGCCACCTGTTGGGCAATTTTCATCAAAAACTAAACAGCAGTAATTTATATCAGAGGCTAACTGAATCTCAAGTTTGATAAAAATTCGTGCATGTGTGCCTGAGATAGAGCTATTGCGATAATCATGAATAATGCAGGATAACAGCGCCAGCTATTGGGAGATTTACACCAAAAAGTTATCACCACCGAATTATATCAAGGACTAACTGAATTTGAAGTTTTCTGAAAATCCATAATTTAGTTCTTGAGATTTAGCTAATGTAAAAAACATGAATAATGCAGCATTGCAGCGCCACCTGCGCGGTAATTTACACCAAAAAGTAATCAGCACTAATTTATATCAGGTGCTAACTGAATCTAAAATTTTATTAAATTCCATTCAATAGTTCTTAAGATAGAGCGCCCGCAAAATTTGTGCCACATACAGACAGAGAAACTCACTGACAGACATTTTGTAAAAACATGTTTTTCGTGATCTCTGTCTCCTAAAACGTATAAATTCGTCGAATACCGTATTCGAAAATCTTCGCGAATCCAATACTTTCTTCTTGTATAGATAGAAGAAAGTAAAAAAGAGTTATACAGAATAGCTATATTTGATATTATTTAGGTTCCATATCTATTTGAACTTTTATGGTAGGTTCATTTACATCTTTTCTGGTATATACTGTTATACCCAACCCTACTTTGTATAGTTTTTTACAAAGTCTTAATATTCTTTTAGCAACTTTTTTTTTTAATAATACAATAACAAATTCATATATTTATTCTACGGAACCCTCTGTACTCAAGTAATACTCGCACTTGACCGTTTAAGGTTAGTTGGGGCAACTAAGCCATGATTTTACAATGTGACTCTGGAGCTTCTGTCAATTCAGCTTCAAAAAGCTAATGTTCATTTGAATTAAAGTCGGAAATTCTATAAATGTGTTCAGTTAGGTTCCTTCTATCAGACAGAAATGCTCAAAATTACAATTAATATTTAAAAATATGCATATTTCATCTTTCTTTCCTCATGGGTCCAGTTGCCCCATAAAAATGGGGTAAGTGGACCAGGAGGGTTTATGTTCCACACTCGTTTCTTTTTTTTTCATGTAGGATATCAGGTCCTGTTTGAAAAAGTATAAACAACTTAAAAAATTTTAAACCAGATAGATCATGTAAATTATATGTCAATAAAGAGCATTGTAAGGGAAACCTTTGCTGTCAATGTGTCTAAAAAAAAGCACTAAAAGTGAAAATATTAGATTTGTTTATAACAAAAACATAAAAATTAAGTAAGTACTTATGTAGTTTAGTATAGGTAATAAGTATAAAAGTCACATGGGTATTTTAAGAAAAAAATAGCAAGGTAAATCTATGAACAAACGGTTACGTAAGTACTTAAGTAATTTATTTGTATCCAGGTGTCGCATTATAAGGGGAAATTTTATTGTTCCTACCAGAACCCTTAATGAGTTACCTTCATGATCCTTTTATTTAACATATTCTAAAGAAAGGTGCGATGAAGATATTATTTTCAAAATAGTGGTAGGAACAATAAAAGTTTCCCTATATAATACGACCCGTGTATCGTACAATTTCAAGGTTTGACTATCTCGCTTTCAGAGGCAATGTATTTGCATTCGTAAAATGGTGGAATAATTTAATGACACCAGTATTTACAAGAGAATCTATTTGAAAACAAGTAAAAATATATTTTCGCGTACTTAATAAAGGTGAAATTTTCATTATAAAATTCCGATGCCAATGTGGCAATTAGGAATTAAAATTATGTGATGCCATGACGGCATCACTGCCTCTGAAGCGGTCAAGAAATTTGGTTTGATATCACCCAATATGCTTTTTTTTTAATTTTATTGCACAATTTTAATAAGGTATTCTATAATTTTCTTTACTGTGAGCAAAAAACAATGGAGAAATTTACTTCTCGTTGTAAGAGAAACTCAAAAACATTTTTTATAACTATTGGGGTAACTGAATCCAGCATAGTCCAGTTACCCCGGATATATGTCCCAGTTACCCTATTCTTGAAAAATTTATGGGGTAACTGGGACACTGGGCTTACATTTGAAACATCAAGTAAATATCTATAGAAACCTAATAATGTTAACGTAGTTATATGCCTAATCTTTGAAAAATAAGATTGATTAATAAAATTACTTACAGTATTTTAATAAAAAGCCGAGGAATTTGAACCAAATTGATGTTGTTTTTAAAAAAAGAAACGTAAAATTTCGACAACCTATCACAGCAAAGAGATAGTTATGATTGAGTTGACACACGTTGTTTTAGGAAGTAGGGGTTAAGGGGCATTGTTCACAAAAGCTAAAACTTAAAATACATCAACGGTTTTTTATAAAATAGCTTATGGCCCAGTTACCCCAACTAACCTTATATTAAAACTGACGATTCTTCGTAGAAGGTTTTTTTTACTTTCTTCTATCTTTACAAGAAGAAAGTACTGGATATATAAAAATTTTCGAGTTCCGTTTAGCAGCGGATTTACACGTTAGATCCCCTAAAACATGTTTTTACAAAATGTCTGTCTGTGAGTCAGTCTGTATGGGACACAAACTTTGTGGGCGCCTTATCTCAAGAACTAATGCACGGAATTTAATAAAATTTCATATTCATGTAGTACCTGATACAAACTGGTGCTGATTAGTGTTTGGTGTAAATCGGCCCACAGGCAGCGCTGCTGTGCTGCATTTTGCAGGATTTCCGCAATAGCTCTATCTCAAGAACTAATGCAAGGATTTTTATAAAACTTCACATTCAGTTATTCCTTGATATGAGTTGGTGCTGTTTACGTTTTGGTGTAAATCGCCCAACAAGTGGCGCTGCTATGCTGCATTTTGCAGGATTTACACGATTTCCGTAATAGCTCCATCTGAAGAACTAATGCACGAATTTTCATCAAACTTCAGATTCAAGTATACCTTGATTAATATTACTGCTTATTATGTGTTGGTGTAAATCGCTCAACAGGTGACGCTGCTATGCTAGATTTGATTAGGTTCTGTTGTAAATCATCTTATACGTGGCGCTGCTCCAAACCTGTCTTCAACTCTTGAGAAAGGTAAGAGTCGCTCGGTGCCGAACTGGTGGCCCAACAGCCTCTTTCACAACTTCGAAGGGAAGTGTTTGATTACGCGGCGTACAGTTCACTTCTGGTAGCGAGTGACTTTCACCTTCTTTGGGAACTGAAGTCACGTGTGGTGGACATTGCTTCCGCACGAGCGAAAATTTTCAAGACACCGTGGAGACCAATCTCAACATGATGGCGGCAACCTTCTATGAAAAGGGTATTGGAAAACTCGTCCGCTGGTATGACAGATGTCTCAATATTCAACGTCTCACAGTAAAAAGTAACTTTGACACGTCGAAAAGTAACTTTGATTGCATTTTACTCCTCTCTAGTAAATAGTTTTGTTATTTACCCTTATCTTTCACTTTACACCACATTGGACGTTCAAAAAAAAGTAACCCTCGTATTAGCTATCTTATGTACATATTTTTAAAAAGATCTAAAATGTAACATGGTTCTTTGGGAAAAAAGAATTATGTGCATATATGTAAGTCATCTTTTAATTTAACATTAATAAGAATTCCTGTTTTACTTCACATCAGTAACAGTATTCTTTCATTATACAGTCTAACGTATAACAAAGAAAAAATCCTATTTTTTTCCATTATGTAACGGCCATGTCTGAAGTACGTCTTTACGGAAATGAATACGATTATTCATTTCGATGTATGTACTAGCATAACTAAAATATTTGTATTTAGAAAAGCACAGAATCTTGAGAAGGTAGATTTAAAAAATAAGATTTTAATTTTAAGAGAAAACTCATTTTTGATCGAAGAAATAATGTTAAATCTTGAAATTATTTACATGGGATCATTCATACCTTACAATTTAAGGGGGTCCGGGACACAAAAATCTCCAAATTTTCCAAAAAACTTTTATTGCATTAAACATTTCCCTGTGTTTTTCTGATTAAAATGGCGTTTAAATCATGTTTCTGTCTTAATTAGAAGAGGAAATATTAAATTTTTCGTTTTGGTGTGTTTTCGAAATCTAGCTTTCAAGCGATGGTTGTCATGAAAACTATTTCTTGTGAAAATGTGTTTTTCTTCATGATGGCTTTTTTCACCATTTCTCCTATTTAAATCTTTATAAGTCAAGAACCGTTAAAGTAAAATGGTTCAAACTTGGAATATGTCTTTTTCAATAGTTTTTCTTTAATTTTGATTCAGCAAATTAAAAAAAAAAAATAGTTGCTTTTGAAAATATGATTTATATTTTAAAGTTATACCATTTTTTAAAATTTTTACTTAAAATATTTAATTTAAAAAAATAATATTTTTTAAAAGGCTGAATTTAAATTAAAACTTATATATTTCTGTTTATTTAAATGAAAAAAAAATAGAAATTCTACAAATAATATTTCGAGTTATAAAGATTTTAAATTACTCCACTTTAATGAATTTTAAATTAATTTTTTTTAAATATGGCTAAGTTTTATCACGTGATTTTGTTAAAAAATAACGTGGTTAACCATCACAAAAAAATTCAAAATTTTAACTCAATCAATAAAAATTATTTTAAATTGTGTCTCGGACCCTCTTAAAGGCAAAAGTTTATCAAAAAATTCTTAATTTCAATTGTATATATATTTTGTATAGTTAATGTAAACTAATTGTTTTAAACGTTTACTAAAACAAAATTTTCCGCTATACTTAGAGTAATTTTATAATTCATTTAAAGAACACATTTGAAAACACTATTTATTTTGACGGTTCAAAATCTTTTCATCTAAAATCTATTGTATGGGCCTCTTTCTTTTGTTGCAGTTTGAAAAGGAGTGCTCTTTGTTGAATCAGCATCATAAACTTCCCCCTCAATATTTTATTTTTTAAGTATCTTTTTCTTTTAGCTTTTGTATTTCCTGTTTATGAATTCTACTTTAATTCTGAATAAAAAATAATGAGTAATAAAGCCAGAGACATCTTAATCATTACATTGGTGAAGAAATGCAGTTGATAGCTATTCCTATAAAAAGATGTTTCTTCTTTACTGTTCGCTGTAAATTTAATTTAAAAGTATCTTGATTTTTTTTTATAAAATGTCCTCTCATAGTATTATAACACAACGGAATTTAATGAAAGACATATCTGCAATGATTAGTCTTATTTATTTACAGAGTTAAATTATGATTACTATTACATAGGCAGCAGGCATTTAATGATTCACGTGTGTACGGTAATTGGAGAAAACAAAAATGCATGCTTGACTGTATCTAAAAATCTATCAAATTTAATTCTCTCCCACGCTTTTGTATTTAGATTCAAAACATAAAAGGTAGACATCATTTAGGCGTTATGTTAAAGAATTTATACAAATAAAATAGGCAATTATTTAACTTTAATTTTTGTGTGTTTCAGTGTTGGGCACGTTCACAAAAGTGTTGGGCCGAGCTTTTAGATTTTATTCAATAATTGGGTCAATAATTTTTATTCAATAGCTGGGCCAATAATTTTTTTGAACGGGCCAAGCTCGGCTCGGAGCAGTTCTGGCCGAACTTTAAACTTTTATACCGAGTTAAAAGAAAAATTGTCTGCTGACTGCATCTGGCTTGAAAATTTCTTTCCGCCCGCAGAGCATTTATATTTTTTAATGAAATAATTGTATATAAAAGAAAGAAAAAATAAAATTTAAATCTAACGAGCACAGGAGATATATTTTCAAACGCTCGGTGGTATTAAGAATTTATTTTTATCATTTTGTTTTTTTATAATTTTTCATTCTTACAAAATGGCGATGGTGTAATACCCGGTAGCAGAAAGTTCAAGACGGGAGATGGGCGTCGCAGAGTTTCTTTTCTATTTTGCGGATTAACTTTCCATCGAACCTTTGTTTAGCTTTCTATTAGTACTTAATACAAAAACTTAAGATTATTATTAATAAAAATGAATAAAATGCATAAAGACATTACAGGTTAGTGATTGTTTGATTAATTAACACTTCAGTTGTAAAATATTTTACCTGGCGATTATGTTTTGCCTCTGAAGTATCTGGCGCAGTCACTTGGGGGAATATTCTGCTACTATAGTGTAACAATTAGAATTATATCTTTAGTTTTCATTTATTATTTTATGTGTACAAATAAGTAGTATTTTATATATACAAACACCGTCTCGGAGGGATCATGCCGGCCATCTTTATTTTGAAATTTAATTACATTTTATTTGTCACTAATTTTGAAAAAAAAAGCAATTTAACAAATTACAACGACCATTTGGAAAATGATTTTTCCAAAGACTAAAATTTAAGACAAAAAATCGCACGGAGTTGATCATACATTACGTACGCCATGAATTACACATTAATAGTGTTATTACACGTGAAAATTGCAAGCGACAAAAATCGCCTGCCACTCGTCAGATTTCCTGAAACTTACGTATTATCCACCTGAAACTTACGTATTATCCAAGCATTTCATTGTCTGTTCGGGAAAAGGCTTTTCCATCGTCAGATTTCCAAGAAATCTGACGACCAATTTTAAATGAAATTTCATTCTTAAACTTCTAAACATCCCACAATATTACTTTTTACACCGTCGTATAGAGAAAAAAATGTACTTTTAAATGCAATTTGTTTGAAAGCTGTATCTCAATTTGTTTCTGAGTTATTAATTTTTTTTGTAGTTTTTATTACTTTTTTGTCATAGTGGCAACAGCAGTATCCATCTCTGTTGAAAGTAAAGGGAAATGCAGATTACTGGATATACCAATCAGAAAACGAATAAAATGCGGATTCAACCAATAAAACTCTTCAGATATGTTTTTGATTTCCTACCCTGACAGAGAACAATAACCATTTTTCCAAATGGTTAAAAAAAGGGTAAATAACTTAAAATAAACACAAAGAGAAAGAATAGTAAAAAATTCTTTTGTCATGATATGTCTGCTTCTCAGCCTATCCCTTAATCCCCCTAAAAGAACGATTTTATTTATTTATTTGAGTTCGTGCATTTCAAATTTATATTAAAGGGTAAGACGAAAAAAAATGAACTGTTTCACGTTCCAATTTTGAAAAAAATAAAGGTATAAACTTATTTTTCAATATTATATATTTCTTAATTGTTAGAATTTCTGGAATGCTATTGTGAGTTTATATGTTTAAAACTGTCTTGTTCGAGGAGTTCTAAAATAATTCCTAGTTTAGTTTATTTCATGTCTATATTCTTCGTTTTAAAAAACCGACCTGAGCTGCCGACTACAGCAAGCACATTTATTCCAAAATCTTTGTTCCCTTTCCCCTGGATTTTGTTCAACCGAGCACTGATAAAAGTTAAATGTCTGACATGAGGGGGGGAAAATGTCCCTTTCTTTTTTGCATATGAAAACATAAAATTTGCAAGTTTAATTCCTTAAGAATCTAACAGAGTTTTTCATTTGCCCATGAAATTAACGTATGTTTTATTATTAATAATTATTGCTCCTCGACCATGGCTCCTCACAGACTGCCGTGCTTTGAAAATTAGACTTTAACACCTAATTTGACAGCATTTTCTGAAAGATCATTTGTTATAGAAAAATGAAAAACTGCACAATTTATTGCTGTCTTAACGAGAATTATGCAAATTTTTTGAATTTATAAATGAAAATGAATTAAACATAGATTGAAAAATTATGTATTATTTTAGAAGTTAAATTCTTTTTAAAATCAATAATTTATTTATAACTTATAAAACTTTCCATTTCTAATTAAAGAAAAAAATTGTCAAAACTAGCAATTTGTGAAGGCCCCATGGCTTTCTCTTCTGTTGCCCTCACATAAATTCAGACCTATGCACCATTTTCTTAAAGCCAGACCTCTTTCCTTTTTAATCCAAAAAGTTACACATTTGTATGCATTGTAAAAATATTTCCGGAAGGTTCCGGCAAAAACAGGTGGCATTAAGATACCACGGCTTTTTTCTGTTACGTTTACATTCCAATTTTTCAGAAACATTCCATAATATATATAATCCGAAACCTTTCATATGAAAATACTAAAATATTTTGATATGAAAGGTTTCGGAGTATTTATTATAGAATTTTCATTACTTTGTTGTGAAACGTAACCGCAAAAAAACGTGGCATCTTAATGTCACCACTTTTTTCCGGAACGTTTCTTAAAATTCAGATACGAATACATAATAAACATTTAGATCAATGTATCTTTTATTTCTATTTTATTCTACTCTAAAAGAATACAATATTGATTGTAATCAGTAGAAATTTTTACAATAGATTAAAAATATTTAAAAACTTTTACAAATATTGCATACCAAATCCCCCCCCACCCCCCCACCCCCACACCGGAAAAGAAAATTCAAGAATCCCAGGTCCATGGGCCATTTGGCCCATGTTTTAATTAATTAAAAATTCGGACTTTGATCTTTTTCCATTTGCATCAAAAAATTACAAAATTTGCATTTTGATCTTTTTTATTTTGATACATTTATAATAATATTTTGCAGTTTTCACAATAACAATACACATTTTTATTCCTAATAAATTCGTGAATGACTTATTTCACGGCAAAAAAGATGCTTCAACTTTAAACTGCTATTACTCTTACAGTTTTAATAGTAGAAAAATGAAACTTTTTTTTTCTCTTACTTCTTAGGATATTTTTACTAAATATAAATTATAGGAGCTGGAAACCATATAAAAATTTTAATTTCATATTATTTTAAGATATGTTTTTATTGAACCAAATCACTTTTAAAATACTTCTGTATCTCGTTTAAGACTATTCTCAAGTCCAAGAGGGCAACTTTATGACATAAATTTTAATTTATTTTTATTTGGAAATGCATGGAACTAGCAGGTGTTGTTGTTCAAAAACTAGGTCATCGAACTGTTTTTCCGTTTTTTTGCAAACGCAAATAGATCTTTCAGAAAATGGTGTCAAAGTGGACGTTTTGAACCAAATTTCCGCGCGAAATTAGAATGCCTCTCAAGAAAGGGCCAAAAACGTGTTTGTGAAGTGATAAAAATCACTTATAACTCAACAGGTAATTTATTGATAAAAAAATGAAAAACACAGTTTGATTCGATATCGCTTCAATGGTCAGGTTTTCCAATTTTATATCTTTCCGTTAAAAAGTGAATTTGTAAATGTGTCAAAATGTTTTGCACTTGTTCAGCAGAGCAGTTCAGAACAGCCTTAAAACATTTTTGTAATTGGTACTATATGTCTATGCCTTACGGTTTAGGAATTAGCTATGGCAAACAGTTGAGAGTGGACATCCTGTATAATAAAACCTCCGAATAGCGGAGACATCGGTACCCATGAATTCGGCTGTTATTCGGAGGGTCCTTTATTTAGAAATAAAAACTAAAGCATACAAATATATAGAGTTGTTATGGGATTGAAAAAGTGTTCGCTAAATAGAAGTGTCAAGGTAAAGAAGAAAATGAAATAAAGGAATGTTTTATCGTTTTTGTTTATAAAAAAAAACAAACAAACAAAGTCTCGGAATCTGCATAAAAAAATCTAAGGCCCGGGGCCGATCCAACACGGAAAGAATGAAATCCAAGCGCTTTTCGAATCTTCGGAACAATTATGCCCAGCCATGTCACAAATCAAATGATAGAAAATTAGCACAAATTCGTGCTTCGGGTCCATTCAGACCTCCACCCTCTTCCCTCTCTCAGAATTAAGATATATCCGAAAGGAAATGAATATTTATTTCATATTAGAAATTTTCCCAAATCAATATGATTGCAAAATATTTCTGAAAAGGTACATATAGGATAATTGAAAGACAAACGTTCACAAACTGAGTAAATAATAATATTTATATATATATTTATAATATATATATAATTTATATATATATATATATTTATAATAATATATAATTTCAGTTTTACGTACCGCATTTTATGGAAGAAACGCCGCACCCGTCGTAAACACCGCACTCCTCAAATTGGCCTGAATCAGCTTAAAAATATCGTAATCGCCGCACCCGTTGTAAATGCCGCACCCATCGGAACGCTACTTTTGTCGACAGCGCCACATTGACATAACTTTAATCAAAGTTTTCTGAGCAGTGTAGGATACCTCGTTTTTAATATCTTAAGATGTCTGAAGTTTTATTTAAAATAATTAAATCCGATTTTAAATATTCTTATGAATTTTTAAATTAAGGAAACTCAGTTGGCATTTTAAAAAATCGTAAACGCCGCACATGGAAAAAAATTAACTTTTAAACTCGTAAACGCCGTGGCGTTTCTTCCATAAAATGCGGTACGTAAAACTGAAAGTCATAGACATGTTGCTAAATAGATGTACGGGAATTACTGATAGTGATAACTTCATCTCCCCTCTTCAACTAGCATCTCCCCTCTCCCCCTCCCCATGGAATAATATCTTCGCAACAATAAAACTGTTTTCCTTTCTGTAAAATAAAATCTAAAATTTTTATTAATAAAAACAAATATACTTTCGAATGCTGCTTACTCTCTCATAAATAACCATTCTTTGTACAAGAGAATGTTAAACAAAGAAAAATGCTGTATAAGATAATGTCTTTGAGAGGAGACAGAGATATATAGCTTCCTAAAATATATTTTAAACATTTCTACCGCAAAGGATCTTAGACAAAAAGTGTAATTGCCTCAGAATATTTCCTCTTCGCGCTTCAGGCATTATCGAGACTTTACAGGGTCCAAAATTCCCCTTAAACAGACCATGAAAGAATCAATCTCATATCTGACATGTTTTTAGCAGGCACCCTCCCACACCCCATAGTGACATAGTACACTTTAGGTAAAGATGAGATAACATTACTATAATAGTACTGAATAGTCAACGTCCGGTTCTTTCTTTTCTTTTCTTTTCTTCTCTTCCTTTTCAAAAAGGGTCGTAAAAATGCGACCAAAAAGAATTGCAATGGGATAAAAGTTGCTTTATATATATATATATATCTTGATTCAGTATCAGGCCGAAGCTAGGGGGAGGGGCAGAGGAGGCACGTACCTCAGGTGCCTGCGGAAGGCGAAGCTCCAAATGAAAATTTTGTTTGTCGATTTTCTCACGTCTATGTTTACTGTTTAGCACGATTGTTAAAATTGTCCTTTCTGGGGTACGTCAAAGAATAGAAAAATCCAAGAATGATATGGGATAAGGATCCTGTATAAAGCGGAATTTTTTTCAGTTCCTTTCGATTCCGTTTTCAAGGTTTCAATGAATCAATATTTGAGATAACTGATTACGTTTTGCGTATTTTACTTATTATAGCGATTACTTATTTTAAATTTTAAAATAAATCGGATATTAGAAACAGTAAAATTCTCTTAGAAAAAAGGTTAGCGGAAGAGGTAGGAAGGGGGAGCCAAAATGCCTTCTTTGCCCCGGGTGTAAAAAAGGCTAGTTTCGGCCCTGTATTTATAGTATTATTGCTCTTTAAAAAATTCTTTTAAAATTCATCATATTTTCACGAATAAAACATTTCTTAGGTGTGCAGTCGGAAATCTGGGGGGGGGGGGGGTCATTATCCCCCCTTGATTCCCCTTCCTGCGCCCAAGCCCATGTAACACACATGTGTGTGTGCATAAATTATCACAAATATGATACCTTAGTGTGTATCAAAAATGAAATGCTGGCAATATTCTTCATATTCCGAGAGAAGAAAATAAAAGTTCTTAACTGTACAGTAAAGAAAAAATAATCTCTGATCATATTTCTTACAAATTTTATTTCTCATGTTGTAATTTGAATATATACTCATTGATACTCAAAAACGTATTTATTTTCATCTGAAACATAGTTGTGCTAAAAAATTTGTGAAAATCCAAACAACCCGTCTTTGAAAAAACCCAACTATGGAAAGAAAAAATCATTAAGACCGAAAACAGACGGTAGCCGATAAGTTCTTCTCTCAAAGCTGGTAGACGGAAGGCGCTGGGTTCGAACCTGATCGCGCCCGTTGGCCTAATCGTTCGGAGTTTTCCGTGGTCTCCGAACCTTGGATTTCCTTGTGTAAATACGGGTTAGATAGCCTTAGAAAGACGCCCCCGGAGGTCACCCCCCTTTCTGGCTTATATCCCCGTGTAGATAATCGGCCGTCGTAAATAACATGAACACCACCGAAAACAGAAATTTATGGACAACCTGATCCAACGAACTCTATTCAATGATCCCGAGCTGTCCACTATACAAAGGTTTTACTATACATGAATATTAAAGAATGAATTTCATGAATATTTGAATTGTAAAGACTTGTTTTTTTTTTCTATAAAAAACATAAAATTGGTATTAGCGACTTAATTGTAGATTACTTTTCATAATTGGATTAAAACATAGTTTACTTTCCTTTCATTTCGAGCTCGGGTAGGGTTGCGAGTGAAGCTTATTCTTTTCGTCGGGTTCGTTTCGGGTTTTGGGTTGAATTCAAATGGAATTTCGGATTCGGTTCGAGCTGTACCTCACCCGCGCATGACTATCTCTATACATATGAAAAAAATAGTAAACGTTATTCGTCGTAAGTGACGCAAAAATGTTAAACACCAAGAAAACTAAGAATGTGAAGTTTTCGACAGGGCGCTTTACACTCTGAACACCCCCATGGAAGACAATTTTTATGAATGTTTTTCTTTTTACGTTTATCCTTTCGAAATTTATTTTAAATATTCATTTCAGGTGGCTAAGTGCAGTTCTGAGCCGATCAGGTTGTACCCGGCCCGAACCCGAAAATTCTATTTGAAATCAATCATCAACCCTACCCGAATCCGGAAAAAAAAAAAAAAAATTCTTCGTCTCACAACCCGACAAAAAATTTTTCGATAACTCACAACACGACATGTTTCAATCCGCACTTGATTCGAACCCGAAATACTTCAACCCGCAACCCGAACAGAACCCGAAATGAAAAGCAAGTAAATCAGGTTTTACAATCATCTAATACAAATTTTATCCTTTATATAAAAAATGTACATATCTATTTTCTTTAATATTCAAATATAGTGAAACCTATGAATAGCAGGCATCTCGTGATCGTTGAATAGAGTGACTGTGGATTGGGCTCACTTTTCAATAATTCTTATCGGTCAAATTAAAATTTTTTACTAATCGGGTTGTTGAGATCTTCAAAAAGTTGGAGCAGAGTTATGTTCTAGAAGAAAATTGAGTATATATTCAATTTAGTGTTTGAGAAATAAAATGTATATAAGAAATGAAATCATAGATTATTCTTTCTTTACGGTACAGTTAAGAATAATTTTTTCTTTATATAAAAAATATCATTGACAATTCTTTTCGACACACACAAAACACATATATAATGTTTGTGATAGTTTCTGCACAGGTAGACATATTATGTGTGTATAGATTGTAAGATGTCCAGTATTCAGCGGTAAAAGACGTACAATGCAAATACATAATTGTGTTAAAAAATTAAAATTGTTTGCTCAATAGTAGTCTCCGCTAGCCTTTTTAACCACTATACAGGTCAAAAACAGTGTTGCTAAATCTGGATGATTTTTTACTCAAAAAATTCGAGTTAGCACCATAAAATTTTTATTACAAATTTTCTTTCATTTTATTCACAAAATATTATACTTATAATAATCAAAAAGTTCTATTTAAACATTTTAGGAAGAATTTGGAATTTCATAATGATAGTTTTTATAAATAACGCATAAAATGCATCAACAGACCGTATAGTGTTAATTTTTTCTGTGCAGATATTTATTTTTACGTCGATATGTTTAAAATTTTGTCTTGTGCGAGAAGTTCTGACAAAAAAAATATTACAATATATTTTCCATGTTTATATTTTTCATTTTAAATAAAAGTGCCATAGACCGCTTAGTACAGGGACCTCCGTTCCAAAATACTGTTTCTCCTACATTTCTTTTTATCTATCCTATTGTAAACTATATTGATTTTTTAATGAATCGCTATTTGTATGTAAATATATCTGATTATTATTAATACCATTAATCCATTGGCATGGCTTGGAGACTTAAAAATCTGAAAAATTCTATATCGAAAAACCTTCTATGACGGAATTACATAGGAGAGAAAAAATCCTTATAGTTAACTGCCTTTTATAACAAGTCTGTCGTCTCTTTCGAATGTATTATTTATTTTCAAACGGATTATTATATCCATTTTGCACCGATGAAGATATTTTTCCGCTTAAAACAGGCTTTCGTCATACGCAGATTCTTGTAACAGGTTTTACAGTACTGTATCACCCCCACCCTAAAAATGTATATGTACTACTATCCTTTAAGGATAATTTTAATTGTAGAATAATGGTAATTTAAAAATATATGCATTTTCGGCAAAAATTGCTGACCCAAGGAGGTTGTTCCTTAAACAGATTTTTGAAAGAGTCAGACAGGGACGGGTCAATGATTTTCATAGAAGCAGCGTTGTGACCGGACCAGAAATTTTGGTCTTCTTTCGGTCAGGAAATTCGCAAACTTCTAGGAAGAATAAAGCACAGGCCCAGAAATAAGTCCAGTTCGGCCAGGTCCGAGCTTCCAGTGAAAGCAAAACCCAGGCACGACCCAGAAAACTGATGATCAGACTCGACCCGTCCCGAGTCTTTGTAGACCTCTGAATTACATTTGAATTGGAAAAACGTGTTCTTAACGGCTGGAAAAAATTTAAATAAAATATGAAAATATTGAGCTTGAGTTGGAAATTTCGTTCAAACTCACGGATTTTTTGAACTTTCGTTCAGCTCACGTTCGTTTATCAAAAATTGAATCAAGTTCAACACAAAGTTCACAGAAAGTGAACTAAGTTCGTGAACTTTCGTTCAGTGAAAGCGTTCATACCCAACACTTGTTATTGTAAAGAGAAAAAAGTTATATCTTCACTCCATTCATTGCATATAACGTCATGCAAAAACATGATATAGAGAGAAGAGACAATAACACAATAAGAAAAACGCTAAGTGGTATGAATTTAACGGAAAAACACCTGTATTTGAATAGCGTGCTAGGGAAAAACTAATGTACGAGGATGTATCGATTAGTTTTTGACCTCACATAGAAATAATTGCGTGAAATTTATGAAATTGCTACATTGTATCAGTCCTTTTCTATATAGTCATCGTGCACAGTAACACATTTCTGCAAACGTTATTTCTAAGAGAGGGGGAGGATGTATTCCAGGAGGCGCAATAGTTGACCCAAAGGGGGCATTTTTCTAACTTTTGCCGACCCTCACATGAGACATATTGCTGGAAAGACCTGTGACCGCTTATTCATAATATTCACCTCCCAAGTCCCAAGCCCCGAATTTGCCCACCCCCCACCGGGTCCACGAATTATGAAAAATGGCCGCAAAATTTAGAAAAGTGCCCCCCGAGGGGACATTTTTAGGGAAGGGGATCGGGAGGTGCATAGCATGAATAAGGGGGTTACAGGCTTTTCCAACAATGTCATATGTAGAGGTCGGTAAAATTTAGATAAATAACCCCCTTTGAGTCTACTATCGCGCTTCCTGTAATACATCCTTCCCTCTCTCTTTGAAATACCGGTTGCACAAATGTGTTACTGTGCACACTGACTATATAGAAAAGGACTCATAAAATGTAACAATTTCATAAATTTCACTCAATTATTTCTATGTTTATTGATACACCCTCGAATATCATTACCTACGAGTAATAATTTTTAAGTATAATTTTAGAGATTAATATTTTTTAGTTGGAGAGTTATTTTAAAAAACTGTAGAAAATCTGTTTATAATTGGAGAGTTATTTTTTAAATGATTAAAAATAAATAAATAAATAAATAAATAAATAAATAAATAAATAAAAACTGTGGAATTTCATACGAACTTCTAAATTTCTTCTATTTACATTATTATTCCCTAAACGCTTCATATAGCCTAATGCAAGAAAAATAGAATTTAATATTTTCTGCTGCAGGATTACGTTGTTGTCACAAATAGCATAAATGTAAAAACATGTGTGATTTCATATTTATTTAGAACAATTTGCACAAGAATGAAAGATAAATCGAAAAATACTGCATAATAGTATTAAATTGTAGCGAGAAGAAAGATAATTATTTATAAACAATATTTACGTAATATCATAGAATACTTATATCGTAGTGTGAAAAGTATTAAATAAAGGTTTGTGAGATAATAAACTTGCAATCTGTCAACATTTTTCTGTCTGTTGATCTTTGGAAAAAATGTTTTAATTCCACTTTAGATGAAATTTTAGGAAAATGAAATACAAATCTTTTGCTTTTACAAGATTTATTTAAAGAGATCAGAAAACTAAAAACATCGGAGAAATATATAGTTTAACTTTTTGCCTTTGGGAAACGTTTGATATGATTTACAGCATACGTTTACTCAGAATTCTATGAATAATATTTAAATTTTCGTGACGTAAGACAAGGATTTAGCTAGCAGACTGAATAGGATAGATTCTATTTTATCGAAGGGGAAAGATTTTCCCTTAGTTCTACTTCCTATAATTTGAAAAATATTTTCAGGATTAATGATAGGAAAAATAAATTAGTTTAAAAACGTTGCGAGAATTCTCGTCATCATCTTTTAGTCTGCAAATTACTATATATTTAAAAATGTTTAAGGAAAATATTTGAAAAAGTTAACAGAATGTGAAACATGTTAAATACTTCGTATTTTTAAATAATTTCACAATACTGCACTCTCAGAAATACTTTCTACAATTCACAGAAATATTCCTGGCAGCACTGCTACCGGAATATATCCGAGAATTAAAGAAATTTCCGTTCTTTTTCTTTTCCGTTATAGGGCAGAAAATTTCCGTAATTTGAATAAAGGAGTTCTTAAAAAAATACGTCTTTCGTTCTTCCGTGGATCTCCTTGGGTTTGAAACTGCGACCGCGAGTTTCGAATCGAGCATCTTATCCACTCGGCAAGCGAGCTCTCGGTAAAAGGCGAGTTTAAAATGAAGATACGTGTTTCTTCAAATGGGGGATTGGTAAGGCTTGGTAAATTTCCTGTTCAGAAAGCTCGAAAATTTAAACTTAATTGAAGGGACATTTCGTCGTTATGAAATAATGGTTGGTGTTTTAACACTTATAGAATAATAGAGGATACAAATTATTACATATTAGGCATATTTTTAGTAACATAATTTGATATCTAGATGTAAAATATGAATTATATTTTAATTAAATTCGAGAATAAATATTTGCTTTTTTGAATAAAATTGATTCTTTTATCTTGATTGAACTATATTGAACTTGATTGTATATTTTAAATATGTTCGCAGTGATTCCCAACGTGGGGCGCACGATCCAACGGGGGGACATTTGATTCTTTAGGGGGGCAATTTCAAATTTGTAATTCAGCCTTCGCTCACCTTTTTTTTTTTTTTTTTTTTAGAAAAGTTAGGTTTTAGACTAAAAATAAAACATGTAAAATTAAAAAATAAATAGGTATTTTTGTTGAATGTTAAAAAAGCTTAAAATCAAAATCTTAAAATGGAATCAATACCAGAATAATTATATGAGCAATTTTTTTTACTATGTTAGCATCACCTTCACCCCTTTTGTTATATTTAAAAATTTCTATAACTTTTCTGGTTACTAATGTATTTTACAATTTTAAAAATTATTTATCGAATGATCTATTTTTATCTATTCATTCTTCTGTATAATATCATAAAGAAACTTCTACACTTGAAATTACTTAAGAGTATACTTAAATCTTATTGTCTTTAACATATTTAACATAAAAAATATTTGAAATAACTAAACGTGGTAATAACAACTTTATAAATTTTTTTAATTTTTAATAGCATTCAATAAGAAAATGGATAAATTTTAAATAACTATGGCTGTAGTGCAGACCTCCTACACGGTAAATGAATGTATAAAATGTACAATTTAAATTCGAATATGTCATAATACATGGCAGTTAATTAACGATAATTAGGGAGGGAAAAAGATAATGTTTTGATGGGGAATAATGTCTACTTAAACTTGATAGAGGTCAGAACCTTGAAATGCTTCTTGTGTACCTTGTTATCCATAAAAAGGAAATTTGGTGTCCAAAGATTTTCCAACAACTTTCAATAAGTTACTAAAATTCAATATAAAATGTGTCATCGTTTTCAATTTTAATACTAAATATGAGAGTCTCTTTTGTCATTTTGGGACAATAAAAATATAGTCATATAACACTTTTGGGGAAGGCACAACAAACCTATTTTGGCATAAAAGTGAAGATTTATAGCCTTAATTCCATTTATAAAATTATACTAAAAACACATTTATGGAAGAAAATTCAGCTCTATGATATGTTAAGAATTGTGAAACGAATAGTTATCGTTAAAACACTGTTAGGCTTCCTTCAGGTGAATACAATTCGATTTTCGAATAATAAGAGATACAGGTTACAGAATATTTGTGTGAGGAGTGGGGGGGGGGGGGGCGAGGATCGTGATTTTTGAGATGCTTCGGTGGGGCGTGGGCAATAAAAGGTTGGGAAACACTGTTTTAGAATATACTATTTTGCATGCACGAATATTTTTTTAATACTCTAAAAAGTAAATTTGCGATTAAGCTTTAATGAATGGGAAAATGGCTACTTTATTAAATTCGAAAGCATTATTTATGTTTTTAAATAAATTAGAAATTTTAATTTATTGAATTTTCGGTTTTTAGTTTTAAAAATAAGTTCGAATTAGTATTAATAAAGCCAATACGCATGCGTGCAAGGAATAGACGGAATTTCCCCCTCTTTTTCGGATTTCCGGGAAGAATTAACGGAAAAAGCACGTTTTCTAGGAGTAGGGAAATTATTTGTTTAATGACAAAAAATTTAGTGTATAAAGACGAATTTTTCTGACGTTGTGTAAGAGATATAACAAATCCTAAAAACAGCTTGTAATCTCAAAAGGTTATAGTAATAAAATAAGGAATAAGGGCTTGATTTACAAATGTAATCAATGAAAACAGGAAATGTGCATAAATAAATAACGAATAGTAAAGTGGGAACAGACGCCGCGATGGGACAGATGCCGCAGAGATTGTGTAGGCGACACTAGCGTTCTCTAGACCAATTTTAGAAGTTCTTAGTGTTCCTGTGTGATGTGTTGTATGCGTTTCCACCGCTTAATTGTCAGTATTTACATATTTATGCCAGTTTTTATGGCTCGAACCTGCATGGTCAATTGATAAAATTATTCTAATGAAGTTTTATTACATATTTAAAAAAAAAATAAACAGATATTTCATCCCAAAATCGATTGCCACTATACACTAGATCCTCGTAGAATTCAGACATGTGCTTGCCTTTCTCTCGCGTCGCTCACATGACACAAAATGGCGGCGAGGCATCTTATCCGCCACTATGGGACAGATGCCGCACCGAGGTTGAGGGACAGATGCCGCAAAATATATTTTTGTTTTTCGGTTCAATAATTTCATCACTGCGATTTAAGTAGAACTTACATGTAAATGAATGTATATTAGCGCATTCTGCTACCTATCAAAATATTCTCAGCAACAATGTTGGTTCGCCATGTGTGAATAAGGTAAACGTAGGCCGTTTACAATTCTCACCATCTAAACTGTTAAACAAAATATCTCCTACCCTAATGGTCAAAAGACCTATACAGCCAAATAAGAGAAAATAAAAGGATGCAAATATTACAAGCACAGAGTTTATAAACAATATAAAAGAAGAAGGAAATGCAAAAACAAAAGAAACTAGAAAGCGTCAATTAACGACAACTTGGCGAAAGTAAAATGTGTAAAAAAAGGAAGGGAAAGATCAACTTGAAAACGCCTTACTTGAGGAAAAAACTAAAATATGAGTCATCTTTCGACAATGGGTAAATTGTTCCTCTTATGGATTCTGATGGCAGAACTGGATTGGAATTTGATGACTCTGCATATTGTTGAGTGGCTGCAGTCTTATCAATGAGCAAAGTCTAAAGCGGACAGGATTCAGTGCATCAAATGCAATCGATAGCTGCATGAAAAACGCTTACTTTACTTTTGCAACGGGTTGTGTGGTGTGATTGTGAGCGAATGGAAATACAAAATCAAAGAATGAGAAGAAAGGCCAAAAATAAACAGACTAATCCTAAATAGAATAGAACTAATACTTACATTAAGAGCAAACTGCAATGTTCGCCTGGATGTAAACCAGTGATTTATATCTTTTTTGGAATTATGCTGTCTATCATTTCCAGTAATTATGCTATCCATTCATGTAAATTCAAATGATTTTCTTTTCATTTTCACTTTTTGTCTTAAGATTTGTTTATAGAGATTACACTTTTGCATTTTCGTTAAACTTTTCGCAATTTAGTGATATATATAATTTTTGTAAGTTTACTGTTATTTATTTTCGTTTTAAGTAGTTTGAGAAAATAAATATGTGATTTGCTTGAAACGGCATTGAAAAAAAAAAAATAAACAGCCTAGCATTTTTCTCCATGCGGCATCTTATCCAGCACATAAAAATGATGTTAAAAAAGGACCTGTGGGAAAATAATTATGCCTACTTTATTAAGAGGGTTTTAACTTTTTTAACATGGAAATTAGATTCTAAAGGGTTTGATCAATGATTTCTGGTACTTAGTTTGCTGTTTTTTGTTTTATTGTACATTTTACAGGAAGAAAAGAAAAACTGCGGCATCTGTACCCACTTTACTATACACAAGTTTAAATAAAACGCGTTAGCAAATACAAGAGTATTTGAAAATTCAACAAGAATTGGGTTATTCTTCAGTAATGTGAAAAATTTCAATATTTTATTCTTAAAAATTTAGGATTTTAGACTGTTTTGTATGCCTTATCAAGCGTAGTAGTGCACCGATCGTGTAATCAGCAATCTACGTCATTTTATTGACATTATATTAATGAAATTTTTATACAAATGATAGGAGAGTGAGAAAATGAATTACCCTGCGCTCATGTTGCACGAAAAATCTATTTTAAGTAAAATTGCTCTACATTATATTATGTAATCACTGGAAATTAAAATAAAAAACATCACACAGAAAACAAATATAGAAAAAAAAATTTAATACATTGTGGACCATTTTAGCCATTGCATTGCTACATATTACACCACATAAACATGTTCCACACAAGAAATTTTATTTGAGAAAGATAAATAAATACAAAATTTAAGTTGTATGATGCTGAATAAAATTTCTTGTTTGAATTACATTTATATGAGACGTAACAAACTCCCTCTCGTGGCGAAATAATCATGGGAGATTATCTCTTCTCTAATCTTTTGGAGTCGCTATTTCATTACTATGTCACTTACGCAATTTTGCAAGCTCAGATAACCGATCTAAATGCTTTGCATTATGACAAAATCGATGCAGTGTACCATGCCGTTAATTCACAAAGATAAAAGAGTAAGAACTAAATAAACAGATTATTTTTTAGACATAAATAACAGTGCGGGGATATAACGTTCGAAGATATAAATAAGAACGGAATGCAGCGGCAAAAACAAGAATTACTCAGGTGAACCTTTGGCTGTGCTAAAACATGCATTATTCAAAATTGTCGGTCAGTTTTATTTTTAGTAGAAAATTGAGATAAAAATGTAGGACACACCTATTTTAGGATTTATCTTTAGACCAGACATGTTAGCTCTAAAATGTAACTATACTGATAAGAATCCTCACTATATGTGCAAAACAGATAGCGTCAAAATAGGCGGATGATGATAGAGAAAACATAGAATAATATGTCAAAGTTCAATCATAAGGACAGGCATAACAGAGGCAATCAGACATTGGGACAGTCAAACAGACACATTTTGCAATTTGAGTCATTGTTAAAACCGAAATTATGTTGATTGTCACATGTTTAGCTTGTATGTATTAAAAACTTCTTCTATTTCACACACACAAAAAAATTGGAAAGTCTGAATTTCTTTTGGGATTAAATTTGCATGTTAGGGAAGAATCCAACTACTGCCTAAAACGACTGATCCAAACTACGAATAAGGCAAATCCAAAAGATTTATTTGAAAATGTATGATTATTTAAAGTTGTTGAAAAGTTTCGCATTTGTTTCAATAAAAGACTAATCAGTATAAATCATTCATACATAGAAACTTTCAAAAGACGCATAGACATTACACAAAAACTTGAATCGCGCACACATAAAACGAATATAAAGAGTATAGATTGGATATTTTTTAAATTCAACAGAAGAAGTTGAAACAAACAGTGAAAAGAAATCTCCACTTTCTCCAGAAATTCTAGAGAAATCTGAAGAAATATTGCAGATTTAGCTTTACTTTAAAAACTGCAGAATTAAGATAATGAAGAATTAAGATATTCTTATAAATATCTGCAGAAATGGCCAATTGCCTACAGATTTTTGAGCCAATTACCTACAGATTTTCTACAGATTTGTGTTATTCGGAAAGAAATAATTTATTTTTGTAGTAAAATAAGTGTCTTGGAATAAATACATTAAGTTACCCGAATTTAATGATGGTTTAATAATTCATTTTTAATTTATAAAGCAACTTTTGGTGGCCAACAGCCACCAAAAATCAGCCGTTATTTTTTTGGAAATATTTAGTCCGTTGTGACCGCTCTCGAGATAATGAGTAACCGGTCTGTACATTCTTCTAAAGGCTATGTTAAATTGAATGAAGGTCAATTCCAGATACATTAAAAGCAAACCATCTGCACTGTTCCATTCTCGACATTAAACTTAAATGCATTTTTTACAACCTGCCATATTTGAATTACAGCAAGCACTTAGAGGATTTTATAGCCCTAGAAAGATATAGGGGTTGCAAGCGCAGTGTGAGAATGTAGGTACACTGTATGGCCAAAGGTGACCTGCCGCTTGCGATTTTAGACGTTTTGTGAAATATCTAGAAAACTACATGAGGAATTATTCTGAAACTCCAGGTGTGTAAACAGAATAGTACAGGTCCTATATTTCTGTGAGAATTTTTTCCGAAACCCCATAGGGATTACACCCCTATTCGTTCACCCCGTAGGTGGAACGAATATCTTTTGGATAACTCTGTAAAAACTAATGTAGCTAAAGCTTTCAAACTGTAGATTATGATTAGGTGCCTTATTATAATGTATTGTGATCATTTTTATGAGGATAGCATGTATACGCGTAGAGAAATTAAGGTTTTTCTAAAAACAGTCCCAAATTTTGCCAAGTTCTTTGCTTATAATTTGTACAGTTCTTACTAGAAAAAAAAAGTTCTTTTCAGAAAATATACACAATACTCTGCAACTCAGAATTAAAAAATAATAAAAATTGTATGAAAAACGAGTACGTTCACTGAATAATGATTCACTGCGTATGCCCGAAAGTAATCAATACATAATTTCCATAATGTGTTAGCTAAATGTACAGAGTAACTTTTGTCAAAGTCTCAAAATCATAGCTTGAAAAGTCTGAAATTTATCATCGATAAAATAAGCTCAAAATCCGTTATTCCAAAGAAGGAAGTAAAACTATCAGGGGTTGTATCTAAATGCAGTAGTGCGTGCAATATTGTGTATGCTATATTGGCAATAATCAATGGATATATGGATACAGTCCCTCATCCTTTTTCTTCATTTTGGGAACAACGGATTTTTAGATTATTCTATCAAAGATAATTTTCAGAATTCTCAAGCTTTGTTTTTGAGACTTTTACAAATATTACTCTATACTGATCTGAATTCTTTTTTATATTAATGCTATTTAGCTAACACATTATGTAAATTATATTTTAATTACGTTCGGACATGCGCAGTGAAACACTATTCAGTATACCTGCTTATTTTTCATACAATTTTTACTATATTTTACATCTGATTGCAGGGTATTGTGTACAATGTTGTTTGTCACATTTTTTGAAAAGAACTTTTTTTTATATTAAGAACACTGCAAATTATAAACAAAAGACTTGGCAAAACTTCAGACTGTTTTTAAGAAAACTTGAATTTCTCTTCGAGTATACACACTGTAAACTGAAATAACTGAAATTCAGACACTTAAGTGTCTGAAACGTAGTGTTCAATTTTCAGACATTTTAAAATGTCTGAAAATATTTAGACACTTCTTGCGTCTGAATTTCAGACACTTAAGTGTCTGAAACAGGAGTGTTCGATTTTCAGACGTTTTAAAATGTCTTAAATTTTTTAGACACTTCTTGCTTCTGAATTTCAGACATTTCAACTGTCTTAATTGCGGCCATCATTGAGACTTTTTTTTCACCAATGTGAAGCCATCTTTGACCACTTTTCTTTCTAAGCCATATACGCAGCGATATTTGACCACATTGAATCATTTTTTTATAAATGGGAATAATTTGTTACCATAAGGCTAATGTCAGACGGACGTCTTTTTGCACGCTTTTTTCTTTACGTATTATCCCTACACAATGCCGCTAGCATTTATTAGGGATAATACGTAAGGAAAAAAGCGTGCAAAAAGACGTCCGTCTGACATTAGCCTAAAGCAGAGCTGATTGCAGCGTGGTAAAACTGGGATGCTTCTCTGCTCACTGATTTTAGGGTAACCCAAATTGGGTACGAATTTTTCATAAAGCTGATATTTCAAATCATTTTTGACTTTATGGTGATTGTAATCAGTATTTTGCAGTTTTAGAATACACTAATATAGATATTTTTTTCACCTAAATATGTATATATGTGATATCATATATGCCCTACGGCATCAAAAATGTTTATTACTTTTAGTGCAATTTTCAAATTAATTCTAGTCCAAAGACCTAGTATTTATTTGCCCCCGTCCCCACAGGCTTAATATACTGTTAAAAAAATAATAATAATAATAATAATAAGCCGACTCGATGCCATGAAATACATATTTGGATAAATATATCCTTTTCTTTAACCTAATCATGTTCTAAAAATACAAAATATTTATTAAAATAAGTATAAGATCAAAACAAATTTAAAATATCAGATTTATGGATATGGCATACCAAATTTGGGGGCCCGTAAAGCTAAAGGCCCACAGAAACAGTCAAGTTTGTCCATGCTGCAATCAGCTCTCCTTTATGGTAACAAATTATTCCCATTTATAAAAAAATGATTTACTTCTTCAGAAAGAATCCCAGCCCTGCTTTGTTGTACAATTTTTTTCCCATTTAAATTGGATATTCCCAGTGAATTAGTAGCCTTTTTTTGCACTTTTATTTCAAAATTGAGTATGAAACTCTTACTATTTATTTCTCCCTTCGTTTCTATTATTATACTATTTACCAAGAAATACTGAAACATTTGACAACCACACATCGGCGGTTGAGACTAACAGTAGTTATAGGATTCTGGATGGACAGCATGTCTATTTGACACTTTTTAAACGATAAATAATATATTAATACATGGAAATTATTCCAGAGAGTAATATAGTAAATAATATAGTAAATGTAACTGGAAACAGAAATCCTCCATTATGAATATCTTTCATTTCTGCTCCTCACGATGTTTGCAATCACACAAGCAGTGGCAGTCGCAAAAGCCATTTCTTATCCACATGATTGGTATATTGTTAAATACATTGAGAAAGAAACCAAATTAAAATTGATATAAAGTAAATATCTTGTACTATTCTATTCATTTTCTTAGTAGAAACTACAAGTTTCTTTCCTTGAAGTGTGCTTTGAAATATTTTAATGTTTAAATAAAATAACTCAAAATTAATACTATTAATAATAAATTAAAGTTTTTTATTTCTCAGAATGTTTTAAATTTGTTATACAAATATTAACATCTAAAAAAAAACAGGCTGGTGTTATGAACTCCCTTTTATTTAAGTGAGAAAAGAAAAAGAAAGAATTTTGGAAAAAATGCCCAAATATAATAAAATTTGCTAAGCAGTCTATGTATATATTGTACAGCATTTTTAAGCAGTCTAGAATAAAAAGAAAAACAATGAAGAAAAAACAATAGAACCAGTTAATTCTACTCTATATAGCGGATACCAGCAAATAGCAGATTAATTACGTGCTCCCGAAGCGTCCGCTATTCAGAAGTTTTGCTACATATTTATTTATAGGCGCATTCTTACTAAATAAAAAGTTTTTTTGTTACAGTGTAGCAATAATGCTCTAAATAAATTGTAGGTCCAGCGGTTGACATTAATCAATAATATTCGCAAAACTACTTTAAATCACATGAATCTAAATATTCATACGTGCAAACCAACCAATTAATTAGTACTTGATAAGTTACTCTATTTAATTTTTAGCATTACAATGTGCATTTATACATTTTTTTTTATCATATAAAGACAAAATTGAAATGCAACAAAGATAACGCGCGTTGAGATGCTACATTATCAAACACAAACATAAAAAAGACTTAAAATCCTATTTAATTTTTAAAAAAATTAGTTTCTTTTTATTATTAATTTTCATGATTTTTTTTTACATTGAGATAAAAAAAAAAGATCTTTGAGGTGAAAAGAAACTTCTAAAAACATTTTTTCCCTATAAACATCGTAATAAAAATAATTTATGTAACCATAAATTAAAAAATGGAATAATATGAAAAAGTATATACGTACACGTAGCAAACATAATCATAAGAATTATCTTCAAAGCACATTCTTTCACAAAATGTTAAATATCAGCAAAGTTATAACTCACCAATTAGACGGTACTAAACCGTTAGAAAAGTATCTTCCCCTGCAATGTGCCGAGAACGCGTCTTACTTATAATCATATAATTTTTTTTCTCATATTTTTTTATTTTTCTGTATGATACTCAACTTGATTTTTTAAATATTTCTGTAGAGCGCATTGAATTAATTACACAGATTTTATCATATGCTTAAAGTATCTTTTAAATATGGGTCCATTTTAAAATTTAATCCGGGAGGACGCGCGCATACCCAGAGTGTGAATAGTTTTTATTTTGTCACCAATAAATATAATAATAGTCTCCTTATTTTGTCGCAGACAATTGTTACAAATTCTGTGATAAAATAAGTTGAAGATTATTAAAAAAAAAAAAAAAAAAACTAGTGATGACAATTGTAAAAACCATACGCACTCTCGGTCTATCAGGCCCGGCGTTAATCCTCCCGGGTTAAATATGTTATGTAAAGTAAATACAGAGTAAATACCTGCACATAAGTAGTTTTCTATTTTTAAACAAGTTTTCATAAAGATTATTAAAAATAAATAAATAAAAATAGTATAGTCGTTCAGTTGAATACTATAGGAGAGATTTATTTCACATTGGAAAACTGAAACTTCATAAAAACTTTCATTCTTATGCTTTCGTGATTTCTTTTCATGCACTTATATCCACTGTATGAAGCGAAAAAAAATGATAACATTTCTCATATATAAATTTAAATTTATCAATATTAAAAAATATATATATTTCAATAATATATACTCTGTAAGAGTACTGGTCCGAAGGACCAGTATGCATGAGAGTTTACTGGTCCACAGTCATCATCACTGGCCCACTACATAAAATTCAATTAAGTACCTTTAACACTTTGAGTGACAACTACTCCCCCACCCTCCTCTAAGAATATAAACAAAACTTCCTTTGCAGTTACCCGAAATTTGGCTTGGGGGGGGGGGGGGGGTGAAAAAGGTCTTAAGGCTCCAAAAACTTAGAGAAAGAGTGCTTCGTAAAAGAAATTCTACTGTTTACTATATAATAATAATAATAATAAAAGAAAATTAATTTTAACACATGACAACACATATCCTTACTCCCTTCCCCAGCCAATACTCACATTCTGCGAGATAAGAAGGACCATTATCGCCATATAAAAAACATATATATGTATATTAAAATTTAATCGATATAGGATTAAAATCTTATGGAAAAGTTGAAGGAGTATACATGAACTTCAAACACAAAATTCACTTAAAATTTAACACACGAAGCATGGTATGGAAAAAAGTTTAATTCTTATTAAACGCGTGACTGGACGGGATAAACAAGTATAAATAATCATTTGTCAATACACATTATTTACACTTAATTACTAATACGGAAATTCTCACTAATAATCAAGATATAGGTATATACTACTTATTTGCAATCATAAAAAAAGTATCATTTAAGCAAAACATAGGTAATTATAAAAAAGGTAAAATTAACACACTAAACATACAATTGTAAAATTTTAAAAGATTTTATTAATTCTCAAGTGATATTTTAAGAAGAGAAAGAGTCAGCAATTTAAACAAATTAGCATGATAAACTTTAATATTAAGGGTGCAATATATTATTTTAATATACCTATTAAATAATTACGTTCATTCTGAAATAGAAAAATAAGAACCAGTAAGGAGTTACCTGTAAATAAAATAATCCAATAGAAGGATTTTTAACACATATTTTATGCATTATCATGTTTTATTTAGATTAAAACATTATTAATAAACACTGTGAATCTTTGAAATTGATACCGTAACATTAAATAATCAGGTAGGATAATGCCAAGCACAGTTATAAAGACTGTGGCGGTAGGGATCTTTACTTTATTATTGTATTGGAAAACGCTTGTCTTCAAAAACATTTACGTCTCACTACAAGTTCTAAATGATGAATCCACCGTAATAAAGTTGAATGAGAGAATGATAATATCACTGTTTCTAAAGATTTTTAGGAGATTGATATTTAATTAAGTCATCGTTGGTTTAGGCTACTAGGTACGATTTGAGAACTGATGATGGTTCCATTGATGTTTTCGATAAAAATGTTGTATCCGTAAAACAGTAAATTTTTTCATGCTTAAATATCTCAGAATTAATGCACCGGAGCCGGAGGCGAACTTGATTCCACGGCCATGCTTGTAAAGCTGGGCACATGGTAGGCTTAGCGGTTTTAAAACGTTCAAAATTAGAAGAAATGAACAGTGCTAACAAAACAGTGAAAACAAAAGTGCTAACACTTGTAAATACTCAAAGGACTCGCTTCAACATTCCGCTGTTAAATTCGACACTGTCTCAGTTACGCATGCGCGGCTAATTCTACGCGTTTTTAGGGTTTCGTTCATCTGACGAAACCCTATTCGTCTCACTCTTTTGTCTGTCTGTCCGTCACAGAGCCCGTTCTCAGAAACTATATATTTTGGAGACTTGAAATTTTGCATACTTATAGCTGGTCACCTGAGATCAAACGACAAATCATAAAATTTTGAAAAAGTCGTAATTAACGGATGTTATTAATTAAAAACACCCAAGTTTCCGTCTCGTTAACGAAGAAACGGTATAAAGTGAATGCAGGTACGAACGGACTCTTGAAATATTTTCATTTCTCCTCTGGGTTACCACACATCTGCGCTTCGAAATTGCAGGTTTGCCAGAGCGTGCTTTAAGCAAAAAAGTTTTTGGGCGAGAAATTTTTAACTTACACAAACATACGCAGAAAAAAATCTACTTTCATTTGGTATACAGATCGTTTCTCTGCGTTGTGTATAACAAGAAAAATCCACTAAAATCGATCGATAAAAATTAAATTTCTTTAATTGCAAAGACAAGGAAAACAGATTTCATTTTCGCGGGAAGCAGGTGTCAGACATGAGGTGCTTGCGGTTTGATGTAGTAGAATATTTTAATACGAAATTTGAACTTTTTAAATATTAAATTTTTAGATTAAATTTTCAGACATCCCGGCGTGAAATTCTTCGCTGATTTCATTGATGCCCATTTCTAAACTCCTATCTTAATTATAAGCTGAGATATTAATTATTATTTAATTAATTGGTTTTATTTCTATCACATGCGTATTGTATTTAAAAAAAAACCTAATGAAGGCACCTGATTTCAAGAACCACGATTTCATTTAAACTTGGAAATCAAACAAGGCGATCTGTTTGAAACTTGAAAATAGTTCATAACTCATAAGAAAAGTTTAAATAAAGATTGGCGCGTGAAATTTCTGGTAAAGGAGGGGGAGGAGGGCGCAGATTTCACTAACTGGTTTATTTTTATTATGTACTTATTTTAAAAGGCAGTCACGTGATGTTTCATTGCAGTATTCTTCTGAACGGTGTCCGATTTTTAAAAATACAGCATAAATGTTACTTATGCCCGATAAAAAATTCAGAAGTATTGATACCACTATTTTCGAATAGTATTTTCAGCAAAAATATTAAATTCTTGGTTAAGACCGCCCCCCACTCCCCGACCCATGTATCTACCGATAGGTTGTGTAAAGGAGTTTCGTTCCGATACACTTTTGTTAAGAATAGAGTGCGCTTCCTGGTGGTGGAATGTGGAACAAACAGACCGCGTTTTCATTTTAAGTAGGAATTCCAACAAAGCGATCTGTTTGGAACTTTAAGATAATTTATAACAAATACTAAAAGATTATAAAAAAGATTGGCGCGTCACATTCCGGTTGGGGGGGAGGAAAGGGTAAAGGGCGCGAACAAAATTAGGCAGTATAACAGGGATTTTTGTACTGTTTTGCGTGCGATTTTTTGATGACGTGAGGAGATAACTATTACTAATTCATTATCAAAAATTTTATAAGAGTTCATACCACTATTTTCGAATAGTAATTTAAGCAAATATTTTAAATTCTTGGTTAAGACCGCCACCCCCTCGACTAGATAATCAACCTCTCCTGATAGGTTGTTTAACAGAGTTACGTTCAGATACAGTAAATATTCTCGGAAAATAACAGAAAATATTCTCATATATCCAGTTTAAATAATAATAATGATTTACATTTCTTATTCCAAATATCTTATTTAGAGAAGAAATAATTTCCCCCATAATAAATATTTAAAATATTCAAATAAATCAAGTTTAAATAATAATAATGATTGACATTTCTTATTCCAAAGATCTTAGTTATGGACTAGATAATTTCTCCAATAATAAATATTGTAAATATTCTCATAAATACAGTTTAAATAATAATAATGATTGGCGATTCTTATTATAATTAATTTCAGCAATAATAAATATTCAAAATATTCTGACATTTCTTATTCCAAAGATCTTTGTAATGGAATAAATAATTTCTCCCTTAATAAATATTCAAAATATTCAAATAAATCAAGTTTAAATAATATTAATGATTGAAATTTCTTAATCCAAAGATCTTAGTTATGGAATAAATAATTTCTCCCATAATAAATATTCAAAATATTCAAATAAATCAAGTTTAATTAATAATAATGATTGACATTTCTTATTCCAAACATCTTAGTTATGGAATAAATAATTTTTCCTATAATAAATATTCAAAATAATCTCATAAATCAATTTTAAATTATAATAATGATTGACATTTCTTATTCCAGGACTAGATAATTTCTCCAATATTAAATATTATAATTTTTTCTTATTCCAAAATTTTAGTAATTGAATAGATAATTTCTCGAATAATAAATATTCAAAATATTCTCATAAATCCAGTTTAAATAATAATAATGATGGACATTTCTTTTTCCAAAGATCTTAGTAATGGAATAAATAATTTCTATAATAATAGATATTCAAAATATTCTCATAAATCCAGTTCAAAAAAATAATAATAATGTTTGACATTTCTAATGCCAAAGAATAAATAATATCTCCCATAATAAATATACAAAATATTCTCATATATCCAGTTTAAATAATAATAATGATTTACATTTCTTATTCCAAATATCTTATTTAGAGAAGAAATAATTTCCCCCATAATAAATATTTAAAATATTCAAATAAATCAAGTTTAAATAATAATAATGATTGACATTTCTTATTCCAAAGATCTTAGTTATGGACTAGATAATTTCTCCAATAATAAATATTGTAAATATTCTCATAAATACAGTTTAAATAATAATAATGATTGGCGATTCTTATTATAATTAATTTCAGCAATAATAAATATTCAAAATATTCTGACATTTCTTATTCCAAAGATCTTTGTAATGGAATAAATAATTTCTCCCTTAATAAATATTCAAAATATTCAAATAAATCAAGTTTAAATAATATTAATGATTGAAATTTCTTAATCCAAAGATCTTAGTTATGGAATAAATAATTTCTCCCATAATAAATATTCAAAATATTCAAATAAATCAAGTTTAATTAATAATAATGATTGACATTTCTTATTCCAAACATCTTAGTTATGGAATAAATAATTTTTCCTATAATAAATATTCAAAATAATCTCATAAATCAATTTTAAATTATAATAATGATTGACATTTCTTATTCCAGGACTAGATAATTTCTCCAATATTAAATATTATAAATATTATCTTATCCAGTTTAAATAATAATAATGACTAGCAATTCTTATTATAAATAATTTCAGCAATAATAAATATTCAAAATATTCTGACATTTCTTATTCCAAAGATCTTAGTAATGGAATAAATAATTTCTACAGTAACAGATATTGTAAATATTCTCATAAATCCAGTGAAAAAAATAATAATAATGTTTGACATTTCTAATGCACAAGAATAAATAATTTCTCCCATAATAAATTTACAAAATATTCTCATATATCCAGTTTAAATAATAATAATGATTTACATTTCTTATTCCAAATATCTTATTTATAGAATAAATAATTTCCCCCATAATAAATATTCAAATAAATCAAGTTTAAATAATAATAATGAGTGACATTTCTTATTCCAAAGATCTTAGTTATGGAATAAATAATTTTTCCTATAATAAATATTCAAAATATTCTCATAAATCCATTTTAAATAATAATGATTGACATTTCTTATTCCAAAGATCATAGTAATTGACTAGATAATTTCTCCAATATTAAACATTATAAATATTCTCATAAATCCAGTTTAAATAATAATAATTATTGGCAATTCTTATTATGAATAATTTCAGCAATAATAAATATTCAAAATATTCTGACATTTCTTATTCCAAAGACCTTAGTAATAGAATAAATAATTTTGCCCATAATAAATATTCAAAATATTCAAGTAAATCAAGTTTTAATAATAATAATGATTGACATTTCTTATTCCAAAGATCTTAGTTATGGAATAAATAATTTCTCCCATAATAAATATACAAAATATTCAAATAAATAGAGTTTAAATAATAATAATGATTGAAATTTCTTATTCCAAAGATCTTAGTTATGGAATAAATAAATTCTCCCATAATAAATATTCAAAATATTCAAATAAATCAAGTTTAAATAATAATAATGATTGACATTTCTTATAACAAAGATTTTAGTTATGGAATAAATAATTTTTCCTATAATAAATATTCAAAATATTCAATTAAATCAAGTTTAAATAATAATAATGATTGACATTTCTTATTCCAAAGATCATAGTAATGGACTAGATAATTTCTCCAATATTAAATATTATAAATATTCTCATAAATCCAGTTTAAATAATAATAATTATTGGCAATTCTTATTATAAATAATTTCAGCAATAATAAATATTTAAAATATTCTGACATTTCTTATTCCAAAGATCTTAGTAATGGAATAAATAATTTCGCCCATAATAAATATTCAAAATATTCAAATAAATCAAGTTTAAATAATAATAATGATTGACATTTCTTATTCCAAAGATCTTAGTTATGGAATAAATAATTTTTCCTATAATAAATATTCAAAATATTCTCATAAATCCATTTTAAATAATAATGATGATTGAGATTTCTTATTCCAAAGATCATAGTAATGGACTAGATAATTTCTCCAATATTATATATTATAAATATTCTCATAAATCCAGTTTAAATAATAATAATTATTGTCAATTCTTATTATAAATAATTTCAGCAATAATAAATATTCAAAATATTCTGAGATTTGTTATTCCAAAGATCTTAGTAATGGAATAAATAATTTCACCCATAATAAATATTCAAAATATTCAAATAAATCAAGTTTAAATAACAATATCGATTGGCATTTCTTATTCCAAAATTTTAGTAATTGAATAAATAATTTCTCGAATAATAAATATTCAAAATATTCTCATAAATCCAGTTTAAATAATAATAATGATGGACATTTCTTTTTCCAAAGATCTTAGTAATGGAATAAATAATTTCTCCCATAATAAATATTCAAATAAATCAAGTTTAAATAATATTAATGATTGAAATTTCTTATTCCAAAGATCTTAGTTATGGAATAAATAATTTCACCCATAATAAATATTAAAAATATTCAAATAAATCAAGTTCAATTAATAATAATGATTGACATTTCTTATTCCAAAGATCTTAGTTATGGAATAAATAATTTTTCCTATAATAAATATTCAAAATATTCTCATAAATCAATTTTAAATTATAATAATGATTGACATTTCTTATTCCAGGACTAGATAATTTCTCCAATATTAAATATTATAAATATTCTCATAAATCCAGTTTAAATAATAATAATGATTGGCAATTCTTATTATAAATAATTTCAGCAATAATAAATATTCAAAATATTCTGACATTTCTTATTCCAAAGATCTTAGTAATGGAATAAATAATTTCTATAGTAACAGATATTGTAAATATTCTCATAAATCCAGTTAAAAAAATAATAATAATGTTTGACATTTCTAATGCCAAAGAATAAATAATTTCTCCCATAATAAATATACAAAATATTCTCATATATCCAGTTTAAATAATTATAATGATTTACATTTCTTATTCCAAATATCTTATTTATAGAATAAATAATTTCCCCCATAATAAATATTCAAATAAATCAAGTGTAGTAAATAAATCAACATATTATCATTCTCTCATTCAACTTTATTACGGTGGATTCATCATTTAGAACTTGTAGTGAGACGTAAATGTTTTTGAAGACAAGCGTTTTCCAATACAATAATAAAGTAAAGATCCCTACCGCCACAGTCTTTATAACTGTGCTTGGCATTATCCTACCTGATTATTTAATGTTACGGTATCAATTTCAAAGATTCACAGTGTTTATTAATGTGTTACCACACATCTGCGCTTCGAAATTGCAGGTTTGCCAGAGCGTGCTTTAAGCAAAAAAGTTTTTGGGCGAGAAATTTTTAACTTACACAAACATACGCAGAAAAAAATCTACTTTCATTTGGTATACAGATCGTTTCTCTGCGTTGTGTATAACAAGAAAAATCCACTAAAATCGATCGATAAAAATTAAATTTCTTTAATTGCAAAGACAAGGAAAACAGATTTCATTTTCGCGGGAAGCAGGTGTCAGACATGAGGTGCTTGCGGTTTGATGTAGTAGAATATTTTAATACGAAATTTGAACTTTTTAAATATTAAATTTTTAGATTAAATTTTCAGACATCCCGGCGTGAAATTCTTCGCTGATTTCATTGATGCCCATTTCTAAACTCCTATCTTAATTATAAGCTGAGATATTAATTATTATTTAATTAATTGGTTTTATTTCTATCACATGCGTATTGTATTTAAAAAAAAACCTAATGAAGGCACCTGATTTCAAGAACCACGATTTCATTTAAACTTGGAAATCAAACAAGGCGATCTGTTTGAAACTTGAAAATAGTTCATAACTCATAAGAAAAGTTTAAATAAAGATTGGCGCGTGAAATTTCTGGTAAAGGAGGGGGAGGAGGGCGCAGATTTCACTAACTGGTTTATTTTTATTATGTACTTATTTTAAAAGGCAGTCACGTGATGTTTCATTGCAGTATTCTTCTGAACGGTGTCCGATTTTTAAAAATACAGCATAAATGTTACTTATGCCCGATAAAAATTTCAGAAGTATTGATACCACTATTTTCGAATAGTATTTTCAGCAAAAATATTAAATTCTTGGTTAAGACCGCCCCCCACTCCCCGACCCATGTATCTACCGATAGGTTGTGTAAAGGAGTTTCGTTCCGATACACTTTTGTTAAGAATAGAGTGCGCTTCCTGGTGGTGGAATGTGGAACAAACAGACCGCGTTTTCATTTTAAGTAGGAATTCCAACAAAGCGATCTGTTTGGAACTTTAAGATAATTTATAACAAATACTAAAAGATTATAAAAAAGATTGGCGCGTCACATTCCGGTTGGGGGGGAGGAAAGGGTAAAGGGCGCGAACAAAATTAGGCAGTATAACAGGGATTTTTGTACTGTTTTGCGTGCGATTTTTTGATGACGTGAGGAGATAACTATTACTAATTCATTATCAAAAATTTTATAAGAGTTCATACCACTATTTTCGAATAGTAATTTAAGCAAATATTTTAAATTCTTGGTTAAGACCGCCACCCCCTCGACTAGATAATCAACCTCTCCTGATAGGTTGTTTAACAGAGTTACGTTCAGATACAGTAAATATTCTCGGAAAATAACAGAAAATATTCTCATATATCCAGTTTAAATAATAATAATGATTTACATTTCTTATTCCAAATATCTTATTTAGAGAAGAAATAATTTCCCCCATAATAAATATTTAAAATATTCAAATAAATCAAGTTTAAATAATAATAATGATTGACATTTCTTATTCCAAAGATCTTAGTTATGGACTAGATAATTTCTCCAATAATAAATATTGTAAATATTCTCATAAATACAGTTTAAATAATAATAATGATTGGCGATTCTTATTATAATTAATTTCAGCAATAATAAATATTCAAAATATTCTGACATTTCTTATTCCAAAGATCTTTGTAATGGAATAAATAATTTCTCCCTTAATAAATATTCAAAATATTCAAATAAATCAAGTTTAAATAATATTAATGATTGAAATTTCTTAATCCAAAGATCTTAGTTATGGAATAAATAATTTCTCCCATAATAAATATTCAAAATATTCAAATAAATCAAGTTTAATTAATAATAATGATTGACATTTCTTATTCCAAACATCTTAGTTATGGAATAAATAATTTTTCCTATAATAAATATTCAAAATAATCTCATAAATCAATTTTAAATTATAATAATGATTGACATTTCTTATTCCAGGACTAGATAATTTCTCCAATATTAAATATTATAATTTTTTCTTATTCCAAAATTTTAGTAATTGAATAGATAATTTCTCGAATAATAAATATTCAAAATATTCTCATAAATCCAGTTTAAATAATAATAATGATGGACATTTCTTTTTCCAAAGATCTTAGTAATGGAATAAATAATTTCTATAATAATAGATATTCAAAATATTCTCATAAATCCAGTTCAAAAAAATAATAATAATGTTTGACATTTCTAATGCCAAAGAATAAATAATATCTCCCATAATAAATATACAAAATATTCTCATATATCCAGTTTAAATAATAATAATGATTTACATTTCTTATTCCAAATATCTTATTTAGAGAAGAAATAATTTCCCCCATAATAAATATTTAAAATATTCAAATAAATCAAGTTTAAATAATAATAATGATTGACATTTCTTATTCCAAAGATCTTAGTTATGGACTAGATAATTTCTCCAATAATAAATATTGTAAATATTCTCATAAATACAGTTTAAATAATAATAATGATTGGCGATTCTTATTATAATTAATTTCAGCAATAATAAATATTCAAAATATTCTGACATTTCTTATTCCAAAGATCTTTGTAATGGAATAAATAATTTCTCCCTTAATAAATATTCAAAATATTCAAATAAATCAAGTTTAAATAATATTAATGATTGAAATTTCTTAATCCAAAGATCTTAGTTATGGAATAAATAATTTCTCCCATAATAAATATTCAAAATATTCAAATAAATCAAGTTTAATTAATAATAATGATTGACATTTCTTATTCCAAACATCTTAGTTATGGAATAAATAATTTTTCCTATAATAAATATTCAAAATAATCTCATAAATCAATTTTAAATTATAATAATGATTGACATTTCTTATTCCAGGACTAGATAATTTCTCCAATATTAAATATTATAAATATTATCTTATCCAGTTTAAATAATAATAATGACTAGCAATTCTTATTATAAATAATTTCAGCAATAATAAATATTCAAAATATTCTGACATTTCTTATTCCAAAGATCTTAGTAATGGAATAAATAATTTCTACAGTAACAGATATTGTAAATATTCTCATAAATCCAGTGAAAAAAATAATAATAATGTTTGACATTTCTAATGCACAAGAATAAATAATTTCTCCCATAATAAATTTACAAAATATTCTCATATATCCAGTTTAAATAATAATAATGATTTACATTTCTTATTCCAAATATCTTATTTATAGAATAAATAATTTCCCCCATAATAAATATTCAAATAAATCAAGTTTAAATAATAATAATGAGTGACATTTCTTATTCCAAAGATCTTAGTTATGGAATAAATAATTTTTCCTATAATAAATATTCAAAATATTCTCATAAATCCATTTTAAATAATAATGATTGACATTTCTTATTCCAAAGATCATAGTAATTGACTAGATAATTTCTCCAATATTAAACATTATAAATATTCTCATAAATCCAGTTTAAATAATAATAATTATTGGCAATTCTTATTATGAATAATTTCAGCAATAATAAATATTCAAAATATTCTGACATTTCTTATTCCAAAGATCTTAGTAATAGAATAAATAATTTTGCCCATAATAAATATTCAAAATATTCAAGTAAATCAAGTTTTAATAATAATAATGATTGACATTTCTTATTCCAAAGATCTTAGTTATGGAATAAATAATTTCTCCCATAATAAATATACAAAATATTCAAATAAATAGAGTTTAAATAATAATAATGATTGACATTTCTTATTCCAAAGATCATAGTAATTGACTAGATAATTTCTCCAATATTAAACATTATAAATATTCTCATAAATCCAGTTTAAATAATAATAATTATTGGCAATTCTTATTATAAATAATTTCAGCAATAATAAATATTTAAAATATTCTGACATTTCTTATTCCAAAGATCTTAGTAATGGAATAAATAATTTCGCCCATAATAAATATTCAAAATATTCAAATAAATCAAGTTTAAATAATAATAATGATTGACATTTCTTATTCCAAAGATCTTAGTTATGGAATAAATAATTTTTCCTATAATAAATATTCAAAATATTCTCATAAATCCATTTTAAATAATAATGATGATTGAGATTTCTTATTCCAAAGATCATAGTAATGGACTAGATAATTTCTCCAATATTATATATTATAAATATTCTCATAAATCCAGTTTAAATAATAATAATTATTGTCAATTCTTATTATAAATAATTTCAGCAATAATAAATATTCAAAATATTCTGAGATTTGTTATTCCAAAGATCTTAGTAATGGAATAAATAATTTCACCCATAATAAATATTCAAAATATTCAAATAAATCAAGTTTAAATAACAATATCGATTGGCATTTCTTATTCCAAAATTTTAGTAATTGAATAAATAATTTCTCGAATAATAAATATTCAAAATATTCTCATAAATCCAGTTTAAATAATAATAATGATGGACATTTCTTTTTCCAAAGATCTTAGTAATGGAATAAATAATTTCTCCCATAATAAATATTCAAATAAATCAAGTTTAAATAATATTAATGATTGAAATTTCTTATTCCAAAGATCTTAGTTATGGAATAAATAATTTCACCCATAATAAATATTAAAAATATTCAAATAAATCAAGTTCAATTAATAATAATGATTGACATTTCTTATTCCAAAGATCTTAGTTATGGAATAAATAATTTTTCCTATAATAAATATTCAAAATATTCTCATAAATCAATTTTAAATTATAATAATGATTGACATTTCTTATTCCAGGACTAGATAATTTCTCCAATATTAAATATTATAAATATTCTCATAAATCCAGTTTAAATAATAATAATGATTGGCAATTCTTATTATAAATAATTTCAGCAATAATAAATATTCAAAATATTCTGACATTTCTTATTCCAAAGATCTTAGTAATGGAATAAATAATTTCTATAGTAACAGATATTGTAAATATTCTCATAAATCCAGTTAAAAAAATAATAATAATGTTTGACATTTCTAATGCCAAAGAATAAATAATTTCTCCCATAATAAATATACAAAATATTCTCATATATCCAGTTTAAATAATTATAATGATTTACATTTCTTATTCCAAATATCTTATTTATAGAATAAATAATTTCCCCCATAATAAATATTCAAATAAATCAAGTGTAAATAATAATAATGATTGACATTTCTTATTCCAAAGATCTTAGTTATGGAATAAATAGTTTTTCCTATAATAAATATTCAAAATATTCTCATAAATCCATTTTAAATAATAATAATGATTGACATTTCTTATTCCAAGGATCATAGTAATGGACTAGATAATTTCTCCAGTATTAAATATTATAAATATTCTCATAAATGCAGTTTAAATAATAGTAATTATTGGCAATTCTTATTATAAATTATTTCAGCAATAATAAATATTCAAAATATTCTGACATTTCTTATTCCAAAGATCTTAGTAATGGAATAAATAATTTCTGCCATAATAAATATTCAAAATATTCAAATAAATCAAGTTTAAATAATATTAATGATTGAAATTTCTTATTCCAAAGATCTTAGTTATGGAATAAATAATTTCTCCCATAATAAATATTCAAAGTATTCAAATAAATCAAGTTTAATTAATAATAATGATTGACATTTCTTATTCCAAATATCTTAGCTATGGAATAAATAATTTTTCCTATAATAAATATTCAAAATATTCTCATAAATCAATTTTAAATTATAATAATGATTGACATTTCTTATTCCAGGACTAGATAATTTCTCCAATATTAAATATTATAAATATTCTCATAAATCCAGTTTAAATAATAATAATGATTAGCAATTCTTATTATAAATAATTTCAGCAATAATAAATATTCAAAATATTCTGACATTTCTTATTCCAAAGATCTTAGTAATGGAATAAATAATTTCTATAGTAACAGATATTCAAAATATTCTCATAAATCCAGTTAAAAAAATAATAATAATGTTTGACATATCTACTGCCAAAGAATAAATAATTTCTCCCATAATAAATATACAAAATATTCTCATATATCCAGTTTAAATGATACTAATGATATACATTTCTCATTCCAAATATCTTATTTATAGAATAAATAATTTCCCCTATAATAAATATTCAAAATATTCAAAATAATCAAGTTTAAATAATAATAATGATTGACATTTCTTATTCCAAAGATCTTAGTTATGGAATAAATAATTTTTCCTATAATAAATATTCAAAATATTCTCATAAATCCATATTAAATAGTAATAATGATTGACATTTCTTATTCCAAAGATCTTCGTAATGGACTAGATAATTTCTCCAATATTAAATATTATAAATATTCTCATAAATCCAGTTTAAATAATAATAATGATTGGCAATTCGTATTATAATTAATTTCAGCAATAAGAAATATTCAAAATATTCTGACATTACTTATTCCAAAGATCTTAGTAATGGAATAAATAATTTCTCCCATAATAAATATTCAAAATATTCAAATAAATCAGGTTTAAATAATATTAATGATTGACATTTCTTATTCCAAACATCTTAGTTATGGAATAAATCATTTCTTCTATAATAAATATTTAAAATATTCTTATAAATCCAGTTTAAATAATAATAATGATTGACATATCTTATTCAAAATTTCTTAGTTATGGAATAAATAAATTCTCCCATGATAAATATTCAAAATATTCACAAAAATCCAGTTTAAATAACAATAACGATTGGCATTTCTTATTCCAAAATTTTAGTAATTGAATAGATAATTTCTCGAATAATAAATATTCAAAATATTCTCATAAATCCAGTTTAAATAATAATAATGATGGACATTTCTTTTTCCAAAGATCTTAGTAATGGAATAAATAATTTCTATAATAATAGATATTCAAAATATTCTCATAAATCCAGTTCAAAAAAATAATAATAATGTTTGACATTTCTAATGCCAAAGAATAAATAATATCTCCCATAATAAATATACAAAATATTCTCATATATCCAGTTTAAATAATAATAATGATTTACATTTCTTATTCCAAATATCTTATTTAGAGAAGAAATAATTTCCCCCATAATAAATATTTAAAATATTCAAATAAATCAAGTTTAAATAATAATAATGATTGACATTTCTTATTCCAAAGATCTTAGTTATGGACTAGATAATTTCTCCAATAATAAATATTGTAAATATTCTCATAAATACAGTTTAAATAATAATAATGATTGGCGATTCTTATTATAATTAATTTCAGCAATAATAAATATTCAAAATATTCTGACATTTCTTATTCCAAAGATCTTTGTAATGGAATAAATAATTTCTCCCTTAATAAATATTCAAAATATTCAAATAAATCAAGTTTAAATAATATTAATGATTGAAATTTCTTAATCCAAAGATCTTAGTTATGGAATAAATAATTTCTCCCATAATAAATATTCAAAATATTCAAATAAATCAAGTTTAATTAATAATAATGATTGACATTTCTTATTCCAAACATCTTAGTTATGGAATAAATAATTTTTCCTATAATAAATATTCAAAATAATCTCATAAATCAATTTTAAATTATAATAATGATTGACATTTCTTATTCCAGGACTAGATAATTTCTCCAATATTAAATATTATAATTTTTTCTTATTCCAAAATTTTAGTAATTGAATAGATAATTTCTCGAATAATAAATATTCAAAATATTCTCATAAATCCAGTTTAAATAATAATAATGATGGACATTTCTTTTTCCAAAGATCTTAGTAATGGAATAAATAATTTCTATAATAATAGATATTCAAAATATTCTCATAAATCCAGTTCAAAAAAATAATAATAATGTTTGACATTTCTAATGCCAAAGAATAAATAATATCTCCCATAATAAATATACAAAATATTCTCATATATCCAGTTTAAATAATAATAATGATTTACATTTCTTATTCCAAATATCTTATTTAGAGAAGAAATAATTTCCCCCATAATAAATATTTAAAATATTCAAATAAATCAAGTTTAAATAATAATAATGATTGACATTTCTTATTCCAAAGATCTTAGTTATGGACTAGATAATTTCTCCAATAATAAATATTGTAAATATTCTCATAAATACAGTTTAAATAATAATAATGATTGGCGATTCTTATTATAATTAATTTCAGCAATAATAAATATTCAAAATATTCTGACATTTCTTATTCCAAAGATCTTTGTAATGGAATAAATAATTTCTCCCTTAATAAATATTCAAAATATTCAAATAAATCAAGTTTAAATAATATTAATGATTGAAATTTCTTAATCCAAAGATCTTAGTTATGGAATAAATAATTTCTCCCATAATAAATATTCAAAATATTCAAATAAATCAAGTTTAATTAATAATAATGATTGACATTTCTTATTCCAAACATCTTAGTTATGGAATAAATAATTTTTCCTATAATAAATATTCAAAATAATCTCATAAATCAATTTTAAATTATAATAATGATTGACATTTCTTATTCCAGGACTAGATAATTTCTCCAATATTAAATATTATAAATATTATCTTATCCAGTTTAAATAATAATAATGACTAGCAATTCTTATTATAAATAATTTCAGCAATAATAAATATTCAAAATATTCTGACATTTCTTATTCCAAAGATCTTAGTAATGGAATAAATAATTTCTACAGTAACAGATATTGTAAATATTCTCATAAATCCAGTGAAAAAAATAATAATAATGTTTGACATTTCTAATGCACAAGAATAAATAATTTCTCCCATAATAAATTTACAAAATATTCTCATATATCCAGTTTAAATAATAATAATGATTTACATTTCTTATTCCAAATATCTTATTTATAGAATAAATAATTTCCCCCATAATAAATATTCAAATAAATCAAGTTTAAATAATAATAATGAGTGACATTTCTTATTCCAAAGATCTTAGTTATGGAATAAATAATTTTTCCTATAATAAATATTCAAAATATTCTCATAAATCCATTTTAAATAATAATAATGATTGACATTTCTTATTCCAAAGATCATAGTAATTGACTAGATAATTTCTCCAATATTAAACATTATAAATATTCTCATAAATCCAGTTTAAATAATAATAATTATTGGCAATTCTTATTATAAATAATTTCAGCAATAATAAATATTCAAAATATTCTGACATTTCTTATTCCAAAGATCTTAGTAATAGAATAAATAATTTTGCCCATAATAAATATTCAAAATATTCAAGTAAATCAAGTTTTAATAATAATAATGATTGACATTTCTTATTCCAAAGATCTTAGTTATGGAATAAATAATTTCTCCCATAATAAATATACAAAATATTCAAATAAATAGAGTTTAAATAATAATAATGATTGAAATTTCTTATTCCAAAGATCTTAGTTATGGAATAAATAAATTCTCCCATAATAAATATTCAAAATATTCAAATAAATCAAGTTTAAATAATAATAATGATTGACATTTCTTATAACAAAGATTTTAGTTATGGAATAAATAATTTTTCCTATAATAAATATTCAAAATATTCAATTAAATCAAGTTTAAATAATAATAATGATTGACATTTCTTATTCCAAAGATCATAGTAATGGACTAGATAATTTCTCCAATATTAAATATTATAAATATTCTCATAAATCCAGTTTAAATAATAATAATTATTGGCAATTCTTATTATAAATAATTTCAGCAATAATAAATATTTAAAATATTCTGACATTTCTTATTCCAAAGATCTTAGTAATGGAATAAATAATTTCGCCCATAATAAATATTCAAAATATTCAAATAAATAGAGTTTAAATAATAATAATGATTGACATTTCTTATTCCAAAGATCATAGTAATTGACTAGATAATTTCTCCAATATTAAACATTATAAATATTCTCATAAATCCAGTTTAAATAATAATAATTATTGGCAATTCTTATTATAAATAATTTCAGCAATAATAAATATTTAAAATATTCTGACATTTCTTATTCCAAAGATCTTAGTAATGGAATAAATAATTTCGCCCATAATAAATATTCAAAATATTCAAATAAATCAAGTTTAAATAATAATAATGATTGACATTTCTTATTCCAAAGATCTTAGTTATGGAATAAATAATTTTTCCTATAATAAATATTCAAAATATTCTCATAAATCCATTTTAAATAATAATGATGATTGAGATTTCTTATTCCAAAGATCATAGTAATGGACTAGATAATTTCTCCAATATTATATATTATAAATATTCTCATAAATCCAGTTTAAATAATAATAATTATTGTCAATTCTTATTATAAATAATTTCAGCAATAATAAATATTCAAAATATTCTGAGATTTGTTATTCCAAAGATCTTAGTAATGGAATAAATAATTTCACCCATAATAAATATTCAAAATATTCAAATAAATCAAGTTTAAATAACAATATCGATTGGCATTTCTTATTCCAAAATTTTAGTAATTGAATAAATAATTTCTCGAATAATAAATATTCAAAATATTCTCATAAATCCAGTTTAAATAATAATAATGATGGACATTTCTTTTTCCAAAGATCTTAGTAATGGAATAAATAATTTCTCCCATAATAAATATTCAAATAAATCAAGTTTAAATAATATTAATGATTGAAATTTCTTATTCCAAAGATCTTAGTTATGGAATAAATAATTTCACCCATAATAAATATTAAAAATATTCAAATAAATCAAGTTCAATTAATAATAATGATTGACATTTCTTATTCCAAAGATCTTAGTTATGGAATAAATAATTTTTCCTATAATAAATATTCAAAATATTCTCATAAATCAATTTTAAATTATAATAATGATTGACATTTCTTATTCCAGGACTAGATAATTTCTCCAATATTAAATATTATAAATATTCTCATAAATCCAGTTTAAATAATAATAATGATTGGCAATTCTTATTATAAATAATTTCAGCAATAATAAATATTCAAAATATTCTGACATTTCTTATTCCAAAGATCTTAGTAATGGAATAAATAATTTCTATAGTAACAGATATTGTAAATATTCTCATAAATCCAGTTAAAAAAATAATAATAATGTTTGACATTTCTAATGCCAAAGAATAAATAATTTCTCCCATAATAAATATACAAAATATTCTCATATATCCAGTTTAAATAATTATAATGATTTACATTTCTTATTCCAAATATCTTATTTATAGAATAAATAATTTCCCCCATAATAAATATTCAAATAAATCAAGTGTAAATAATAATAATGATTGACATTTCTTATTCCAAAGATCTTAGTTATGGAATAAATAGTTTTTCCTATAATAAATATTCAAAATATTCTCATAAATCCATTTTAAATAATAATAATGATTGACATTTCTTATTCCAAGGATCATAGTAATGGACTAGATAATTTCTCCAGTATTAAATATTATAAATATTCTCATAAATGCAGTTTAAATAATAGTAATTATTGGCAATTCTTATTATAAATTATTTCAGCAATAATAAATATTCAAAATATTCTGACATTTCTTATTCCAAAGATCTTAGTAATGGAATAAATAATTTCTGCCATAATAAATATTCAAAATATTCAAATAAATCAAGTTTAAATAATATTAATGATTGAAATTTCTTATTCCAAAGATCTTAGTTATGGAATAAATAATTTCTCCCATAATAAATATTCAAAGTATTCAAATAAATCAAGTTTAATTAATAATAATGATTGACATTTCTTATTCCAAATATCTTAGCTATGGAATAAATAATTTTTCCTATAATAAATATTCAAAATATTCTCATAAATCAATTTTAAATTATAATAATGATTGACATTTCTTATTCCAGGACTAGATAATTTCTCCAATATTAAATATTATAAATATTCTCATAAATCCAGTTTAAATAATAATAATGATTAGCAATTCTTATTATAAATAATTTCAGCAATAATAAATATTCAAAATATTCTGACATTTCTTATTCCAAAGATCTTAGTAATGGAATAAATAATTTCTATAGTAACAGATATTCAAAATATTCTCATAAATCCAGTTAAAAAAATAATAATAATGTTTGACATATCTACTGCCAAAGAATAAATAATTTCTCCCATAATAAATATACAAAATATTCTCATATATCCAGTTTAAATGATACTAATGATATACATTTCTCATTCCAAATATCTTATTTATAGAATAAATAATTTCCCCTATAATAAATATTCAAAATATTCAAAATAATCAAGTTTAAATAATAATAATGATTGACATTTCTTATTCCAAAGATCTTAGTTATGGAATAAATAATTTTTCCTATAATAAATATTCAAAATATTCTCATAAATCCATATTAAATAGTAATAATGATTGACATTTCTTATTCCAAAGATCTTCGTAATGGACTAGATAATTTCTCCAATATTAAATATTATAAATATTCTCATAAATCCAGTTTAAATAATAATAATGATTGGCAATTCGTATTATAATTAATTTCAGCAATAAGAAATATTCAAAATATTCTGACATTACTTATTCCAAAGATCTTAGTAATGGAATAAATAATTTCTCCCATAATAAATATTCAAAATATTCAAATAAATCAGGTTTAAATAATATTAATGATTGACATTTCTTATTCCAAACATCTTAGTTATGGAATAAATCATTTCTTCTATAATAAATATTTAAAATATTCTTATAAATCCAGTTTAAATAATAATAATGATTGACATATCTTATTCAAAATTTCTTAGTTATGGAATAAATAAATTCTCCCATGATAAATATTCAAAATATTCACAAAAATCCAGTTTAAATAACAATAACGATTGGCATTTCTTATTCCAAAATTTTAGTAATTGAATAGATAATTTCTCGAATAATAAATATTCAAAATATTCTCATAAATCCAGTTTAAATAATAATAATGATGGACATTTCTTTTTCCAAAGATCTTAGTAATGGAATAAATAATTTCTATAATAATAGATATTCAAAATATTCTCATAAATCCAGTTCAAAAAAATAATAATAATGTTTGACATTTCTAATGCCAAAGAATAAATAATATCTCCCATAATAAATATACAAAATATTCTCATATATCCAGTTTAAATAATAATAATGATTTACATTTCTTATTCCAAATATCTTATTTAGAGAAGAAATAATTTCCCCCATAATAAATATTTAAAATATTCAAATAAATCAAGTTTAAATAATAATAATGATTGACATTTCTTATTCCAAAGATCTTAGTTATGGACTAGATAATTTCTCCAATAATAAATATTGTAAATATTCTCATAAATACAGTTTAAATAATAATAATGATTGGCGATTCTTATTATAATTAATTTCAGCAATAATAAATATTCAAAATATTCTGACATTTCTTATTCCAAAGATCTTTGTAATGGAATAAATAATTTCTCCCTTAATAAATATTCAAAATATTCAAATAAATCAAGTTTAAATAATATTAATGATTGAAATTTCTTAATCCAAAGATCTTAGTTATGGAATAAATAATTTCTCCCATAATAAATATTCAAAATATTCAAATAAATCAAGTTTAATTAATAATAATGATTGACATTTCTTATTCCAAACATCTTAGTTATGGAATAAATAATTTTTCCTATAATAAATATTCAAAATAATCTCATAAATCAATTTTAAATTATAATAATGATTGACATTTCTTATTCCAGGACTAGATAATTTCTCCAATATTAAATATTATAATTTTTTCTTATTCCAAAATTTTAGTAATTGAATAGATAATTTCTCGAATAATAAATATTCAAAATATTCTCATAAATCCAGTTTAAATAATAATAATGATGGACATTTCTTTTTCCAAAGATCTTAGTAATGGAATAAATAATTTCTATAATAATAGATATTCAAAATATTCTCATAAATCCAGTTCAAAAAAATAATAATAATGTTTGACATTTCTAATGCCAAAGAATAAATAATATCTCCCATAATAAATATACAAAATATTCTCATATATCCAGTTTAAATAATAATAATGATTTACATTTCTTATTCCAAATATCTTATTTAGAGAAGAAATAATTTCCCCCATAATAAATATTTAAAATATTCAAATAAATCAAGTTTAAATAATAATAATGATTGACATTTCTTATTCCAAAGATCTTAGTTATGGACTAGATAATTTCTCCAATAATAAATATTGTAAATATTCTCATAAATACAGTTTAAATAATAATAATGATTGGCGATTCTTATTATAATTAATTTCAGCAATAATAAATATTCAAAATATTCTGACATTTCTTATTCCAAAGATCTTTGTAATGGAATAAATAATTTCTCCCTTAATAAATATTCAAAATATTCAAATAAATCAAGTTTAAATAATATTAATGATTGAAATTTCTTAATCCAAAGATCTTAGTTATGGAATAAATAATTTCTCCCATAATAAATATTCAAAATATTCAAATAAATCAAGTTTAATTAATAATAATGATTGACATTTCTTATTCCAAACATCTTAGTTATGGAATAAATAATTTTTCCTATAATAAATATTCAAAATAATCTCATAAATCAATTTTAAATTATAATAATGATTGACATTTCTTATTCCAGGACTAGATAATTTCTCCAATATTAAATATTATAAATATTATCTTATCCAGTTTAAATAATAATAATGACTAGCAATTCTTATTATAAATAATTTCAGCAATAATAAATATTCAAAATATTCTGACATTTCTTATTCCAAAGATCTTAGTAATGGAATAAATAATTTCTACAGTAACAGATATTGTAAATATTCTCATAAATCCAGTGAAAAAAATAATAATAATGTTTGACATTTCTAATGCACAAGAATAAATAATTTCTCCCATAATAAATTTACAAAATATTCTCATATATCCAGTTTAAATAATAATAATGATTTACATTTCTTATTCCAAATATCTTATTTATAGAATAAATAATTTCCCCCATAATAAATATTCAAATAAATCAAGTTTAAATAATAATAATGAGTGACATTTCTTATTCCAAAGATCTTAGTTATGGAATAAATAATTTTTCCTATAATAAATATTCAAAATATTCTCATAAATCCATTTTAAATAATAATAATGATTGACATTTCTTATTCCAAAGATCATAGTAATTGACTAGATAATTTCTCCAATATTAAACATTATAAATATTCTCATAAATCCAGTTTAAATAATAATAATTATTGGCAATTCTTATTATAAATAATTTCAGCAATAATAAATATTCAAAATATTCTGACATTTCTTATTCCAAAGATCTTAGTAATAGAATAAATAATTTTGCCCATAATAAATATTCAAAATATTCAAGTAAATCAAGTTTTAATAATAATAATGATTGACATTTCTTATTCCAAAGATCTTAGTTATGGAATAAATAATTTCTCCCATAATAAATATACAAAATATTCAAATAAATAGAGTTTAAATAATAATAATGATTGAAATTTCTTATTCCAAAGATCTTAGTTATGGAATAAATAAATTCTCCCATAATAAATATTCAAAATATTCAAATAAATCAAGTTTAAATAATAATAATGATTGACATTTCTTATAACAAAGATTTTAGTTATGGAATAAATAATTTTTCCTATAATAAATATTCAAAATATTCAATTAAATCAAGTTTAAATAATAATAATGATTGACATTTCTTATTCCAAAGATCATAGTAATGGACTAGATAATTTCTCCAATATTAAATATTATAAATATTCTCATAAATCCAGTTTAAATAATAATAATTATTGGCAATTCTTATTATAAATAATTTCAGCAATAATAAATATTTAAAATATTCTGACATTTCTTATTCCAAAGATCTTAGTAATGGAATAAATAATTTCGCCCATAATAAATATTCAAAATATTCAAGTAAATCAAGTTTTAATAATAATAATGATTGACATTTCTTATTCCAAAGATCTTAGTTATGGAATAAATAATTTCTCCCATAATAAATATACAAAATATTCAAATAAATAGAGTTTAAATAATAATAATGATTGAAATTTCTTGTTCCAAAGATCTTAGTTATGGAATAAATAATTTCTCCCATAATAAATATTCAAAATATTCAAATAAATCAAGTTTAAATAATAATAATGATTGACATTTCTTATTCCAAAGATCTTAGTTATGGAATAAATAATTTTTCCTATAATAAATATTCAAAATATTCTCATAAATCCATTTTAAATAATAATGATGATTGAGATTTCTTATTCCAAAGATCATAGTAATGGACTAGATAATTTCTCTAATATTAAATATTATAAATATTCTCATAAATCCAGTTTAAATAATAATAATTATTGTCAATTCTTATTATAAATAATTTCAGCAATAATAAATATTCAAAATATTCTGAGATTTGTTATTCCAAAGATCTTAGTAATGGAATAAATAATTTCACCCATAATAAATATTCAAAATATTCAAATAAATCAAGTTTAAATAACAATATCGATTGGCATTTCTTATTCCAAAATTTTAGTAATTGAATAAATAATTTCTCGAATAATAAATATTCAAAATATTCTCATAAATCCAGTTTAAATAATAATAATGATGGACATTTCTTTTTCCAAAGATCTTAGTAATGGAATAAATAATTTCTCCCATAATAAATATTCAAATAAATCAAGTTTAAATAATATTAATGATTGAAATTTCTTATTCCAAAGATCCTAGTTATGGAATAAATAATTTCACCCATAATAAATATTAAAAATATTCAAATAAATCAAGTTCAATTAATAATAATGATTGACATTTCTTATTCCAAAGATCTTAGTTATGGAATAAATAATTTTTCCTATAATAAATATTCAAAATATTCTCATAAATCAATTTTAAATTATAATAATGATTGACATTTCTTATTCCAGGACTAGATAATTTCTCCAATATTAAATATTATAAATATTCTCATAAATCCAGTTTAAATAATAATAATGATTGGCAATTCTTATTATAAATAATTTCAGCAATAATAAATATTCAAAATATTCTGACATTTCTTATTCCAAAGATCTTAGTAATGGAATAAATAATTTCTATAGTAACAGATATTGTAAATATTCTCATAAATCCAGTTAAAAAAATAATAATAATGTTTGACATTTCTAATGCCAAAGAATAAATAATTTCTCCCATAATAAATATACAAAATATTCTCATATATCCAGTTTAAATAATTATAATGATTTACATTTCTTATTCCAAATATCTTATTTATAGAATAAATAATTTCCCCCATAATAAATATTCAAATAAATCAAGTGTAAATAATAATAATGATTGACATTTCTTATTCCAAAGATCTTAGTTATGGAATAAATAGTTTTTCCTATAATAAATATTCAAAATATTCTCATAAATCCATTTTAAATAATAATAATGATTGACATTTCTTATTCCAAAGATCATAGTAATGGACTAGATAATTTCTCCAGTATTAAATATTATAAATATTCTCATAAATGCAGTTTAAATAATAGTAATTATTGGCAATTCTTATTATAAATTATTTCAGCAATAATAAATATTCAAAATATTCTGACATTTCTTATTCCAAAGATCTTAGTAATGGAATAAATAATTTCTGCCATAATAAATATTCAAAATATTCAAATAAATCAAGTTTAAATAATATTAATGATTGAAATTTCTTATTCCAAAGATCTTAGTTATGGAATAAATAATTTCTCCCATAATAAATATTCAAAGTATTCAAATAAATCAAGTTTAATTAATAATAATGATTGACATTTCTTATTCCAAATATCTTAGCTATGGAATAAATAATTTTTCCTATAATAAATATTCAAAATATTCTCATAAATCAATTTTAAATTATAATAATGATTGACATTTCTTATTCCAGGACTAGATAATTTCTCCAATATTAAATATTATAAATATTCTCATAAATCCAGTTTAAATAATAATAATGATTAGCAATTCTTATTATAAATAATTTCAGCAATAATAAATATTCAAAATATTCTGACATTTCTTATTCCAAAGATCTTAGTAATGGAATAAATAATTTCTATAGTAACAGATATTCAAAATATTCTCATAAATCCAGTTAAAAAAATAATAATAATGTTTGACACATCTACTGCCAAAGAATAAATAATTTCTCCCATAATAAATATACAAAATATTCTCATATATCCAGGTTAAATAATACTAATGATATACATTTCTCATTCCAAATATCTTATTTATAGAATAAATAATTTCCCCTATAATAAATATTCAAAATATTCAAAATAATCAAGTTTAAATAATAATAATGATTGACATTTCTTATTCCAAAGATCTTAGTTATGGAATAAATAATTTTTCCTATAATAAATATTCAAAATATTCTCATAAATCCATTTTAAATAGTAATAATAATTGACATTTCTTATTCCAAAGATCTTCGTAATGGACTAGATAATTTCTCCAATATTAAATATTATAAATATTCTCATAAATCCAGTTTAAATAATAATAATGATTGGCAATTCGTATTATAAATAATTTCAGCAATAATAAATATTCAAAATATTCTGACATTACTTATTCCAAAGATCTTAGTAATGGAATAAATAATTTCTCCCATAATAAATATTCAAAATATTCAAATAAATCAGGTTTAAATAATATTAATGATTGACATTTCTTATTCCAAACATCTTAGTTATGGAATAAATCATTTCTTCTATAATAAATATTTAAAATATTCTTATAAATCCAGTTTAAATAATAATAATGATTGACATATCTTATTCAAAATTTCTTAGTTATGGAATAAATAAATTCTCCCATGATAAATATTCAAAATATTCACAAAAATCCAGTTTAAATAACAATAACGATTGGCATTTCTTATTCCAAAATTTTAGTAATTGAATAAATAATTTCTCGAATAATAAATATTCAAAATATTCTCATAAATCCAGTTTAAATAATAATAATGATGGACATTTCTTTTTCCAAAGATCTTAGTAATGGAATAAATAATTTCTATAATAATAGATATTCAAAATATTCTCATAAATCCAGTTCAGAAAAATAATAATAATGTTCGACATTTCTAATGCCAAAGAATAAATAATATCTCCCATAATAAATATACAAAATATTCTCATATATCCAGTTTAAATAATAATAATGATTTACATTTCTTATTCCAAATATCTTATTTATAGAATAAATAATTTCCCCCATAATAAATATTCAAATAAATCAAGTTTAAATAATAATAATGATTGACATTTCTTATTCCAAAGATATTAGTTATGGAATAAATAATTTTCCTATAATAAATATTCAAAATATTCTCATAAATCCATTTTAAATAATAATAATGATTGACATTTCTTATTCCAAAGATCATAGTAATGGACTAGATAATTTCTCTAATATTAAATATTATAAATATTCTCATAAATCCAGTTTTAATAATAATAATTATTGTCAATTCTTATTATAAATAATTTCAGCAATAATAAATATTCAAAATATTCTGAGATTTGTTATTCCAAAGATCTTAGTAATGGAATAAATAATTTCACCCATAATAAATATTCAAAATATTCAAATAAATCAAGTTTAAATAACAATATCGATTGGCATTTCTTATTCCAAAATTTTAGTAATTGAATAAATAATTTCTCGAATAATAAATATTCAAAATATTCTCCTAAATCCAGTTTAAATAATAATAATGATGGACATTTCTTTTTCCAAAGATCTTAGTAATGGAATAAATAATTTCTCCCATAATAAATATTCAAATAAATCAAGTTTAAATAATATTAATGATTGAAATTTCTTATTCCAAAGATCTTAGTTATGGAATAAATAATTTCACCCATAATAAATATTAAAAATATTCAAATAAATCAAGTTCAATTAATAATAATGATTGACATTTCTTATTCCAAAGATCTTAGTTATGGAATAAATAATTTTTCCTATAATAAATATTCAAAATATTCTCATAAATCAATTTTAAATTATAATAATGATTGACATTTCTTATTCCAGGACTAGATAATTTCTCCAATATTAAATATTATAAATATTCTCATAAATCCAGTTTAAATAATAATAATGATTGGCAATTCTTATTATAAATAATTTCAGCAATAATAAATATTCAAAATATTCTGACATTTCTTATTCCAAAGATCTTAGTAATGGAATAAATAATTTCTATAGTAACAGATATTGTAAATATTCTCATAAATCCAGTTAAAAAAATAATAATAATGTTTGACATTTCTAATGCCAAAGAATAAATAATTTCTCCCATAATAAATATACAAAATATTCTCATATATCCAGTTTAAATAATTATAATGATTTACATTTCTTATTCCAAATATCTTATTTATAGAATAAATAATTTTCCCCATAATAAATATTCAAATAAATCAAGTGTAAATAATAATAATGATTGACATTTCTTATTCCAAAGATCTTAGTTATGGAATAAATAGTTTTTCCTATAATAAATATTCAAAATATTCTCATAAATCCATTTTAAATAATAATAATGATTGACATTTCTTATTCCAAAGATCATAGTAATGGACTAGATAATTTCTCCAGTATTAAATATTATAAATATTCTCATAAATGCAGTTTAAATAATAGTAATTATTGGCAATTCTTATTATAAATTATTTCAGCAATAATAAATATTCAAAATATTCTGACATTTCTTATTCCAAAGATCTTAGTAATGGAATAAATAATTTCTGCCATAATAAATATTCAAAATATTCAAATAAATCAAGTTTAAATAATATTAATGATTGAAATTTCTTATTCCAAAGATCTTAGTTATGGAATAAATAATTTCTCCCATAATAAATATTCAAAGTATTCAAATAAATCAAGTTTAATTAATAATAATGATTGACATTTCTTATTCCAAATATCTTAGCTATGGAATAAATAATTTTTCCTATAATAAATATTCAAAATATTCTCATAAATCAATTTTAAATTATAATAATGATTGACATTTCTTATTCCAGGACTAGATAATTTCTCCAATATTAAATATTATAAATATTCTCATAAATCCAGTTTAAATAATAATAATGATTAGCAATTCTTATTATAAATAATTTCAGCAATAATAAATATTCAAAATATTCTGACATTTCTTATTCCAAAGATCTTAGTAATGGAATAAATAATTTCTATAGTAACAGATATTCAAAATATTCTCATAAATCCAGTTAAAAAAATAATAATAATGTTTGACATATCTACTGCCAAAGAATAAATAATTTCTCCCATAATAAATATACAAAATATTCTCATATATCCAGGTTAAATAATACTAATGATATACATTTCTCATTCCAAATATCTTATTTATAGAATAAATAATTTCCCCTATAATAAATATTCAAAATATTCAAAATAATCAAGTTTAAATAATAATAATGATTGACATTTCTTATTCCAAAGATCTTAGTTATGGAATAAATAATTTTTCCTATAATAAATATTCAAAATATTCTCATAAATCCATTTTAAATAGTAATAATAATTGACATTTCTTATTCCAAAGATCTTCGTAATGGACTGGATAATTTCTCCAATATTAAATATTATAAATATTCTCATAAATCCAGTTTAAATAATAATAATGATTGGCAATTCGTATTATAAATAATTTCAGCAATAATAAATATTCAAAATATTCTGACATTACTTATTCCAAAGATCTTAGTAATGGAATAAATAATTTCTCCCATAATAAATATTCAAAATATTCAAATAAATCAGGTTTAAATAATATTAATGATTGACATTTCTTATTCCAAACATCTTAGTTATGGAATAAATCATTTCTTCTATAATAAATATTTAAAATATTCTTATAAATCCAGTTTGAATAATAATAATGATTGACATATCTTATTCAAAATTTCTTAGTTATGGAATAAATAAATTCTCCCATGATAAATATTCAAAATATTCACAAAAATCCAGTTTAAATAACAATAACGATTGGCATTTCTTATTCCAAAATTTTAGTAATTGAATAAATAATTTCTCGAATAATAAATATTCAAAATATTCTCATAAATCCAGTTTAAATAATAATAATGATGGACATTTCTTTTTCCAAAGATCTTAGTAATGGAATAAATAATTTCTATAATAATAGATATTCAAAATATTCTCATAAATCCAGTTCAGAAAAATAATAATAATGTTCGACATTTCTAATGCCAAAGAATAAATAATATCTCCCATAATAAATATACAAAATATTCTCATATATCCAGTTTAAATAATAATAATGATTTACATTTCTTATTCCAAATATCTTATTTATAGAATAAATAATTTCCCCCATAATAAATATTCAAATAAATCAAGTTTAAATAATAATAATGATTGACATTTCTTATTCCAAAGATATTAGTTATGGAATAAATAATTTTCCTATAATAAATATTCAAAATATTCTCATAAATCCATTTTAAATAATAATAATGATTGACATTTCTTATTCCAAAGATCATAGTAATGGACTAGATAATTTCTCCAATATTAAATATTATAAATATTCTCATAAATCCAGTTTAAATAATAGTAATTATTGGCAATTCTTATTATAAATTATTTCAGAAATAATAAATATTCAAAATATTCTGACATTTCTTATTCCAAAGATCTTAGTAAAGGAATAAATAATTTCTCCCATAATAAATATTCAAAATATTCAAATAAATCAAGTTTAAATAATAATAACGATTGAAATTTCTTATTCCAAAGATCTTAGTTAAGGAATAAATAATTTCTCCCATAATAAATATTCAAAATATTGAAATAAATCAAGTTTAAATAATAATAATGATTGACATTTCTTATTCCAAAGATCTTAGTTATGGATTAAATAATTTTTCCTATAATAAATATTCAAAATATTCTCATAAATCCATTTTAAATAATAATAATGATTGACATTTCTTATTCCAAAGATCATAGTAATTGACTAGATAATTTCTCCAATATTAAACATTATAAATATTCTCATAAATCCAGTTTAAATAATAATAATTATTGGCAATTCTTATTATAAATAATTTCAGCAATAATAAATATTCAAAATATTCTGACATTTCTTATTCCAAAGATCTTAGTAATGGAATAATAATTTTGCCCACAATAAATATTCAAAATATTCAAGTAAATCAAGTTTTAATAATAATAATGATTGACATTTCTTATTACAAAGATTTTAGTTATGGAATAAATAATTTTTCCTATAATAAATATTCAAAATATTCAATTAAATCAAGTTTAAATAATAATAATGATTGACATTTCTTATTCCAAAGATCATAGTAATGGACTAGATAATTTCTCCAATATTAAATATTATAAATATTCTCATAAATCCAGTTTAAATAATAATAATTATTGGCAATTCTTATTATAAATAATTTCAGCAATAATAAATATTTAAAATATTCTGACATTTCTTATTCCAAAGATCTTAGTAATGGAATAAATAATTTCGCCCATAATAAATATTCAAAATATTCAAGTAAATCAAGTTTAAATAATAATAATGATTGACATTTCTTATTCCAAAGATCTTAGTTATGGAATAAATAATTTCTCCCATAATAAATATTCAAAATATTCAAATAAATCAAGTTTAAATTATAATAATGATTGACATTTCTTATTCCAAAGATCTTAGTTATGGAATAAATAATTTTTCCTATAATAAATATTCAAAATATTCTCATAAATCCATTTTAAATAATAATGATGATTGAGATTTCTTATTCCAAAGATCATAGTAATTGACTAGATAATTTCTCCAATATTAAATATTATAAATATTCTCATAAATCCAGTTTAAATAATAATAATTATTGGCAATTCTTATTATAAATAATTTCAGCAATAATAAATATTCAAAATATTCTGAGATTTGTTATTCCAAAGATCTTAGTAATGGAATAAATAATTTCGCCCATAATCAATATTCAAAATATTCAAATAAATCAAGTTTAAATAATAATAATGATTGACATTTCTTATTCCAAACATCTTAGTTATGGAATAAATCATTTCTTCTATAATAAATATTTAAAATATTCTTATAAATCCAGTTTAAATAACAATAACGATTGGCATATCTTATTCCAAAATTTTAGTAATTGAATAAATAATTTCTCGAATAATAAATATTCAAAATATTCTCATAAATCCAGTTTAAATAATAATAATGATGGACATTTCTTTTTCCAAAGATCTTAGTAATGGAATAAATAATTTCTCCCATAATAAATATTCAAATAAATCAAGTTTAAATAATATTAATGATTGAAATTTCTTATTCCAAAGATCTTAGTTATGGAATAAATAATTTCACCCATAATAAATATTAAAAATATTCAAATAAATCAAGTTTAATTAATAATAATGATTGACATTTCTTATTCCAAAGATCTTAGTTATGGAATAAATAATTTTTCCTATAATAAATATTCAAAATATTCTCATAAATCAATTTTAAATTATAATAATGATTGACATTTCTTATTCCAGGACTAGATAATTTCTCCAATATTAAATACTATAAATATTCTCATAAATCCAGTTTAAATAATAATAATGATTGGCAATTCTTATTATAAATGATTTCAGCAATAATAAATATTCAAAATATTCTGACATTTCTTATTCCAAAGATCTTAGTAATGGAATAAATAATTTCTATAGTAACATATATTCAAAATATTCTCATAAATCCAGATAAAAAAATAATAATAATGTTTGACATTTCTACTGCCAAAGAATAAATAATTTCTCCCATAATAAATATACAAAATATTCTCATATATCTAGTTTAAATAATAATAATGATATACATTTCTTATTCCAAATATCTTATTTATAGAATAAATAATTTCCCCCATAATAAATATCCAAAATATTCAAATAAATCAAGTTTAAATAATAATAATGATTGACATTTCTTATTCCAAAGATCTTAGTTATGGAATAAATAATTTCGCCCATAATAAATATTAAAAATATTCAAATAAATCAAGTTTAAATAATAATAATGATTGACATTTCTTATTCCAAAGATCTTAGTTATGGAATAAATAAATTTTAATATAATAAATATTCAAAATATTCTCATAAATCCATTTTAAATAATAATAATGATTGACATTTCTTATTCCAAAGATCATAGTAATGGACTAGATAATTTCTCCAATATTAAATATTATAAATATTCTCATAAATCCAGTTTAAATAATAATAATTATTGGCAATTCTTATTATAAATAATTTCAGCAATAATAAATATTCAAAATATTCTGACATTTCTTATTCCAAAGATCTTAGTAATGGAATAAATAATTTCTCCCATAATAAATATTCAAAATATTCAAATAAATCAAGTTTAAATAATAATAATGATTGACATTTCTTATTCCAAAGATCTTAGTTATGGAATAAATAATTTTTCCTATAATAAATATTCAAAATATTCTCATAAATCCATTTTAAATAATAATAATGATTGACATTTCTTATTCCAAAGATCATAGTAATGGACTAGATAATTTCTCCAATATTAAATATTATAAATATTCTCATAAATCCAGTTTAAATAATAATAATTATTGGAAATTCTTATTATAAATAATTTCAGCAATAATAAATATTCAAAATATTCTGACATTTCTTATTCCAAAGATCTTAGTAATGGAATAAATAATTTCGCCCATAATAAATATTCAAAATATTCAAATAAATCAAGTTTAAATAATAATAATGATTGACATTTCTTATTCCAAAGATCTTAGTTATGGAATAAATAATTTTTCCAATAATAAATATTCAAAATATTCTCATAAATCCATTTTAAATAATAATAATGATTGACATTTCTTATTCCAAAGATCATAGTAATGGACTAGATAATTTCTCCAATATTAAATATTATAAATATTCCCATAAATCCAGTTTAAATAATAATAATGATTGGCAATTCGTATTATAAATAATTTCAGCAATAATAAATATTCAAAATATTCTGACATTACTTATTCCAAAGATTTTAGTAATGGAATAAATAATTTCTCCCATAATATACATTCAAAATATTCAAATAAATCAAGTTTAAATAATATTAACGATTGAAATTTCTTATTCCAAATATCTTAGTTTTGGAATAAATAATTTCTCCCATAATAAATATTCAAAATATTCAATTAAATCAAGTTTAAATAATAATAATGATTGACATTTCTTATTCCAAAGATCTTAGTTATGGAATAAGTAATTTTTCCTATAATAAATATTCAAAATATTCTCATAAATACATTTTAAATAGTAATAATGATTGACATTTCTTATCCCAAAGATCTTCGTAATGGACTAGATAATTTCTCCAATATTAAATATTATAAATATTCTCATAAATCCAGTTTAAATAATAATAATGATTGGCAATTCGTATTCTAAATAATTTCAGCAATAATAAATATTCAAAATATTCTGACATTTCTTATTCCAAAGATCTTAGTAATGGAATAAATAATTTCTATAGTAACAGATATTGTAAATATTCTCATAAATCCAGTTAAAAAAATAATAATAATGTTTGACATTTCTAATGCCAAAGAATAAATAATTTCTCCCATAATAAATATACAAAATATTCTCATATATCCAGTTTAAATAATTATAATGATTTACATTTCTTATTCCAAATATCTTATTTATAGAATAAATAATTTCCCCCATAATAAATATTCAAATAAATCAAGTGTAAATAATAATAATGATTGACATTTCTTATTCCAAAGATCTTAGTTATGGAATAAATAGTTTTTCCTATAATAAATATTCAAAATATTCTCATAAATCCATTTTAAATAATAATAATGATTGACATTTCTTATTCCAAAGATCATATTAATGGACTAGATAATTTCTCCAGTATTAAATATTATAAATATTCTCATAAATGCAGTTTAAATAATAGTAATTATTGGCAATTCTTATTATAAATTATTTCAGCAATAATAAATATTCAAAATATTCTGACATTTCTTATTCCAAAGATCTTAGTAATGGAATAAATAATTTCTGCCATAATAAATATTCAAAATATTCAAATAAATCAAGTTTAAATAATATTAATGATTGAAATTTCTTATTCCAAAGATCTTAGTTATGGAATAAATAATTTCTCCCATAATAAATATTCAAAGTATTCAAATAAATCAAGTTTAATTAATAATAATGATTGACATTTCTTATTCCAAATATCTTAGCTATGGAATAAATAATTTTTCCTATAATAAATATTCAAAATATTCTCATAAATCAATTTTAAATTATAATAATGATTGACATTTCTTATTCCAGGACTAGATAATTTCTCCAATATTAAATATTATAAATATTCTCATAAATCCAGTTTAAATAATAATAATGATTAGCAATTCTTATTATAAATAATTTCAGCAATAATAAATATTCAAAATATTCTGACATTTCTTATTCCAAAGATCTTAGTAATGGAATAAATAATTTCTATAGTAACAGATATTCAAAATATTCTCATAAATCCAGTTAAAAAAATAATAATAATGTTTGACATATCTACTGCCAAAGAATAAATAATTTCTCCCTTAATAAATATACAAAATATTCTCATATATCCAGGTTAAATAATACTAATGATATACATTTCTCATTCCAAATATCTTATTTATAGAATAAATAATTTCCCCTATAATAAATATTCAAAATATTCAAAATAATCAAGTTTAAATAATAATAATGATTGACATTTCTTATTCCAAAGATCTTAGTTATGGAATAAATAATTTTTCCTATAATAAATATTCAAAATATTCTCATAAATCCATTTTAAATAGTAATAATAATTGACATTTCTTATTCCAAAGATCTTCGTAATGGACTAGATAATTTCTCCAATATTAAATATTATAAATATTCTCATAAATCCAGTTTAAATAATAATAATGATTGGCAATTCGTATTATAAATAATTTCAGCAATAATAAATATTCAAAATATTCTGACATTACTTATTCCAAAGATCTTAGTAATGGAATAAATAATTTCTCCCATAATAAATATTCAAAATATTCAAATAAATCAGGTTTAAATAATATTAATGATTGACATTTCTTATTCCAAACATCTTAGTTATGGAATAAATCATTTCTTCTATAACAAATATTTAAAATATTCTTATAAATCCAGTTTAAATAATAATAATGATTGACATATCTTATTCAAAATTTCTTAGTTATGGAATAAATAAATTCTCCCATGATAAATATTCAAAATATTCACAAAAATCCAGTTTAAATAACAATAACGATTGGCATTTCTTATTCCAAAATTTTAGTAATTGAATAAATAATTTCTCGAATAATAAATATTCAAAATATTCTCATAAATCCAGTTTAAATAATAATAATGATGGACATTTCTTTTTCCAAAGATCTTAGTAATGGAATAAATAATTTCTATAATAATAGATATTCAAAATATTCTCATAAATCCAGTTCAGAAAAATAATAATAATGTTCGACATTTCTAATGCCAAAGAATAAATAATGTCTCCCATAATAAATATACAAAATATTCTCATATATCCAGTTTAAATAATAATAATGATTTACATTTCTTATTCCAAATATCTTATTTATAGAATAAATAATTTCCCCCATAATAAATATTCAAATAAATCAAGTTTAAATAATAATAATGATTGACATTTCTTATTCCAAAGATATTAGTTATGGAATAAATAATTTTCCTATAATAAATATTCAAAATATTCTCATAAATCCATTTTAAATAATAATAATGATTGACATTTCTTATTCCAAAGATCATAGTAATGGACTAGATAATTTCTCCAATATTAAATATTATAAATATTCTCATAAATCCAGTTTAAATAATAGTAATTATTGGCAATTCTTATTATAAATTATTTCAGAAATAATAAATATTCAAAATATTCTGACATTTCTTATTCCAAAGATCTTAGTAAAGGAATAAATAATTTCTCCCATAATAAATATTCAAAATATTCAAATAAATCAAGTTTAAATAATAATAACGATTGAAATTTCTTATTCCAAAGATCTTAGTTAAGGAATAAATAATTTCTCCCATAATAAATATTCAAAATATTGAAATAAATCAAGTTTAAATAATAATAATGATTGACATTTCTTATTCCAAAGATCTTAGTTATGGATTAAATAATTTTTCCTATAATAAATATTCAAAATATTCTCATAAATCCATTTTAAATAATAATAATGATTGACATTTCTTATTCCAAAGATCATAGTAATTGACTAGATAATTTCTCCAATATTAAACATTATAAATATTCTCATAAATCCAGTTTAAATAATAATAATTATTGGCAATTCTTATTATAAATAATTTCAGCAATAATAAATATTCAAAATATTCTGACATTTCTTATTCCAAAGATCTTAGTAATGGAATAATAATTTTGCCCACAATAAATATTCAAAATATTCAAGTAAATCAAGTTTTAATAATAATAATGATTGACATTTCTTATTACAAAGATTTTAGTTATGGAATAAATAATTTTTCCTATAATAAATATTCAAAATATTCAATTAAATCAAGTTTAAATAATAATAATGATTGACATTTCTTATTCCAAAGATAATAGTAATGGACTAGATAATTTCTCCAATATTAAATATTATAAATATTCTCATAAATCCAGTTTAAATAATAATAATTATTGGCAATTCTTATTATAAATAATTTCAGCAATAATAAATATTTAATATATTCTGACATTTCTTATTCCAAAGATCTTAGTAATGGAATAAATAATTTCGCCCATAATAAATATTCAAAATATTCAAGTAAATCAAGTTTTAATAATAATAATGATTGACATTTCTTATTCCAAAGATCTTAGTTATGGAATAAATAATTTCTCCCATAATAAATATTCAAAATATTCAAATAAATCAAGTTTAAATAATAATAATGATTGAGATTTCTTATTCCAAAGATCATAGTAATTGACTAGATAATTTCTCCAATATTAAATATTATAAATATTCTCATAAATCCAGTTTAAATAATAATAATTATTGGCAATTCTTATTATAAATAATTTCAGCAATAATAAATATTCAAAATATTCTGAGATTTGTTATTCCAAAGATCTTAGTAATGGAATAAATAATTTCGCCCATAATCAATATTCAAAATATTCAAATAAATCAAGTTTAAATAATAATAATGATTGACATTTCTTATTCCAAACATCTTAGTTATGGAATAAATCATTTCTTCTATAATAAATATTTAAAATATTCTTATAAATCCAGTTTAAATAACAATAACGATTGGCATATCTTATTCCAAAATTTTAGTAATTGAATAAATAATTTCTCGAATAATAAATATTCAAAATATTCTCATAAATCCAGTTTAAATAATAATAATGATGGACATTTCTTTTTCCAAAGATCTTAGTAATGGAATAAATAATTTCTCCCATAATAAATATTCAAATAAATCAAGTTTAAATAATATTAATGATTGAAATTTCTTATTCCAAAGATCTTAGTTATGGAATAAATAATTTCACCCATAATAAATATTAAAAATATTCAAATAAATCAAGTTTAATTAATAATAATGATTGACATTTCTTATTCCAAAGATCTTAGTTATGGAATAAATAATTTTTCCTATAATAAATATTCAAAATATTCTTATAAATCAATTTTAAATTATAATAATGATTGACATTTCTTATTCCAGGACTAGATAATTTCTCCAATATTAAATACTATAAATATTCTCATAAATCCAGTTTAAATAATAATAATGATTGGCAATTCTTATTATAAATGATTTCAGCAATAATAAATATTCAAAATATTCTGACATTTCTTATTCCAAAGATCTTAGTAATGGAATAAATAATTTCTATAGTAACATATATTCAAAATATTCTCATAAATCCAGTTAAAAAAATAATAATAATGTTTGACATTTCTACTGCCAAAGAATAAATAATTTCTCCCATAATAAATATACAAAATATTCTCATATATCTAGTTTAAATAATAATAATGATATACATTTCTTATTCCAAATATCTTATTTATAGAATAAATAATTTCCCCCATAATAAATATCCAAAATATTCAAATAAATCAAGTTTAAATAATAATAATGATTGACATTTCTTATTCCAAAGATCTTAGTTATGGAATAAATAATTTCGCCCATAATAAATATTCAAAATATTCAAATAAATCAAGTTTAAATAATAATAATGATTGACATTTCTTATTCCAAAGATCTTAGTTATGGAATAAATAATTTTTCCTATAATAAATATTCAAAATATTCTCATAAATCCATTTTAAATAATAATAATGATTGACATTTCTTATTCCAAAGATCATAGTAATGGACTAGATAATTTCTCCAATATTAAATATTATAAATATTCTCATAAATCCAGTTTAAATAATAATAATTATTGGAAATTCTTATTATAAATAATTTCAGCAATAATAAATATTCAAAATATTCTGACATTTCTTATTCCAAAGATCTTAGTAATGGAATAAATAATTTCTCCCATAATAAATATTCAAAATATTCAAATAAATCAAGTTTAAATAATAATAATGATTGACATTTCTTATTCCAAAGATCTTAGTTATGGAATAAATAATTTTTCCAATAATAAATATTCAAAATATTCTCATAAATCCATTTTAAATAATAATAATGATTGACATTTCTTATTCCAAAGATCATAGTAATGGACTAGATAATTTCTCCAATATTAAATATTATAAATATTCTCATAAATCCAGTTTAAATAATAATAATTATTGGAAATTCTTATTATAAATAATTTCAGCAATAATAAATATTCAAAATATTCTGACATTTCTTATTCCAAAGATCTTAGTAATGGAATAAATAATTTCGCCCATAATAAATATTCAAAATATTCAAATAAATCAAGTTTAAATAATAATAATGATTGACATTTCTTATTCCAAAGATCTTAGTTATGGAATAAATAATTTTTCCAATAATAAATATTCAAAATATTCTCATAAATCCATTTTAAATAATAATAATGATTGACATTTCTTATTCCAAAGATCATAGTAATGGACTAGATAATTTCTCCAATATTAAATATTATAAATATTCTCATAAATCCAGTTTAAATAATAATAATGATTGGCAATTCGTATTATAAATAATTTCAGCAATAATAAATATTCAAAATATTCTGACATTACTTATTCCAAAGATTTTAGTAATGGAATAAATAATTTCTCCCATAATATACATTCAAAATATTCAAATAAATCAAGTTTAAATAATATTAACGATTGAAATTTCTTATTCCAAAGATCTTAGTTTTGGAATAAATAATTTCTCCCATAATAAATATTCAAAATATTCAATTAAATCAAGTTTAAATAATAATAATGATTGACATTTCTTATTCCAAAGATCTTAGTTATGGAATAAGTAATTTTTCCTATAATAAATATTCAAAATATTCTCATAAATACATTTTAAATAGTAATAATGATTGACATTTCTTATCCCAAAGATCTTCGTAATGGACTAGATAATTTCTCCAATATTAAATATTATAAATATTCTCATAAATCCAGTTTAAATAATAATAATGATTGGCAATTCGTATTATAAATAATTTCAGCAATAATAAATATTCAAAATATTCTGACATTACTTATTCCAAAGATTTTAGTAATGGAATAAATAATTTCTCCCATAATATACATTCAAAATATTCAAATAAATCAAGTTTAAATAATATTAATGATTGAAATTTCTTATTCCAAAGATCTTAGTTATGGAATAAATAATTTCTCCCATAATAAATATTCAAAATATTCAAATAAATCAAGTTTAATTAATAATAATGATTGATATTTCTTATTCCAAAGATCTTAGTTATGGAATAAATAACTTTTCCTATAATAAATATTCAAAATATTCTCATAAATCAATTTTAAATTATAATAATGATTGACATTTCTTATTCCAGGACTAGATAATTTCTCCAATATTAAATATTATAAATATTCTCATAAATCCAGTTTAAAAAATAATAATGATTGGCAATTCTTATTATAAATAATTTCAGCAATAATAAATATTCAAAATATTCTGACATTTCTTATTTCAAAGATCTTAGTAATGGAATAAATAATTTCTATAGTAACATATATTCAAAATATTCTCATAAATCCAGTTGAAAAAATAATAATAATGTTTGACATTTCTACTGCCAAAGAATAAATAATTTCTCCCATAATAAATATACAAAATATTCTCATATATCCAGTTTAAATAATAATAATGCTATACATTTCTTTTTCCAAATATCTTATTTACAGAATAAATAATTTCCCCCATAATAAATATTCAAAATATTCAAATAAATCAAGTTTAAATAATAATAATGATTGACATTTCTTATTCCAAAGATCTTAGTTATGGAATAAATAATTTTTCCTATAATAAATATTCAAAATATTCTCATAAATCCATTTTAAATAATAATAATGATTGACATTTCTTATTCACAAGATCTTAGTAATCGACTAGATGATTTCTCCAACAATAAATATTATAAATATTCTCATAAATCCAGTTTAAATAATAATAATAATTGGCAATTCTTATTATGAATAATTTCAGCAATAATAAATATTCAAAATATTCTGACATTTCTTATTCCAAAGATCTTAGTAATGGAATAAATAATTTCTCCCATAATAAATATTCAAAATATTCAAATAAATCAAGTTTAAATAATAATAATGACTGAAATTTCTTATTCCAAAGATCTTAGTTATGGAATAAATAATTTCTTCCATAATAAATATTCAAAATATTCAAATAAATCAAGTTTAAATAATAATAATGATTGACATTTCTTATTCCAAAGATCTTAGTTATGGATTAAATAATTTTTCCTATAATAAATATTCAAAATATTCTCATAAATCCATTTTAAATAATAATAATGATTGACATTTCTTATTCCAAAGATCATAGTAATGGACTAGATAATTTCTCCAATATTAAATATTATAAATATTCTCATAAATCCAGTTTAAATAATAATAATTATTGGCAATTCTTATTATAAACAATTTCAGCAATAATAAATATTCAAAATATTCTGACATTTCTTATTCCAAAGATCTTAGTAATGGAATAAATAATTTCGCCCATAATAATTATTAAAAATATTCAAATAAATCAAGTTTAAATAATAATAATGATTGACATTTCTTATTCCAAAGATCTTAGTTATGGAATAAATAATTTTTCCTATAATAAATATTTCAAATATTCTCATAAATCCATTTTAAATAATAATAATGACTGACATTTCTTATTCCAAAGATCATAGTAATGGACTAGATAATTTCTCCAATATTAAATATTATAAATATTCTCATAAATCCAGTTTAAATAATAATAATTACTGGCAATTCTTATTATAAATAATTTCAGCAATAATAAATATTCAAAATATTCTGACATTTCTTATTCCAAAGATCTTAGTAATGGAATAAATAATTTCGCCCATAATAAATATTCAAAATATTCAAGTAAATCAAGTTTTAATAATAATAATGATTGACATTTCTTATTCCAAAGATCTTAGTTATGGAATAAATAATTTTTCCTATAATAATTATTCAAAATATTCTCATAAATCCACTTTAAATAATAATAATGATTGACATTTCTTATTCACAAGATCTTAGTAATCGACTAGATAATTTCTCCAATAATAAATATTATAAATATTCTCATAAATCCAGTTTAAATAATAATAATAATTGGCAATTCTTATTATAAATAAATTCAGCAATAATAAATATTCAAAATATTCTGACATTTCTTATTCCAAAGATCTTAGCAATGGAATAAATAATTTCTCCCATAATAAATATTCAAAACATTCAATTAAATCAAGTTTAAATAATAATAATGATTGACATTTCTTATTCCAAAGATCTTAGTTATGGAATAAATAATTTTTCCTATAATAAATATTCAAAATATTCTCATAAATCCATTTTAAATAGTAATAATGATTGACATTTCTTATTCCAAAGATCTTCGTAATGGACTAGATAATTTCTCCAATAATAAATATTGTAAATATTCTCATAAATACAGTTTAAATAATATTAATGATTGGCGATTCTTATTATAAATAATTTCAGCAATAATAAATATTCAAAATATTCTGACATTTCTTATTCCAAAGATCTTAGTAATGGAATAAATAAATTCTCCCATAATAAATATTCAAAATATTCAAATAAATCAAGTTTAAATAATATTAATGATTGAAATTTCTTATTCCAAAGATCTTAGTTATGGAATAAATAATTTCTCCCATAATAAATATTCAAAATATTCAAATAAATCAAGTTTAATTAATAATAATGATTGACATTTCTTATTCCAAATATCTTAGCTATGGAATATATAATTTTTCCTATAATAAATATTCAAAATATTCTCATAAATCAATTTTAAATTATAATAATGATTGACATTTCTTATTCCAGGACTAGATAATTTCTCCAATATTAAATATTATAAATATTCTCATAAATCCAGTTTAAATAATAATAATGATTGGCAATTCTTATTATAAATAATTTCAGCAATAATAAAAATTCAAAATATTCTGACATTTCTTATTCCAAAGATCTTAGTAATGGAATAAATAATTTCTATAGTAACAGATATTCAAAATATTCTTATAAATCCAGTTAAAAAAATAATAATAATGTTTGACATATCTACTGCCAAAGAATAAATAATTTCTCCCATAATAAATATACAAAATATTCTCATATATCCAGTTTAAATAATACTAATGATATACATTTCTCATTCCAAATATCTTATTTATAGAATAAATAATTTCCCCTATAATAAATATTCAAAATATTCAAAATAATCAAGTTTAAATAATAATAATGATTGACATTTCTTATTCCAAAGATCTTAGTTATGGAATAAATAATTTTTCCTATAATAAATATTCAAAATATTCTCATAAATCCATATTAAATAGTAATAATGATTGACATTTCTTATTCCAAAGATCTTCGTAATGGACTAGATAATTTCTCCAATATTAAATATTATAAATATTCTCATAAATCCAGTTTAAATAATAATAATGATTGGCAATTCGTATTATAATTAATTTCAGCAATAAGAAATATTCAAAATATTCTGACATTACTTATTCCAAAGATCTTAGTAATGGAATAAATAATTTCTCCCATAATAAATATTCAAAATATTCAAATAAATCAGGTTTAAATAATATTAATGATTGACATTTCTTATTCCAAACATCTTAGTTATGGAATAAATCATTTCTTCTATAATAAATATTTAAAATATTCTTATAAATCCAGTTTAAATAATAATAATGATTGACATATCTTATTCAAAATTTCTTAGTTATGGAATAAATAAATTCTCCCATGATAAATATTCAAAATATTCACAAAAATCCAGTTTAAATAACAATAACGATTGGCATTTCTTATTCCAAAATTTTAGTAATTGAATAGATAATTTCTCGAATAATAAATATTCAAAATATTCTCATAAATCCAGTTTAAATAATAATAATGATGGACATTTCTTTTTCCAAAGATCTTAGTAATGGATTAAATAATTTCTATAATAATAGATATTCAAAATATTCTCATAAATCCAGTTCAAAAAAATAATAATAATGTTTGACATTTCTAATGCCAAAGAATAAATAATATCTCCCATAATAAATATACAAAATATTCTCATATATCCAGTTTAAATAATAACAATGATTTACATTTCTTATTCCAAATATCTTATTTAGAGAAGAAATAATTTCCCCCATAATAAATATTTAAAATATTCAAATAAATCAAGTTTAAATAATAATAATGATTGACATTTCTTATTCCAAAGATCTTAGTTATGGACTAGATAATTTCTCCAATAATAAATATTGTAAATATTCTCATAAATACAGTTTAAATAATAATAATGATTGGCGATTCTTATTATAATTAATTTCAGCAATAATAAATATTCAAAATATTCTGACATTTCTTATTCCAAAGATCTTTGTAATGGAATAAATAATTTCTCCCTTAATAAATATTCAAAATATTCAAATAAATCAAGTTTAAATAATATTAATGATTGAAATTTCTTATTCCAAAGATCTTAGTTATGGAATAAATAATTTCTCCCATAATAAATATTCAAAATATTCAAATAAATCAAGTTTAATTAATAATAATGATTGACATTTCTTATTCCAAACATCTTAGTTATGGAATAAATAATTTTTCCTATAATAAATATTCAAAATAATCTCATAAATCAATTTTAAATTATAATAATGATTGACATTTCTTATTCCAGGACTAGATAATTTCTCCAATATTAAATATTATAAATATTATCTTATCCAGTTTAAATATTAATAATGACTAGCAATTCTTATTATAAATAATTTCAGCAATAATAAATATTCAAAATATTCTGACATTTCTTATTCCAAAGATCTTAGTAATGGAATAAATAATTTCTACAGTAACAGATATTGTAAATATTCTCATAAATCCAGTGAAAAAAATAATAATAATGTTTGACATTTCTAATGCCAAAGAATAAATAATTTCTCCCATAATAAATTTACAAAATATTCTCATATATCCAGTTTAAATAATAATAATGATTTACATTTCTTATTCCAAATATCTTATTTATAGAATAAATAATTTCCCCCATAATAAATATTCAAATAAATCAAGTTTAAATAATAATAATGAGTGACATTTCTTATTCCAAAGATCTTAGTTATGGAATAAATAATTTTTCCTATAATAAATATTCAAAATATTCTCATAAATCCATTTTAAATAATAATAATGATTGACATTTCTTATTCCAAAGATCTTAGTTATGGAATAAATAATTTTTCCTATAATAAATATTCAAAATATTCTCATAAATCCATATTAAATAGTAATAATGATTGACATTTCTTATTCCAAAGATCTTCGTAATGGACTAGATAATTTCTCCAATATTAAATATTATAAATATTCTCATAAATCCAGTTTAAATAATAATAATGATTGGCAATTCGTATTATAATTAATTTCAGCAATAAGAAATATTCAAAATATTCTGACATTACTTATTCCAAAGATCTTAGTAATGGAATAAATAATTTCTCCCATAATAAATATTCAAAATATTCAAATAAATCAGGTTTAAATAATATTAATGATTGACATTTCTTATTCCAAACATCTTAGTTATGGAATAAATCATTTCTTCTATAATAAATATTTAAAATATTCTTATAAATCCAGTTTAAATAATAATAATGATTGACATATCTTATTCAAAATTTCTTAGTTATGGAATAAATAAATTCTCCCATGATAAATATTCAAAATATTCACAAAAATCCAGTTTAAATAACAATAACGATTGGCATTTCTTATTCCAAAATTTTAGTAATTGAATAGATAATTTCTCGAATAATAAATATTCAAAATATTCTCATAAATCCAGTTTAAATAATAATAATGATGGACATTTCTTTTTCCAAAGATCTTAGTAATGGAATAAATAATTTCTATAATAATAGATATTCAAAATATTCTCATAAATCCAGTTCAAAAAAATAATAATAATGTTTGACATTTCTAATGCCAAAGAATAAATAATATCTCCTATAATAAATATACAAAATATTCTCATATATCCAGTTTAAATAATAACAATGATTTACATTTCTTATTCCAAATATCTTATTTAGAGAAGAAATAATTTCCCCCATAATAAATATTTAAAATATTCAAATAAATCAAGTTTAAATAATAATAATGATTGACATTTCTTATTCCAAAGATCTTAGTTATGGACTAGATAATTTCTCCAATAATAAATATTGTAAATATTCTCATAAATACAGTTTAAATAATAATAATGATTGGCGATTCTTATTATAATTAATTTCAGCAATAATAAATATTCAAAATATTCTGACATTTCTTATTCCAAAGATCTTTGTAATGGAATAAATAATTTCTCCCTTAATAAATATTCAAAATATTCAAATAAATCAAGTTTAAATAATATTAATGATTGAAATTTCTTATTCCAAAGATCTTAGTTATGGAAAAAATAATTTCTCCCATAATAAATATTCAAAATATTCAAATAAATCAAGTTTAATTAATAATAATGATTGACATTTCTTATTCCAAACATCTTAGTTATGGAATAAATAATTTTTCCTATAATAAATATTCAAAATAATCTCATAAATCAATTTTAAATTATAATAATGATTGACATTTCTTATTCCAGAACTAGATAATTTCTCCAATATTAAATATTATAAATATTATCTTATCCAGTTTAAATAATAATAATGACTAGCAATTCTTATTATAAATAATTTCAGCAATAATAAATATTCAAAATATTCTGACATTTCTTATTCCAAAGATCTTAGTAATGGAATAAATAATTTCTACAGTAACAGATATTGTAAATATTCTCATAAATCCAGTGAAAAAAATAATAATAATGTTTGACATTTCTAATGCCAAAGAATAAATAATTTCTCCCATAATAAATTTACAAAATATTCTCATATATCCAGTTTAAATAATAATAATGATTTACATTTCTTATTCCAAATATCTTATTTATAGAATAAATAATTTCCCCCATAATAAATATTCAAATAAATCAAGTTTAAATAATAATAATGAGTGACATTTCTTATTCCAAAGATCTTAGTTATGGAATAAATAATTTTTCCTATAATAAATATTCAAAATATTCAATTAAATCAAGTTTAAATAATAATAATGATTGACATTTCTTATTCCAACGATCATAGTAATGGACTAGATAATTTCTCCAATATTAAATATTATAAATATTCTCATAAATCCAGTTTAAATAATAATAATTATTGGCAATTCTTATTATAAATAATTTCAGCAATAATAAATATTTAAAATATTCTGACATTTCTTATTCCAAAGATCTTAGTAATGGAATAAATAATTTCGCCCATAATAAATATTCAAAATATTCAAGTAAATCAAGTTTTAATAATAATAATGATTGACATTTCTTATTCCAAAGATCTTAGTTATGGAATAAATAATTTCTCCCATAATAAATATACAAAATATTCAAATAAATAGAGTTTAAATAATAATAATGATTGAAATTTCTTATTCCAAAGATCTTAGTTATGGAATAAATAATTTCTCCCATAATAAATATTCAAAATATTCAAATAAATCAAGTTTAAATAATAATAATGATTGACATTTCTTATTCCAAAGATCTTAGTTATTTAATAAATAATTTTTCCTATAATAAATATTCAAAATATTCTCATAAATCCATTTTAAATAATAATGATGATTGAGATTTCTTATTCCAAAGATCATAGTAATGGACTAGATAATTTCTCCAATATTAAATATTATAAATATTCTCGTAAATCCAGTTTAAATAATAATAATTATTGTCAATTCTTATTATAAATAATTTCAGCAATAATAAATATTCAAAATATTTTGAGATTTGTTATTCCAAACATCTTAGTAATGGAATAAATAATTTCACCCATAATAAATATTCAATATATTCAAATAAATCAAGTTTAAATAATAATAATGATTGACATTTCTTATTCCAAACATCTTAGTTATGGAATAAATCATTTCTTCTATAATAAGTATTTAAAATATTCTTATAAATCCAGTTTAAATAACAATATCGATTGGCATTTCTTATTCCAAAATTTTAGTAATTGAATAAATAATTTCTCGAATAATAAATATTCAAAATATTCTCATAAATCCAGTTTAAATAATAATAATGATGGACATTTCTTTCTCCAAAGATCTTAGTAATGGAATAAATAATTTCTCCCATAATAAATATTCAAATAAATCAAGTTTAAATAATATTAATGATTGAAATTTCTTATTCCAAAGATCTTAGTTATGGAATAAATAATTTCACCCATAATAAATATTAAAAATATTCAAATAAATCAAGTTCAATTAATAATAATGATTGACATTTCTTATTCCAAAGATCTTAGTTATGGAATAAATAATTTTTCCTATAATAAATATTCAAAATATTCTCATAAATCAATTTTAAATTATAATAATGATTGACATTTCTTATTCCAGGACTAGATAATTTCTCCAATATTAAATATTATAAATATTCTCATAAATCCAGTTTAAATAATAATAATGATCGGCAATTCTTATTATAAATAATTTCAGCAATAATAAATATTCAAAATATTCTGACATTTCTTATTCCAAAGATCTTAGTAATGGAATAAATAATTTCTATAGTAACAGATATTGTAAATATTCTCATAAATCCAGTTAAAAAAATAATAATAATGTTTGACATTTCTAATGCCAAAGAATAAATAATTTCTCCCATAATAAATATACAAAATATTCTCATATATCCAGTTTAAATAATTATAATGATTTACATTTCTTATTCCAAATATCTTATTTATAGAATAAATAATTTCCCCCATAATAAATATTCAAATAAATCAAGTTTAAATAATAATAATGATTGACATTTCTTATTCCAAAGATCTTAGTTATGGAATAAATAGTTTTTCCTATAATAAATATTCAAAATATTCTCATAAATCCATTTTAAATAATAATAATGATTGACATTTCTTATTCCAAAGATCATAGTAATGGACTAGATAATTTCTCCAATATTAAATATTATAAATATTCTCATAAATGCAGTTTAAATAATAGTAATTATTGGCAATTCTTATTATAAATTATTTCAGCAATAATAAATATTCAAAATATTCTGACATTTCTTATTCCAAATATCTTAGTAATGGAATAAATAATTTCTGCCATAATAAATATTCAAAATATTCAAATAAATCAAGTTTAAATAATATTAATGATTGAAATTTCTTATTCCAAAGATCTTAGTTATGGAATAAATAATTTCTCCCATAATAAATATTCAAAATATTCAAATAAATCAAGTTTAATTAATAATAATGATTGACATTTCTTATTCCAAATATCTTAGCTATGGAATAAATAATTTTTCCTATAATAAATATTCAAAATATTCTCATAAATCAATTTTAAATTATAATAATGATTGACATTTCTTATTCCAGGACTAGATAATTTCTCCAATATTAAATATTATAAATATTCTCATAAATCCAGTTTAAATAATAATAATGATTGGCAATTCTTATTATAAATAATTTCAGCAATAATAAATATTCAAAATATTCTGACATTTCTTATTCCAAAGATCTTAGTAATGGAATAAATAATTTCTATAGTAACAGATATTCAAAATATTCTCATAAATCCAGTTAAAAAAATAATAATAATGTTTGACATATCTACTGCCAAAGAATAAATAATTTCTCCCATAATAAATATACAAAATATTCTCATATATCCAGGTTAAATAATACTAATGATATACATTTCTCATTCCAAATATCTTATTTATAGAATAAATAATTTCCCCTATAATAAATATTCAAAATATTCAAAATAATCAAGTTTAAATAATAATAATGATTGACATTTCTTATTCCAAAGATCTTAGTTATGGAATAAATAATTTTTCCTATAATAAATATTCAAAATATTCTCATAAATCCATTTTAAATAGTAATAATGATTGACATTTCTTATTCCAAAGATCTTCGTAATGGACTAGATAATTTCTCCAATATTAAATATTATAAATATTCTCATAAATCCAGTTTAAATAATAATAATGATTGGCAATTCGTATTATAAATAATTTCAGCAATAATAAATATTCAAAATATTCTGACATTACTTATTCCAAAGATCTTAGTAATGGAATAAATAATTTCTCCCATAATAAATATTCAAAATATTCAAATAAATCAGGTTTAAATAATATTAATGATTGACATTTCTTATTCCAAACATCTTAGTTATGGAATAAATCATTTCTTCTATAATAAATATTTAAAATATTCTTATAAATCCAGTTTAAATAATAATAATGATTGACATATCTTATTCAAAATTTCTTAGTTATGGAATAAATAAATTCTCCCATGATAAATATTCAAAATATTCACAAAAATCCAGTTTAAATAACAATAACGATTGGCATTTCTTATTCCAAAATTTTAGTAATTGAATAAATAATTTCTCGAATAATAAATATTCAAAATATTCTCATAAATCCAGTTTAAATAATAATAATGATGGACATTTCTTTTTCCAAAGATCTTAGTAATGGAATAAATAATTTCTATAATAATAGATATTCAAAATATTCTCATAAATCCAGTTCAGAAAAATAATAATAATGTTTGACATTTCTAATGCCAAAGAATAAATAATATCTCCCATAATAAATATACAAAATATTCTCATATATCCAGTTTAAATAATAATAATGATTTACATTTCTTATTCCAAATATCTTATTTATAGAATAAATAATTTCCCCCATAATAAATATTCAAATAAATCAAGTTTAAATAATAATAATGATTGACATTTCTTATTCCAAACATATTAGTTATGGAATAAATAATTTTCCTATAATAAATATTCAAAATATTCTCATAAATCCATTTTAAATAATAATAATGATTGACATTTCTTATTCCAAAGATCATAGTAATTGACTAGATAATTTCTCCAATATTAAACATTATAAATATTCTCATAAATCCAGTTTAAATAATAATAATTATTGGCAATTCTTATTATAAATAATTTCAGCAATAATAAATATTCAAAATATTCTGACATTTCTTATTCCAAAGATCTTAGTAATGGAATAAATAATTTCTCCCATAATAAATATTCAAAATATTCAAATAAATCAAGTTTAAATAATAATAACGATTGAAATTTCTTATTCCAAAGATCTTAGTTAAGGAATAAATAATTTCTCCCATAATAAATATTCAAAATATTGAAATAAATAATAATAATGATTGACATTTCTTATTCCAAAGATCTTAGTTATGGATTAAATAATTTTTCCTATAATAAAAATTCAAAATATTCTCATAAATCCATTTTAAATAATAATAATGATTGACATTTCTTATTCCAAAGATCATAGTAATTGACTAGATAATTTCTCCAATATTAAACATTATAAATATTCTCATAAATCCAGTTTAAATAATAATAATTATTGGCAATTCTTATTATAAATAATTTCAGCAATAATAAATATTCAAAATATTCTGACATTTCTTATTCCAAAGATCTTAGTAATGGAATAATAATTTTGCCCATAATAAATATTCAAAATATTCAAGTAAATCAAGTTTTAATAATAATAATGATTGACATTTCTTATTCCAAAGATCTTAGTTATGGAATAAATAATTTTTCCTATAATAAATATTCAAAATATTCTCATAAATCCATTTTAAATAATAATGATGATTGAGATTTCTTATTCCAAAGATCATAGTAATGGACTAGATAATTTCTCCAATATTACATATTATAAATATTCTCATAAATCCAGTTTAAATAATAATAATTATTGGCAATTCTTATTATAAATAATTTCAGCAATAATAAATATTCAAAATATTCTGAGATTTGTTATTCCAAAGATCTTAGTAATGGAATAAATAATTTCGCCCATAATCAATATTCAAAATATTCAAATAAATCAAGTTTAAATAATAATAATGATTGACATTTCTTATTCCAAACATCTTAGTTATGGAATAAATCATTTCTTCTATAATAAATATTTAAAATATTCTTATAAATCCAGTTTAAATAACAATAACGATTGGCATATCTTATTCCAAAATTTTAGTAATTGAATAAATAATTTCTCGAATAATAAATATTCAAAATATTCTCATAAATCCAGTTTAAATAATAATAATGATGGACATTTCTTTTTCCAAAGATCTTAGTAATGGAATAAATAATTTCTCCCATAATAAATATTCAAATAAATCAAGTTTAAATAATATTAATGATTGAAATTTCTTATTCCAAAGATCTTAGTTATGGAATAAATAATTTCACCCATAATAAATATTAAAAATATTCAAATAAATCAAGTTTAATTAATAATAATGATTGACATTTCTTATTCCAAAGATCTTAGTTATGGAATAAATAATTTTTCCTATAATAAATATTCAAAATATTCTCATAAATCAATTTTAAATTATAATAATGATTGACATTTCTTATTCCAGGACTAGATAATTTCTCCAATATTAAATACTATAAATATTCTCAAAAATCCAGTTTAAATAATAATAATGATTGGCAATTCTTATTATAAATGATTTCAGCAATAATAAATATTCAAAATATTCTGACATTTCTTATTCCAAAGATCTTAGTAATGGAATAAATAATTTCTATAGTAACATATATTCAAAATATTCTCATAAATCCAGTTAAATAATAATAATGTTTGACATTTCTACTGCCAAAGAATAAATAATTTCTCCCATAATAAATATACAAAATATTCTCATATATCTAGTTTAAATAATAATAATGATATACATTTCTTATTCCAAATATCTTATTTATAGAATAAATAATTTCCCCCATAATAAATATCCAAAATATTCAAATAAATCAAGTTTAAATAATAATAATGACTGACATTTCTTATTCCAAAGATCTTAGTTATGGAATAAATAATTTTTCCTATAATAAATATTCAAAATATTCTCATAAATCCATTTTAAATAATAATAATGATTGACATTTCTTATTCACAAGATCTTAGTAATCGACTAGCTGATTTCTCCAACAATAAATATAAATATTCTCATAAATCCAGTTTAAATAATAATAATAATTGGCAATTCTTATTATGAATAATTTCAGCAATAATAAATATTCAAAATATTCTGACATTTCTTATTCCAAAGATCTTAGTAATGGAATAAATAATTTCTCCCATAATAAATATTCAAAATATTCAAATAAATCAAGTTTAAATAATAATAATGATTGAAATTTCTTATTCTAAAGATCTTAGTTATGGAATAAATAATTTCTTCCATAATAAATATTCAAAATATTCAAATAAATCAAGTTTAAATAATAGTAATGATTGACATTTCTTATTCCAAAGATCTTAGTTATGGATTAAATAATTTTTCCTATAATAAATATTCAAAATATTCTCATAAATCCATTTTAAATAATAATAATGATTGAGATTTCTTATTCCAAAGATCATAGTAATGGACTAGATAATTTCTCCTATATTAAATATTATAAATATTCTCATAAATCCAGTTTAAAAAATAATAATTATTGGCAATTCTTATTATAAATAATTTCAGCAATAATAAATATTCAAAATATTCTGAGATTTGTTATTCCAAAGATCTTAGTAATGGAATAAATAATTTCGCCCATAATAAATATTCAAAATATTCAAATAAATCAAGTTTAAATAATAATAATGATTGACATTTCTTATTCCAAACATCTTAGTTATGGAATAAATCATTTCTTCTATAATAAATATTTAAAATATTCTTATAAATCCAGTTTAAATAACAATAACGATTGGCATTTCTTATTCCAAAATTTTAGTAATTGAATAAATAATTTCTCGAATAATAAATATTTAAAATATTCTCATAAATCCATTTTAAATAATAATAATGACTGACATTTCTTATTCCAAAGATCATAGTAATGGACTAGATAATTTCTCCAATATTAAATATTATAAATATTCTCATAAGTGCAGTTTAAATAATAGTAATTATTGGCAATTCTTATTATAAATTATTTCAGCAATAATAAATATTCAAAATATTCTGACATTTCTTATTCCAAAGATCTTAGTAATGGAATAAATAATTTCTCCCATAATAAATATTCAAATAAATCAAGTTTAAATAATAATAATGATTGAAATTTCTTATTCCAAAGATCTTAGTTAAGGAATAAATAGTTTCTCCCATAATAAATATTCAAAATATTCAAATAAATCAAGTTTAAATAATAGTAATGATTGACATTTCTTATTCCAAAGATCTTAGTTATGGATTAAATAATTTTTCCTATAATAAATATTCAAAATATTCTCATAAATCCATTTTAAATAATAATAATGATTGAGATTTCTTATTCCAAAGATCATAGTAATGGACTAGATAATTTCTCCAATATTAAATATTATAAATATTCTCATAAATCCAGTTTAAATAATAATAATTATTGGCAATTCTTATTATAAATAATTTCAGCAATAATAAATATTCAAAATATTCTGAGATTTGTTATTCCAAAGATCTTAGTAATGGAATAAATAATTTCGCCCATAATAAATATTCAAAATATTCAAATAAATCAAGTTTAAATAACAATAATGATTGACATTTCTTATTACAAAGATTTTAGCTATGGAATAAATAATTTTTCCTATAATAAATATTCAAAATATTCAATTAAATCAAGTTTAAATAATAATAATGATTGAGATTTCTTATTCCAAAGATCATAGTAATGGACTACATAATTTCTCCAATATTAAATATTATAAATATTCTCATAAATCCAGTTTAAATAATAATAATTATTGGCAATTCTTATTCCAAACATCTTAGTTATGGAATAAATCATTTCTTCTATAATAAATATTTAAAATATTCTTATAAATCCAGTTTAAATAACAATAACGATTGGCATATCTTATTCCAAAATTTTAGTAATTGAATAAATAATTTCTCGAATAATAAATATTCAAAATATTCTCATAAATCCAGTTTAAATAATAATAATGATGGACATTTCTTTTTCCAAAGATCTTAGTAATGGAATAAATAATTTTTCCCATAATAAATATTCAAATAAATCAAGTTTAAATAATATTAATGATTGAAATTTCTTATTCCAAAGATCTTAGTTATGGAATAAATAATTTCACCCATAATAAATATTAAAAATATTCAAATAAACAAAGTTTAATTAATAATAATGATTGACATTTCTTATTCCAAAGATCTTAGTTATGGAATAAATAATTTTTCCTATAATAAATATTCAAAATATTCTCATAAATCAATTTTAAATTATAATAATGATTGACATTTCTTATTCCAGGACTAGATAATTTCTCCAATATTAAATATTATAAATATTCTCATAAATCCAGTTTAAATAATAATAATGATTGGCAATTCTTAATATAAATAATTTCAGCAATAATGAATATTCAAAATATTCTGACATTTCTTATTCCAAAGATCTTAGTAATGGAATAAATAATTTCTATAGTAACATATATTCAAAATATTCTCATAAATCCAGTTAAAAAAATAATAATAATGTTTGACATTTCTACTGCCAAAGAATAAATAATTTCTCCCATAATAAATATACAAAATATTCTCATATATCTAGTTTAAATAATAATAATGATATACATTTCTTATTCCAAATATCTTATTTATAGAATAAATAATTTCCCCCATAATAAATATCCAAAATATTCAAATAAATCAAGTTTAAATAATAATAATGATTGACATTTCTTACTCCAAAGATCTTAGTTATGGAATAAATAATTTTTCCTATAATAAATATTCAAAATATTCTCATAAATCCATTTTAAATAATAATAATGATTGACATTTCTTATTCACAAGATCTTAGTAATCGACTAGATGATTTCTCCAACAATAAATATTATAAATATTCTCATAAATCCAGTTTAAATAATAATAATAATTGGCAATTCTTATTATGAATAATTTCAGCAATAATAAATATTCAAAATATTCTGACATTTCTTATTCCAAAGATCTTAGTAATGGAATAAATAATTTCTCCCATAATAAATATTCAAAATATTCAAATAAATCAAGTTTAAATAATAATAATGATTGAAATTTCTTATTCTAAAGATCTTAGTTATGGAATAAATAATTTCTTCCATAATAAATATTCAAAATATTCAAATAAATCAAGTTTAAATAATAGTAATGATTGACATTTCTTATTCCAAAGATCTTAGTTATGGATTAAATAATTTTTCCTATAATAAATATTCAAAATATTCTCATAAATCCATTTTAAATAATAATAATGATTGAGATTTCTTATTCCAAAGATCATAGTAATGGACTAGATAATTTCTCCTATATTAAATATTATAAATATTCTCATAAATCCAGTTTAAAAAATAATAATTATTGCCAATTCTTATTATAAATAATTTCAGCAATAATAAATATTCAAAATATTCTGAGATTTGTTATTCCAAAGATCATAGTAATGGAATAAATAATTTCGCCCATAATGAATATTCAAAATATTCAAATAAATCAAGTTTAAATAATAATAATGATTAACATTTCTTATTCCAAACATCTTAGTTATGGAATAAATCATTTCTTCTATAATAAATATTTAAAGTATTCTTATAAATCCAGTTTAAATAACAATAACGATTGGCATATCTTATTCCAAAATTTTAGTAATTGAATAAATAATTTCTCGAATAATAAATATTCAAAATATTCTCATAAATCCAGTTTAAATAATAATAATGATGGACATTTCTTTTTCCAAAGATCTTAGTAATGGAATAAATAATTTCTCCCATAATAAATATTCAAATAAATCAAGTTTAAATAATATTAATGATTGAAATTTCTTATTCCAAAGATCTTAGTTATGGAATAAATAATTTCACCCATAATAAATATTAAAAATATTCAAATAAATCAAGTTTAATTAATAATAATGATTGACATTTCTTATTCCAAAGATCTTAGTTATGGAATAAATAATTTTTCCTATAATAAATATTCAAAATATTCTCATAAATCAATTTTAAATTATAATAATGATTGACATTTCTTATTCCAGGACTAGATAATTTCTCCAATATTAAATATTATAAATATTCTCATAAATCCAGTTTAAATAATAATAATGATTGGCAATTCTTATTATAAATAATTTCAGCAATAATAAATATTCAAAATATTCTGACATTTCTTATTCCAAAGATCTTAGTAATGGAATAAATAATTTCTATAGTAACATATATTCAAAATATTCTCATAAATCCAGTTAAAAAAATAATAATAATGTTTGACATTTCTACTGCCAAAGAATAAATAATTTCTCCCATAATAAATATACAAAATATTCTCATATATCTAGTTTAAATAATAATAATGATATACATTTCTTATTCCAAATATCTTATTTATAGAATAAATAATTTCCCCCATAATAAATATCCAAAATATTCAAATAAATCAAGTTTAAATAATAATAATGATTGACATTTCTTATTCCAAAGATCTTAGTTATGGAATAAATAATTTTTCCTATAATAAATATTCAAAATATTCTCATAAATCCATTTTAAATAATAATAATGATTGACATTTCTTATTCACAAGATCTTAGTAATCGACTAGATGATTTCTCCAACAATAAATATTATAAATATTCTCATAAATCCAGTTTAAATAATAATAATAATTGGCAATTCTTATTATGAATAATTTCAGCAATAATAAATATTCAAAATATTCTGACATTTCTTATTCCAAAGATCTTAGTAATGGAATAAATAATTTCTCCCATAATAAATATTCAAAATATTCAAATAAATCAAGTTTAAATAATAATAATGATTGAAATTTCTTATTCTAAAGATCTTAGTTATGGAATAAATAATTTCTTCCATAATAAATATTCAAAATATTCAAATAAATCAAGTTTAAATAATAGTAATGATTGACATTTCTTATTCCAAAGATCTTAGTTATGGATTAAATAATTTTTCCTATAATAAATATTCAAAATATTCTCATAAATCCATTTTAAATAATAATAATGATTGAGATTTCTTATTCCAAAGATCATAGTAATGGACTAGATAATTTCTCCAATATTAAATATTATAAATATTCTCATAAATCCAGTTTAAATAATAATAATTATTGGCAATTCTTATTATAAATAATTTCAGCAATAATAAATATTCAAAATATTCTGAGATTTGTTATTCCAAAGATCTTAGTAATGGAATAAATAATTTCGCCCATAATCAATATTCAAAATATTCAAATAAATCAAGTTTAAATAATAATAATGATTGACATTTCTTATTCCAAACATCTTAGTTATGGAATAAATCATTTCTTCTATAATAAATATTTAAAATATTCTTATAAATCCAGTTTAAATAACAATAACGATTGGCATATCTTATTCCAAAATTTTAGTAATTGAATAAATAATTTCTCGAATAATAAATATTCAAAATATTCTCATAAATCCAGTTTAAATAATAATAATGATGGACATTTCTTTTTCCAAAGATCTTAGTAATGGAATAAATAATTTCTCCCATAATAAATATTCAAATAAATCAAGTTTAAATAATATTAATGATTGAAATTTCTTATTCCAAAGATCTTAGTTATGGAATAAATAATTTCACCCATAATAAATATTAAAAATATTCAAATAAATAAAGTTTAATTAATAATAATGATTGACATTTCTTATTCCAAAGATCTTAGTTATGGAATAAATAATTTTTCCTATAATAAATATTCAAAATATTCTCATAAATCAATTTTAAATTATAATAATGATTGACATTTCTTATTCCAGGACTAGATAATTTCTCCAATATTAAATATTATAAATATTCTCATAAATCCAGTTTAAATAATAATAATGATTGGCAATTCTTAATATAAATAATTTCAGCAATAATGAATATTCAAAATATTCTGACATTTCTTATTCCAAAGATCTTAGTAATGGAATAAATAATTTCTATAGTAACATATATTCAAAATATTCTCATAAATCCAGTTAAAAAAATAATAATAATGTTTGACATTTCTACTGCCAAAGAATAAATAATTTCTCCCATAATAAATATACAAAATATTCTCATATATCTAGTTTAAATAATAATAATGATATACATTTCTTATTCCAAATATCTTATTTATAGAATAAATAATTTCCCCCATAATAAATATCCAAAATATTCAAATAAATCAAGTTTAAATAATAATAATGATTGACATTTCTTACTCCAAAGATCTTAGTTATGGAATAAATAATTTTTCCTATAATAAATATTCAAAATATTCTCATAAATCCATTTTAAATAATAATAATGATTGACATTTCTTATTCACAAGATCTTAGTAATCGACTAGATGATTTCTCCAACAATAAATATTATAAATATTCTCATAAATCCAGTTTAAATAATAATAATAATTGGCAATTCTTATTATGAATAATTTCAGCAATAATAAATATTCAAAATATTCTGACATTTCTTATTCCAAAGATCTTAGTAATGGAATAAATAATTTCTCCCATAATAAATATTCAAAATATTCAAATAAATCAAGTTTAAATAATAATAATGATTGAAATTTCTTATTCTAAAGATCTTAGTTATGGAATAAATAATTTCTTCCATAATAAATATTCAAAATATTCAAGTAAATCAAGTTTTAATAATAATAATGATTGACATTTCTTATTCCAAAGATCTTAGTTATGGAATAAATAATTTTTCCTATAATAAATATTCAAAATATTCTCATAAATCCATTTTAAATAATAATGATGATTGAGATTTCTTATTCCAAAGATCATAGTAATGGACTAGATAATTTCTCCAATATTACATATTATAAATATTCTCATAAATCCAGTTTAAATAATAATAATTATTGGCAATTCTTATTATAAATAATTTCAGCAATAATAAATATTCAAAATATTCTGAGATTTGTTATTCCAAAGATCTTAGTAATGGAATAAATAATTTCGCCCATAATCAATATTCAAAATATTCAAATAAATCAAGTTTAAATAATAATAATGATTGACATTTCTTATTCCAAACATCTTAGTTATGGAATAAATCATTTCTTCTATAATAAATATTTAAAATATTCTTATAAATCCAGTTTAAATAACAATAACGATTGGCATATCTTATTCCAAAATTTTAGTAATTGAATAAATAATTTCTCGAATAATAAATATTCAAAATATTCTCATAAATCCAGTTTAAATAATAATAATGATGGACATTTCTTTTTCCAAAGATCTTAGTAATGGAATAAATAATTTCTCCCATAATAAATATTCAAATAAATCAAGTTTAAATAATATTAATGATTGAAATTTCTTATTCCAAAGATCTTAGTTATGGAATAAATAATTTCACCCATAATAAATATTAAAAATATTCAAATAAATCAAGTTTAATTAATAATAATGATTGACATTTCTTATTCCAAAGATCTTAGTTATGGAATAAATAATTTTTCCTATAATAAATATTCAAAATATTCTCATAAATCAATTTTAAATTATAATAATGATTGACATTTCTTATTCCAGGACTAGATAATTTCTCCAATATTAAATACTATAAATATTCTCAAAAATCCAGTTTAAATAATAATAATGATTGGCAATTCTTATTATAAATGATTTCAGCAATAATAAATATTCAAAATATTCTGACATTTCTTATTCCAAAGATCTTAGTAATGGAATAAATAATTTCTATAGTAACATATATTCAAAATATTCTCATAAATCCAGTTAAATAATAATAATGTTTGACATTTCTACTGCCAAAGAATAAATAATTTCTCCCATAATAAATATACAAAATATTCTCATATATCTAGTTTAAATAATAATAATGATATACATTTCTTATTCCAAATATCTTATTTATAGAATAAATAATTTCCCCCATAATAAATATCCAAAATATTCAAATAAATCAAGTTTAAATAATAATAATGACTGACATTTCTTATTCCAAAGATCTTAGTTATGGAATAAATAATTTTTCCTATAATAAATATTCAAAATATTCTCATAAATCCATTTTAAATAATAATAATGATTGACATTTCTTATTCACAAGATCTTAGTAATCGACTAGCTGATTTCTCCAACAATAAATATAAATATTCTCATAAATCCAGTTTAAATAATAATAATAATTGGCAATTCTTATTATGAATAATTTCAGCAATAATAAATATTCAAAATATTCTGACATTTCTTATTCCAAAGATCTTAGTAATGGAATAAATAATTTCTCCCATAATAAATATTCAAAATATTCAAATAAATCAAGTTTAAATAATAATAATGATTGAAATTTCTTATTCTAAAGATCTTAGTTATGGAATAAATAATTTCTTCCATAATAAATATTCAAAATATTCAAATAAATCAAGTTTAAATAATAGTAATGATTGACATTTCTTATTCCAAAGATCTTAGTTATGGATTAAATAATTTTTCCTATAATAAATATTCAAAATATTCTCATAAATCCATTTTAAATAATAATAATGATTGAGATTTCTTATTCCAAAGATCATAGTAATGGACTAGATAATTTCTCCTATATTAAATATTATAAATATTCTCATAAATCCAGTTTAAAAAATAATAATTATTGGCAATTCTTATTATAAATAATTTCAGCAATAATAAATATTCAAAATATTCTGAGATTTGTTATTCCAAAGATCTTAGTAATGGAATAAATAATTTCGCCCATAATAAATATTCAAAATATTCAAATAAATCAAGTTTAAATAATAATAATGATTGACATTTCTTATTCCAAACATCTTAGTTATGGAATAAATCATTTCTTCTATAATAAATATTTAAAATATTCTTATAAATCCAGTTTAAATAACAATAACGATTGGCATTTCTTATTCCAAAATTTTAGTAATTGAATAAATAATTTCTCGAATAATAAATATTTAAAATATTCTCATAAATCCATTTTAAATAATAATAATGACTGACATTTCTTATTCCAAAGATCATAGTAATGGACTAGATAATTTCTCCAATATTAAATATTATAAATATTCTCATAAGTGCAGTTTAAATAATAGTAATTATTGGCAATTCTTATTATAAATTATTTCAGCAATAATAAATATTCAAAATATTCTGACATTTCTTATTCCAAAGATCTTAGTAATGGAATAAATAATTTCTCCCATAATAAATATTCAAATAAATCAAGTTTAAATAATAATAATGATTGAAATTTCTTATTCCAAAGATCTTAGTTAAGGAATAAATAGTTTCTCCCATAATAAATATTCAAAATATTCAAATAAATCAAGTTTAAATAATAGTAATGATTGACATTTCTTATTCCAAAGATCTTAGTTATGGATTAAATAATTTTTCCTATAATAAATATTCAAAATATTCTCATAAATCCATTTTAAATAATAATAATGATTGAGATTTCTTATTCCAAAGATCATAGTAATGGACTAGATAATTTCTCCAATATTAAATATTATAAATATTCTCATAAATCCAGTTTAAATAATAATAATTATTGGCAATTCTTATTATAAATAATTTCAGCAATAATAAATATTCAAAATATTCTGAGATTTGTTATTCCAAAGATCTTAGTAATGGAATAAATAATTTCGCCCATAATAAATATTCAAAATATTCAAATAAATCAAGTTTAAATAACAATAATGATTGACATTTCTTATTACAAAGATTTTAGCTATGGAATAAATAATTTTTCCTATAATAAATATTCAAAATATTCAATTAAATCAAGTTTAAATAATAATAATGATTGAGATTTCTTATTCCAAAGATCATAGTAATGGACTACATAATTTCTCCAATATTAAATATTATAAATATTCTCATAAATCCAGTTTAAATAATAATAATTATTGGCAATTCTTATTCCAAACATCTTAGTTATGGAATAAATCATTTCTTCTATAATAAATATTTAAAATATTCTTATAAATCCAGTTTAAATAACAATAACGATTGGCATATCTTATTCCAAAATTTTAGTAATTGAATAAATAATTTCTCGAATAATAAATATTCAAAATATTCTCATAAATCCAGTTTAAATAATAATAATGATGGACATTTCTTTTTCCAAAGATCTTAGTAATGGAATAAATAATTTTTCCCATAATAAATATTCAAATAAATCAAGTTTAAATAATATTAATGATTGAAATTTCTTATTCCAAAGATCTTAGTTATGGAATAAATAATTTCACCCATAATAAATATTAAAAATATTCAAATAAACAAAGTTTAATTAATAATAATGATTGACATTTCTTATTCCAAAGATCTTAGTTATGGAATAAATAATTTTTCCTATAATAAATATTCAAAATATTCTCATAAATCAATTTTAAATTATAATAATGATTGACATTTCTTATTCCAGGACTAGATAATTTCTCCAATATTAAATATTATAAATATTCTCATAAATCCAGTTTAAATAATAATAATGATTGGCAATTCTTAATATAAATAATTTCAGCAATAATGAATATTCAAAATATTCTGACATTTCTTATTCCAAAGATCTTAGTAATGGAATAAATAATTTCTATAGTAACATATATTCAAAATATTCTCATAAATCCAGTTAAAAAAATAATAATAATGTTTGACATTTCTACTGCCAAAGAATAAATAATTTCTCCCATAATAAATATACAAAATATTCTCATATATCTAGTTTAAATAATAATAATGATATACATTTCTTATTCCAAATATCTTATTTATAGAATAAATAATTTCCCCCATAATAAATATCCAAAATATTCAAATAAATCAAGTTTAAATAATAATAATGATTGACATTTCTTACTCCAAAGATCTTAGTTATGGAATAAATAATTTTTCCTATAATAAATATTCAAAATATTCTCATAAATCCATTTTAAATAATAATAATGATTGACATTTCTTATTCACAAGATCTTAGTAATCGACTAGATGATTTCTCCAACAATAAATATTATAAATATTCTCATAAATCCAGTTTAAATAATAATAATAATTGGCAATTCTTATTATGAATAATTTCAGCAATAATAAATATTCAAAATATTCTGACATTTCTTATTCCAAAGATCTTAGTAATGGAATAAATAATTTCTCCCATAATAAATATTCAAAATATTCAAATAAATCAAGTTTAAATAATAATAATGATTGAAATTTCTTATTCTAAAGATCTTAGTTATGGAATAAATAATTTCTTCCATAATAAATATTCAAAATATTCAAATAAATCAAGTTTAAATAATAGTAATGATTGACATTTCTTATTCCAAAGATCTTAGTTATGGATTAAATAATTTTTCCTATAATAAATATTCAAAATATTCTCATAAATCCATTTTAAATAATAATAATGATTGAGATTTCTTATTCCAAAGATCATAGTAATGGACTAGATAATTTCTCCTATATTAAATATTATAAATATTCTCATAAATCCAGTTTAAAAAATAATAATTATTGCCAATTCTTATTATAAATAATTTCAGCAATAATAAATATTCAAAATATTCTGAGATTTGTTATTCCAAAGATCATAGTAATGGAATAAATAATTTCGCCCATAATGAATATTCAAAATATTCAAATAAATCAAGTTTAAATAATAATAATGATTAACATTTCTTATTCCAAACATCTTAGTTATGGAATAAATCATTTCTTCTATAATAAATATTTAAAGTATTCTTATAAATCCAGTTTAAATAACAATAACGATTGGCATATCTTATTCCAAAATTTTAGTAATTGAATAAATAATTTCTCGAATAATAAATATTCAAAATATTCTCATAAATCCAGTTTAAATAATAATAATGATGGACATTTCTTTTTCCAAAGATCTTAGTAATGGAATAAATAATTTCTCCCATAATAAATATTCAAATAAATCAAGTTTAAATAATATTAATGATTGAAATTTCTTATTCCAAAGATCTTAGTTATGGAATAAATAATTTCACCCATAATAAATATTAAAAATATTCAAATAAATCAAGTTTAATTAATAATAATGATTGACATTTCTTATTCCAAAGATCTTAGTTATGGAATAAATAATTTTTCCTATAATAAATATTCAAAATATTCTCATAAATCAATTTTAAATTATAATAATGATTGACATTTCTTATTCCAGGACTAGATAATTTCTCCAATATTAAATATTATAAATATTCTCATAAATCCAGTTTAAATAATAATAATGATTGGCAATTCTTATTATAAATAATTTCAGCAATAATAAATATTCAAAATATTCTGACATTTCTTATTCCAAAGATCTTAGTAATGGAATAAATAATTTCTATAGTAACATATATTCAAAATATTCTCATAAATCCAGTTAAAAAAATAATAATAATGTTTGACATTTCTACTGCCAAAGAATAAATAATTTCTCCCATAATAAATATACAAAATATTCTCATATATCTAGTTTAAATAATAATAATGATATACATTTCTTATTCCAAATATCTTATTTATAGAATAAATAATTTCCCCCATAATAAATATCCAAAATATTCAAATAAATCAAGTTTAAATAATAATAATGATTGACATTTCTTATTCCAAAGATCTTAGTTATGGAATAAATAATTTTTCCTATAATAAATATTCAAAATATTCTCATAAATCCATTTTAAATAATAATAATGATTGACATTTCTTATTCACAAGATCTTAGTAATCGACTAGATGATTTCTCCAACAATAAATATTATAAATATTCTCATAAATCCAGTTTAAATAATAATAATAATTGGCAATTCTTATTATGAATAATTTCAGCAATAATAAATATTCAAAATATTCTGACATTTCTTATTCCAAAGATCTTAGTAATGGAATAAATAATTTCTCCCATAATAAATATTCAAAATATTCAAATAAATCAAGTTTAAATAATAATAATGATTGAAATTTCTTATTCTAAAGATCTTAGTTATGGAATAAATAATTTCTTCCATAATAAATATTCAAAATATTCAAATAAATCAAGTTTAAATAATAGTAATGATTGACATTTCTTATTCCAAAGATCTTAGTTATGGATTAAATAATTTTTCCTATAATAAATATTCAAAATATTCTCATAAATCCATTTTAAATAATAATAATGATTGAGATTTCTTATTCCAAAGATCATAGTAATGGACTAGATAATTTCTCCAATATTAAATATTATAAATATTCTCATAAATCCAGTTTAAATAATAATAATTATTGGCAATTCTTATTATAAATAATTTCAGCAATAATAAATATTCAAAATATTCTGAGATTTGTTATTCCAAAGATCTTAGTAATGGAATAAATAATTTCGCCCATAATCAATATTCAAAATATTCAAATAAATCAAGTTTAAATAATAATAATGATTGACATTTCTTATTCCAAACATCTTAGTTATGGAATAAATCATTTCTTCTATAATAAATATTTAAAATATTCTTATAAATCCAGTTTAAATAACAATAACGATTGGCATATCTTATTCCAAAATTTTAGTAATTGAATAAATAATTTCTCGAATAATAAATATTCAAAATATTCTCATAAATCCAGTTTAAATAATAATAATGATGGACATTTCTTTTTCCAAAGATCTTAGTAATGGAATAAATAATTTCTCCCATAATAAATATTCAAATAAATCAAGTTTAAATAATATTAATGATTGAAATTTCTTATTCCAAAGATCTTAGTTATGGAATAAATAATTTCACCCATAATAAATATTAAAAATATTCAAATAAATAAAGTTTAATTAATAATAATGATTGACATTTCTTATTCCAAAGATCTTAGTTATGGAATAAATAATTTTTCCTATAATAAATATTCAAAATATTCTCATAAATCAATTTTAAATTATAATAATGATTGACATTTCTTATTCCAGGACTAGATAATTTCTCCAATATTAAATATTATAAATATTCTCATAAATCCAGTTTAAATAATAATAATGATTGGCAATTCTTAATATAAATAATTTCAGCAATAATGAATATTCAAAATATTCTGACATTTCTTATTCCAAAGATCTTAGTAATGGAATAAATAATTTCTATAGTAACATATATTCAAAATATTCTCATAAATCCAGTTAAAAAAATAATAATAATGTTTGACATTTCTACTGCCAAAGAATAAATAATTTCTCCCATAATAAATATACAAAATATTCTCATATATCTAGTTTAAATAATAATAATGATATACATTTCTTATTCCAAATATCTTATTTATAGAATAAATAATTTCCCCCATAATAAATATCCAAAATATTCAAATAAATCAAGTTTAAATAATAATAATGATTGACATTTCTTACTCCAAAGATCTTAGTTATGGAATAAATAATTTTTCCTATAATAAATATTCAAAATATTCTCATAAATCCATTTTAAATAATAATAATGATTGACATTTCTTATTCACAAGATCTTAGTAATCGACTAGATGATTTCTCCAACAATAAATATTATAAATATTCTCATAAATCCAGTTTAAATAATAATAATAATTGGCAATTCTTATTATGAATAATTTCAGCAATAATAAATATTCAAAATATTCTGACATTTCTTATTCCAAAGATCTTAGTAATGGAATAAATAATTTCTCCCATAATAAATATTCAAAATATTCAAATAAATCAAGTTTAAATAATAATAATGATTGAAATTTCTTATTCTAAAGATCTTAGTTATGGAATAAATAATTTCTTCCATAATAAATATTCAAAATATTCAAATAAATCAAGTTTAAATAATAGTAATGATTGACATTTCTTATTCCAAAGATCTTAGTTATGGATTAAATAATTTTCCTATAATAAATATTCAAAATATTCTCATAAATCCATTTTAAATAATAATAATGATTGAGATTTCTTATTCCAAAGATCATAGTAATGGACTAGATAATTTCTCCTATATTAAATATTATAAATATTCTCATAAATCCAGTTTAAAAAATAATAATTATTGCCAATTCTTATTATAAATAATTTCAGCAATAATAAATATTCAAAATATTCTGAGATTTGTTATTCCAAAGATCATAGTAATGGAATAAATAATTTCGCCCATAATGAATATTCAAAATATTCAAATAAATCAAGTTTAAATAATAATAATGATTAACATTTCTTATTCCAAACATCTTAGTTATGGAATAAATCATTTCTTCTATAATAAATATTTAAAATATTCTTATAAATCCAGTTTAAATAACAATAACGATTGGCATATCTTATTCCAAAATTTTAGTAATTGAATAAATAATTTCTCGAATAATAAATATTCAAAATATTCTCATAAATCCAGTTTAAATAATAATAATGATGGACATTTCTTTTTCCAAAGATCTTAGTAATGGAATAAATAATTTCTCCCATAATAAATATTCAAATAAATCAAGTTTAAATAATATTAATGATTGAAATTTCTTATTCCAAAGATCTTAGTTATGGAATAAATAATTTCACCCATAATAAATATTAAAAATATTCAAATAAATCAAGTTTAATTAATAATAATGATTGACATTTCTTATTCCAAAGATCTTAGTTATGGAATAAATAATTTTTCCTATAATAAATATTCAAAATATTCTCATAAATCAATTTTAAATTATAATAATGATTGACATTTCTTATTCCAGGACTAGATAATTTCTCCAATATTAAATATTATAAATATTCTCATAAATCCAGTTTAAATAATAATAATGATTGGCAATTCTTATTATAAATAATTTCAGCAATAATAAATATTCAAAATATTCTGACATTTCTTATTCCAAAGATCTTAGTAATGGAATAAATAATTTCTATAGTAACATATATTCAAAATATTCTCATAAATCCAGTTAAAAAAATAATAATAATGTTTGACATTTCTACTGCCAAAGAATAAATAATTTCTCCCATAATAAATATACAAAATATTCTCATATATCTAGTTTAAATAATAATAATGATATACATTTCTTATTCCAAATATCTTATTTATAGAATAAATAATTTCCCCCATAATAAATATCCAAAATATTCAAATAAATCAAGTTTAAATAATAATAATGATTGACATTTCTTATTCCAAAGATCTTAGTTATGGAATAAATAATTTTTCCTATAATAAATATTCAAAATATTCTCATAAATCCATTTTAAATAATAATAATGATTGACATTTCTTATTCACAAGATCTTAGTAATCGACTAGATGATTTCTCCAACAATAAATATTATAAATATTCTCATAAATCCAGTTTAAATAATAATAATAATTGGCAATTCTTATTATGAATAATTTCAGCAATAATAAATATTCAAAATATTCTGACATTTCTTATTCCAAAGATCTTAGTAATGGAATAAATAATTTCTCCCATAATAAATATTCAAAATATTCAAATAAATCAAGTTTAAATAATAATAATGATTGAAATTTCTTATTCTAAAGATCTTAGTTATGGAATAAATAATTTCTTCCATAATAAATATTCAAAATATTCAAATAAATCAAGTTTAAATAATAGTAATGATTGACATTTCTTATTCCAAAGATCTTAGTTATGGATTAAATAATTTTTCCTATAATAAATATTCAAAATATTCTCATAAATCCATTTTAAATAATAATAATGATTGAGATTTCTTATTCCAAAGATCATAGTAATGGACTAGATAATTTCTCCAATATTAAATATTATAAATATTCTCATAAATCCAGTTTAAATAATAATAATTATTGGCAATTCTTATTATAAATAATTTCAGCAATAATAAATATTCAAAATATTCTGAGATTTGTTATTCCAAAGATCTTAGTAATGGAATAAATAATTTCGCCCATAATCAATATTCAAAATATTCAAATAAATCAAGTTTAAATAATAATAATGATTGACATTTCTTATTCCAAACATCTTAGTTATGGAATAAATCATTTCTTCTATAATAAATATTTAAAATATTCTTATAAATCCAGTTTAAATAACAATAACGATTGGCATATCTTATTCCAAAATTTTAGTAATTGAATAAATAATTTCTCGAATAATAAATATTCAAAATATTCTCATAAATCCAGTTTAAATAATAATAATGATGGACATTTCTTTTTCCAAAGATCTTAGTAATGGAATAAATAATTTCTCCCATAATAAATATTCAAATAAATCAAGTTTAAATAATATTAATGATTGAAATTTCTTATTCCAAAGATCTTAGTTATGGAATAAATAATTTCACCCATAATAAATATTAAAAATATTCAAATAAATAAAGTTTAATTAATAATAATGATTGACATTTCTTATTCCAAAGATCTTAGTTATGGAATAAATAATTTTTCCTATAATAAATATTCAAAATATTCTCATAAATCAATTTTAAATTATAATAATGATTGACATTTCTTATTCCAGGACTAGATAATTTCTCCAATATTAAATATTATAAATATTCTCATAAATCCAGTTTAAATAATAATAATGATTGGCAATTCTTAATATAAATAATTTCAGCAATAATGAATATTCAAAATATTCTGACATTTCTTATTCCAAAGATCTTAGTAATGGAATAAATAATTTCTATAGTAACATATATTCAAAATATTCTCATAAATCCAGTTAAAAAAATAATAATAATGTTTGACATTTCTACTGCCAAAGAATAAATAATTTCTCCCATAATAAATATACAAAATATTCTCATATATCTAGTTTAAATAATAATAATGATATACATTTCTTATTCCAAATATCTTATTTATAGAATAAATAATTTCCCCCATAATAAATATCCAAAATATTCAAATAAATCAAGTTTAAATAATAATAATGATTGACATTTCTTACTCCAAAGATCTTAGTTATGGAATAAATAATTTTTCCTATAATAAATATTCAAAATATTCTCATAAATCCATTTTAAATAATAATAATGATTGACATTTCTTATTCACAAGATCTTAGTAATCGACTAGATGATTTCTCCAACAATAAATATTATAAATATTCTCATAAATCCAGTTTAAATAATAATAATAATTGGCAATTCTTATTATGAATAATTTCAGCAATAATAAATATTCAAAATATTCTGACATTTCTTATTCCAAAGATCTTAGTAATGGAATAAATAATTTCTCCCATAATAAATATTCAAAATATTCAAATAAATCAAGTTTAAATAATAATAATGATTGAAATTTCTTATTCTAAAGATCTTAGTTATGGAATAAATAATTTCTTCCATAATAAATATTCAAAATATTCAAATAAATCAAGTTTAAATAATAGTAATGATTGACATTTCTTATTCCAAAGATCTTAGTTATGGATTAAATAATTTTTCCTATAATAAATATTCAAAATATTCTCATAAATCCATTTTAAATAATAATAATGATTGAGATTTCTTATTCCAAAGATCATAGTAATGGACTAGATAATTTCTCCTATATTAAATATTATAAATATTCTCATAAATCCAGTTTAAAAAATAATAATTATTGGCAATTCTTATTATAAATAATTTCAGCGATAATAAATATTCAAAATATTCTGAGATTTGTTATTCCAAAGATCATAGTAATGGAATAAATAATTTCGCCCATAATAAATATTCAAAATATTCAAATAAATCAAGTTTAAATAATAATAATGATTGACATTTCTTATTCCAAACATCTTAGTTATGGAATAAATCGTTTCTTCTATAATAAATATTTAAAATATTCTTATAAATCCAGTTTAAATAACAATAACGATTGGCATTTCTTATTCCAAAATTTTAGTAATTGAATAAATAATTTCTCGAATAATAAATATTTAAAATATTCTCATAAATCCATTTTAAATAATAATAATGACTGACATTTCTTATTCCAAAGATCATAGTAATGGACTAGATAATTTCTCCAATATTAAATATTATAAATATTCTCATAAATCCAGTTTAAATAATAATAATTATTGGCAATTCTTATTATAAATAATTTCAGCAATAATAAATATTCAATATATTCTGACATTTCTTATTACAAAGATTTTAGTTATGGAATAAATAATTTTTCCTATAATAAATATTCAAAATATTCTCATAAATCCATTTTAAATAATAATAATGATTGAGATTTCTTATTCCAAAGATCATAGTAATGGACTAGATAATTTCTCCAATATTAAACATTGTAAATATTCTCATAAATCCAGTTTAAATAATAATAATTATTGGCAATTCTTATTATAAATAATTTCAGCAATAATAAATATTCAAAATATTCTGACATTTCTTATTCCAAAGATCTTAGTAATGGAATAAATAATTTCGCCCATAATAAATATTCAAAATATTCAAGTAAATCAAGTTTTAATAATAACAATGATTGACATTTCTTATTCCAAAGATCTTAGTTATGGAATAAATAATTTCTCCTATAATAAATATACAAAATATTCAAATAAATAGAGTTTAAATAATAATAATGATTGAAATTTCTTATTCCAAAGATCTTAGTTATGGAATAAATAATTTCTCCCATAATAAATATTCAAAATATTCAAATAAATCAAGTTTAAAGAAAATAAGTTAAAACTGGTGTGAATGACTAAGAACAAACAATCTTCTTGAAACACCATCAAAAATTTGTAAATGCGCTAGGCCTTTCAAAAGATCTGAGTCTTTCTTCGTCAGGCGCAAAAAAGACGTCCTTCTACTATGTCTTGCCTCTGCTTTCATAGTAGAAGGACGTCTTTTTTGCGCCTGACGAAGAAAGACTCAGATCTTTTGAAAGGCCTAGCGCATTTACAAATTTTTGATGGTGTTTCAAGAAGATTGTTTGTTCTTAAATCAAGTTTAAATAATAATAATGATTGACATTTCTTATTACAAAGATTTTAGTTACGGAATAAATAATTTTTCCTATAATAAATATTCAAAATATTCAATTAAATCAAGTTTAAATAATAATAATGATTGACATTTCTTATTCCAAAGATCATAGAAATGGACTAGATAATTTCTCCAATATTAAATATTATAAATATTCTCATAAATCCAGTTTAAATAATAATAATTATTGGCAATTCTTATTATAAATAATTTCAGCAATAATAAATATTTAAGATATTCTGACATTTCTTATTCCAAAGATCTTAGTAATGGAATAAATAATTTCGCCCATAATAAATATTCAAAATATTCAAGTAAATCAAGTTTAAATAATAATAAAGATTGACATTTCTTATTCCAAAGATCTTAGTTATGGAATAAATAATTTTTCCTATAATAAATATTTAATATATTCTCATAAATCCATTTTAAATAATAATAATGACTGACATTTCTTATTCCAAAGATCATAGTAATGGACTAGATAATTTCTCCAATATTAAATATTATAAATATTCTCATAAATCCAGTTTAAATAAAAGTAATTATTGGCAATTCTTATTATAAATTATTTCAGCAATAATAAATATTCAAAATATTCTGACATTTCTTATTCCAAAGATCTTAGTTATGGAATAAATAATTTCTCCCATAATAAATATACAAAATATTCAAATAAATAGAGTTTAAATAATAATAATGATTGAAATTTTTTATTCCAAAGATCTTAGTTATGGAATAAATAATTTCTCCCATAATAAATATTCAAAATATTCAAATAAATCAAGTTTAAATAATAATAATGATTGATATTTCTTATTCCAAAGATCTTAGTTATGGAATAAATAATTTTTCCTATAATAAATATTCAAAATATTCTCATAAATCCATTTTAAATAATAATAATGATTGAGATTTCTTATTCCAAAGATCATAGTAATGGTCTAGATAATTTCTCCAATATTAAATATTATAAATATTCTCATAAATCCAGTTTAAATAATAATAATTATTGGCAATTTTTATTATAAATAATTTCAGCAATAATAAATATTCAAAATATTCGGACATTTCTTATTCCAAAGATCTTAGTAATGGAATAAATAATTTCGCCCATAATAAATATTCAAAATATTCAAATAAATCAAGTTTAAATAATAATAATGATTGACATTTCTTATTCCAAACATCTTAGTTATGGAATCAATCATTTCTTCTATAATAAATATTTAAAATATTCTTATAAATCCAGTTTAAATAACAATAACGATTGGCATTTCTTATTCCAAAATTTTAGTAATTGAATAAATAATTTCCCGAATAATAAATATTCAAAATATTCTCATAAATCCAGTTTAAATAATAATAATGATGGACATTTCTTTTTCCAAAGATATTAGTAATGGAATAAATAATTTCTCCCATAATAAATATTCAAATAAATCAAGTTTAAATAATATTAATGATTGAAATTTCTTATTCCAAAGATCTTAGTTATGGAATAAATAATTTCACCCATAATAAATATTCAAAATATTCAAATAAATCAAGTTTAAATAATAATAATGATTGACATTTCTTATTCACAAGATCTTAGTAATCGACTAGATGATTTCTCCAACAATAAATATTATAAATATTCTCATAAATCCAGTTTAAATAATAATAATAATTGGCAATTCTTATTATGAATAATTTCAGCAATAATAAATATTCAAAATATTCTGACATTTCTTATTCCAAAGATCTTAGTAATGGAATAAATAATTTCTCCCATAATAAATATTCAAAATATTCAAATAAATCAAGTTTAAATAATAATAATGATTGAAATTTCTTATTCCAAAGATCTTAGTTATGGAAAAAATAATTTCTTCCATAATATATATTCAAAATATTCAAATAAATCAAGTTTAAATAATAATAATGATTGACATTTCTTATTCCAAAGATCTTAGTTATGGATTAAATAATTTTTCCTATAATAAATATTCAAAATATTCTCATAAATCCATTTTAAATAATAATAATGATTGACATTTCTTATTCCAAAGATCATAGTAATGGACTAGATAATTTCTCCAATATTAAATATTATAAATATTCTCATAAATCCAGTTTAAATAATAGTAATTATTGGCAATTCTTATTATAAATTATTTCAGAAATAATAAATATTCAAAATATTCTGACATTTCTTATTCCAAAGATCTTAGTAATGGAATAAATAATTTCTCCCATAATAAATATTCAAAATATTCAAATAAATCAAGTTTAAATAATAATAATGATTGAAATTTCTTATTCCAAAGATCTTAGTTAAGGAATAAATAATTTCTCCCATAATAAATATTCAAAATATTGAAATAAATCAAGTTTAAATAATAATAATGATTGACATTTCTTATTCCAAAGATCTTAGTTATGGATTAAATAATTTTTCCTATAATAAATATTCAAAATATTCTCATAAATCCATTTTAAATAATAATAATGATTGACATTTCTTATTCCAAAGATCATAGTAATTGACTAGATAATTTCTCCAATATTAAACATTATAAATATTCTCATAAATCCAGTTTAAATAATAATAATTATTGGCAATTCTTATTATAAATAATTTCAGCAATAATAAATATTCAAAATATTCTGACATTTCTTATTCCAAAGATCTTAGTAATGGAATAAATAATTTTGCCCATAATAAATATTCAAAATATTCAAGTAAATCAAGTTTTAATAATAATAATGATTGACATTTCTTATTCCAAAGATCTTAGTTATGGAATAAATAATTTCTCCCATAATAAATATACAAAATATTCAAATAAATAGAGTTTAAATAATAATAATGATTGAAATTTCTTATTCCAAAGATCTTAGTTATGGAATAAATAATTTCTCCCATAATAAATATTCAAAATATTCAATTAAATCAAGTTTAAATAATAATAATGATTGACATTTCTTATTACAAAGATTTTAGTTATGGAATAAATAATTTTCCCTATAATAAATATTCAAAATATTCAATTAAATCAAGTTTAAATAATAATAATGATTGACATTTCTTATTCCAAAGATCATAGTAATGGACTAGATAATTTCTCCAATATTAAATATTATAAATATTCTCATAAATCCAGTTTAAATAATAATAATTATTGGCAATTCTTATTATAAATAATTTCAGCAATAATAAATATTTAAAATATTCTGACATTTCTTATTCCAAAGATCTTAGTAATGAAATAAATAATTTCTCCCATAATAAATATTCAAAATATTCAAATAAATCAAGTTTAAATAATAATAATGATTGAAATTTCTTATTCTAAAGATCTTAGTTATGGAATAAATAATTTCTTCCATAATAAATATTCAAAATATTCAAATAAATCAAGTTTAAATAATAGTAATGATTGACATTTCTTATTCCAAAGATCTTAGTTATGGATTAAATAATTTTTCCTATAATAAATATTCAAAATATTCTCATAAATCCATTTTAAATAATAATAATGATTGAGATTTCTTATTCCAAAGATCATAGTAATGGACTAGATAATTTCTCCTATATTAAATATTATAAATATTCTCATAAATCCAGTTTAAAAAATAATAATTATTGGCAATTCTTATTATAAATAATTTCAGCAATAATAAATATTCAAAATATTCTGAGATTTGTTATTCCAAAGATCATAGTAATGGAATAAATAATTTCGCCCATAATGAATATTCAAAATATTCAAATAAATCAAGTTTAAATAGTAATAATGATTAACATTTCTTATTCCAAACATCTTAGTTATGGAATAAATCATTTCTTCTATAATAAATATTTAAAATATTCTTATAAATCCAGTTTAAATAACAATAACGATTGGCATATCTTATTCAAAAATTTTAGTAATTGAATAAATAATTTCTCGAATAATAAATATTCAAAATATTCTCATAAATCCAGTTTAAATAATAATAATGATGGACATTTCTTTTTCCAAAGATCTTAGTAATGGAATAAATAATTTCTCCCATAATAAATATTCAAATAAATCAAGTTTAAATAATATTAATGATTGAAATTTCTTATTCCAAAGATCTTAGTTATGGAATAAATAATTTCACCCATAATAAATATTAAAAATATTCAAATAAATCAAGTTTAATTAATAATAATGATTGACATTTCTTATTCCAAAGATCTTAGTTATGGAATAAATAATTTTTCCTATAATAAATATTCAAAATATTCTCATAAATCAATTTTAAATTATAATAATGATTGACATTTCTTATTCCAGGACTAGATAATTTCTCCAATATTAAATATTATAAATATTCTCATAAATCCAGTTTAAATAATAATAATGATTGGCAATTCTTATTATAAATAATTTCAGCAATAATAAATATTCAAAATATTCTGACATTTCTTATTCCAAAGATCTTAGTAATGGAATAAATAATTTCTATAGTAACATATATTCAAAATATTCTCATAAATCCAGTTAAAAAAATAATAATAATGTTTGACATTTCTACTGCCAAAGAATAAATAATTTCTCCCATAATAAATATACAAAATATTCTCATATATCTAGTTTAAATAATAATAATGATATACATTTCTTATTCCAAATATCTTATTTATAGAATAAATAATTTCCCCCATAATAAATATCCAAAATATTCAAATAAATCAAGTTTAAATAATAATAATGATTGACATTTCTTATTCCAAAGATCTTAGTTATGGAATAAATAATTTTTCCTATAATAAATATTCAAAATATTCTCATAAATCCATTTTAAATAATAATAATGATTGACATTTCTTATTCACAAGATCTTAGTAATCGACTAGATGATTTCTCCAACAATAAATATTATAAATATTCTCATAAATCCAGTTTAAATAATAATAATTATTGGAAATTCTTATTATAAATAATTTCAGCAATAATAAATATTCAAAATATTCTGACATTTCTTATTCTAAAGATCTTAGTTATGGAATAAATAATTTCTTCCATAATAAATATTCAAAATATTCAAATAAATCAAGTTTAAATAATAGTAATGATTGACATTTCTTATTCCAAAGATCTTAGTTATGGATTAAATAATTTTTCCTATAATAAATATTCAAAATATTCTCATAAATCCATTTTAAATAATAATAATGATTGAGATTTCTTATTCCAAAGATCATAGTAATGGACTAGATAATTTCTCCTATATTAAATATTATAAATATTCTCATAAATCCAGTTTAAATAATAATAATTACTGGCAATTCTTATTATAAATGATTTCAGCAATAATAAATATTCAATATATTCTGACATTTCTTATTACAAAGATTTTAGTTATGGAATAAATAATTTTTCCTATAATAAATATTCAAAATATTCTCATAAATCCATTTTAAATAATAATAATGATTGAGATTTCTTATTCCAAAGATCATAGTAATGGACTAGATAATTTCTCCAATATTAAACATTGTAAATATTCTCATAAATCCAGTTTAAATAATAATAATTATTGGCAATTCTTATTATAAATAATTTCAGCAATAATAAATATTCAAAATATTCTGTCATTTCTTATTCCAAAGATCTTAGTAATGGAATAAATAATTTCGCCCATAATAAATATTCAAAATATTCAAGTAAATCAAGTTTTAATAATAACAATGATTGACATTTCTTATTCCAAAGATCTTAGTTATGGAATAAATAATTTCTCCTATAATAAATATACAAAATATTCAAATAAATAGAGTTTAAATAATAATAATGATTGAAATTTCTTATTCCAAAGATCTTAGTTATGGAATAAATAATTTCTCCCATAATAAATATTCAAAATATTCAAATAAATCAAGTTTAAAGAAAATAAGTTAAAACTGCTGTGAATGACTAAGAACAAACAATCTTCTTGAAACACCATCAAAAATTTGTAAATGCGCTAGGCCTTTCAAAAGATCTGAGTCTTTCTTCGTCAGGCGCAAAAAAGACGTCCTTCTACTATGTCTTGCCTCTGCTTTCATAGTAGAAGGACGTCTTTTTTGCGCCTGACGAAGAAAGACTCAGATCTTTTGAAAGGCCTAGCGCATTTACAAATTTTTGATGGTGTTTCAAGAAGATTGTTTGTTCTTAAATCAAGTTTAAATAATAATAATGATTGACATTTCTTATTACAAAGATCTTAGTTATGGAATAAATAATTTTTCCTATAATAAATATTTAATATATTCTCATAAATCCATTTTAAATAATAATAATGACTGACATTTCTTATTCCAAAGATCATAGTAATGGACTAGATAATTTCTCCAATATTAAATATTATAAATATTCTCATAAATCCAGTTTAAATAAAAGTAATTATTGGCAATTCTTATTATAAATTATTTCAGCAATAATAAATATTCAAAATATTCTGACATTTCTTATTCCAAAGATCTTAGTAATGGAATAAATAATTTCTCCCATAATAAATATTAAAAATATTCAAATAAATCAAGTTTAAATAATAATAATGATTGACATTTCTTATTCCAAAGATCTTAGTTATTGATTAAATAATTTTTCCTATAATAAATATTCAAAATATTCTCATAAATCCATTTTAAATAATAATAAATATTGACATTTCTTATTCCAAAGATCATAGTAATGGACTTGATAATTTCTCCAATATTAAACATTATAAATATTCTCATAAATCCAGTTTAAATAATAATAATTATTGGCAATTCTTATTATAAATAATTTCAGCAATAATAAATATTCAAAATATTCTGACATTTCTTATTCCAAAGATCTTAGTAATGGAATAAATAATTTCGCCCATAATAAATATTCAAAATATTCAAGTAAATCACGTTTTAATAATGATAATGATTGACATTTCTTATTCCAAAGATCTTAGTTATGGAATAAATAATTTCTCCCATAATAAATATACAAAATATTAAATAAATAGAGTTTAAATAATAATAATGATTGAAATTTCTTATTCCAAAGATCTTAGTTATGGAATAAATAATTTCTCCCATAATAAATATTCAAAATATTCAAATAAATCAAGTTTAAATAATAATAATGATCGACATTTCTTATTACAAAGATTTTAGTTATGGAATAAATAATTTTTCCTATAATAAATATTCAAAATATTCAATTAAATCAAGTTTAAATAATAATAATGATTGACATTTCTTATTCCAAAGATCATAGTAATGAACTAGATAATTTCTCCAATATTAAATATTATAAATATTCTCATAAATCCAGTTTAAATAATAATAATTATTGGCAATTCTTATTATAAATAATTTCAGCAATAATAAATATTTAAAATATTCTGAAATTTCTTATTCCAAAGATCTTAGTAATGGAATAAATAACTTCGCCCATAATAAATATTCAAAATATTCAAGTAAATCAAGTTTTAATAATAATAATGATTGGCATTTCTTATTCCAAAGATCTTAGTTATGGAATAAATAATTTCTCCCATAATAAATATACAAAATATTCAAATAAATAGAGTTTAAATAATAATAATGATTGAAATTTCTTATTCCAAAGATCTTAGTTATGGAATAAATAATTTCTCCCATAATAAATATTCAAAATATTCAAATAAATCAAGTTTAAATAATAATAATGATTGATATTTCTCATTCCAAAGATCTTAGTTATGGAATAAATAATTTTTCCTATAATAAATATTCAAAATATTCTCATAAATCCATTTTAAATAATAATAATGATTGAGATTTCTTATTCCAAAGATCATAGTAATGGTCTTGATAATTTCTCCAATATTAAATATTATAAATATTCTCATAAATCCAGTTTAAATAATAATAATTATTGGCAATTTTTATTATAAATAATTTCAGCAATAATAAATATTCAAAATATTCGGACATTTCTTATTCCAAAGATCTTAGTAATGGAATAAATAATTTCGCCCATAATAAATATTCAAAATATTCAAATAAATCAAGTTTAAATAATAATAATGATTGACATTTCTTATTCCAAACATCTTAGTTATGGAATAAATCATTTCTTCTATAATAAATATTTAAAATATTCTTATAAATCCAGTTTAAATAACAATAACGATTGGCATTTCTTATTCCAAAATTTTAGTAATTGAATAAATAATTTCCCGAATAATAAATATTCAAAATATTCTCATAAATGCAGTTTAAATAATAATAATGATGGACATTTCTTTTTCCAAAGATATTAGTAATGGAATAAATAATTTCTCCCATAATAAATATTCAAATAAATCAAGTTTAAATAATATTAATGATTGAAATTTCTTATTCCAAAGACCTTAGTTATGGAATAAATAATTTCACCCATAATAAATATTCAAAATATTCAAATAAATCAAGTTTAAATAATAATAATGATTGACATTTCTTATTCCAAAGATCTTAGTTATGGAATAAATAATTTTTCCTATAATAAATATTCAAAATATTCTCATAAATCCATTTTAAATAATAATAATGATTGACATTTCTTATTCACAAGATCTTAGTAATCGACTAGATGATTTCTCCAACAATAAATATTATAAATATTCTCATAAATCCAGTTTAAATAATAATAATAATTGGCAATTCTTATTATGAATAATTTCAGCAATAATAAATATTCAAAATATTCTGACATTTCTTATTCCAAAGATCTTAGTAATGGAATAAATAATTTCTCCCATAATAAATATTCAAAATATTCAAATAAATCAAGTTTAAATAATAATAATGATTGAAATTTCTTATTCCAAAGATCTTAGTTATGGAAAAAATAATTTCTTCCATAATATATATTCAAAATATTGAAATAAATCAAGTTTAAATAATAATAATGATTGACATTTCTTATTCCAAAGATCTTAGTTATGGATTAAATAATTTTTCCTATAATAAATATTCAAAATATTCTCATAAATCCATTTTAAATAATAATAATGATTGACATTTCTTATTCCAAAGATCATAGTAATGGACTAGATAATTTCTCCAATATTAAATATTATAAATATTCTCATAAATCCAGTTTAAATAATAGTAATTATTGGCAATTCTTATTATAAATTATTTCAGAAATAATAAATATTCAAAATATTCTGACATTTCTTATTCCAAAGATCTTAGTAATGGAATAAATAATTTCTCCCATAATAAATATTCAAAATATTCAAATAAATCAAGTTTAAATAATAATAATGATTGAAATTTCTTATTCCAAAGATCTTAGTTAAGGAATAAATAATTTCTCCCATAATAAATATTCAAAATATTGAAATAAATCAAGTTTAAATAATAATAATGATTGACATTTCTTATTCCAAAGATCTTAGTTATGGATTAAATAATTTTTCCTATAATAAATATTCAAAATATTCTCATAAATCCATTTTAAATAATAATAATGATTGACATTTCTTATTCCAAAGATCATAGTAATTGACTAGATAATTTCTCCAATATTAAACATTATAAATATTCTCATAAATCCAGTTTAAATAATAATAATTATTGGCAATTCTTATTATAAATAATTTCAGCAATAATAAATATTCAAAATATTCTGACATTTCTTATTCCAAAGATCTTAGTAATGGAATAAATAATTTTGCCCATAATAAATATTCAAAATATTCAAGTAAATCAAGTTTTAATAATAATAATGATTGACATTTCTTATTCCAAAGATCTTAGTTATGGAATAAATAATTTCTCCCATAATAAATATACAAAATATTCAAATAAATAGAGTTTAAATAATAATAATGATTGAAATTTCTTATTCCAAAGATCTTAGTTATGGAATAAATAATTTCTCCCATAATAAATATTCAAAATATTCAATTAAATCAAGTTTAAATAATAATAATGATTGACATTTCTTATTACAAAGATTTTAGTTATGGAATAAATAATTTTTCCTATAATAAATATTCAAAATATTCAATTAAATCAAGTTTAAATAATAATAATGATTGACATTTCTTATTCCAAAGATCATAGTAATGGACTAGATAATTTCTCCAATATTAAATATTATAAATATTCTCATAAATCCAGTTTAAATAATAATAATTATTGGCAATTCTTATTATAAATAATTTCAGCAATAATAAATATTTAAAATATTCTGACATTTCTTATTCCAAAGATCTTAGTAATGGAATAAATAATTTCGCCCATAATAAATATTCAAAATATTCAAGTAAATCAAGTTTTAATAATAATAATGATTGACATTTCTTATTCCAAAGATCTTAGTTATGGAATAAATAATTTCTCCCATAATAAATATACAAAATATTCAAATAAATAGAGTTTAAATAATAATAATGATTGAAATTTCTTATTCCAAAGATCTTAGTTATGGAATAAATAATTTCTCCCATAATAAATATTCAAAATATTCAAATAAATCAAGTTTAAATAATAATAATGATTGACATTTCTTATTCCAAAGATCTTAGTTATGGATTAAATAATTTTTCCTATAAAAAATATTCAAAATATTCTCATAAATCCATTTTAAATAATAATGATGATTGAGATTTCTTATTCCAAAGATCATAGTAATGGACTAGATAATTTCTCCAATATTAAATATTATAAATATTCTCATAAATCCAGTTTAAATAATAATAATTATTGGCAATTCTTATTATAAATAATTTCAGCAATAATAAATATTCAAAATATTCTGAGATTTGTTATTCCAAAGATCTTAGTAATGGAATAAATAATTTCACCCATAATAAATATTCAAAAAATTCAAATAAATCAAGTTTAAATAATAATAATGATTGACATTTCTTATTCCAAACATCTTAGTTATGGAATAAATCATTTCTTCTATAATAAATATTTAAAATATTCTTATAAATTCAGTTTAAATAACAATAACGATTGGCATTTCTTATTCCAAAATTTTAGTAATTGAATAAATAATTTCTCGAATAATAAATATTCAAAATATTCTCATAAATTCAGTTTAAATAATAATAATGATGGACATTTCTTTTTCCAAAGATCTTAGTAATGGAATAAATAAATTCTCCCATAATAAATATTCAAATAAATCAAGTTTAAATAATAATAATGATTGACATTTCTTATTTTAAAGATCTTAGTTATGGAATAAATAATTTTTCCTATAATAAATATTCAAAATATTCTCATAAATCCATTTTAAATAATAATAATGATTGACATTTCTTATTCCAAAGATCATAGTAATGGACTAGATAATTTCTCCAATATTAAATATTATAAATATTCTCATAAATGCAGTTTAAATAATAGTAATTATTGGCAATTCTTATTATAAATCATTTCAGCAATAATAAATATTCAAAATATTCTGACATTTCTTATTCCAAGGATCTTAGTAATGGAATAAATAATTTCTCCCATAATAAATATTCAAAATATTCAAATAAATCAAGTTTAAATAATAATAATGATTGAAATTTCTTATTCCAAAGATCTTAGTTAAGGAATAAATAGTTTCTCCCATAATAAATATTCAAAATATTCAAATAAATCAAGTTTAAATAATAGTAATGATTGACATTTCTTATTCCAAAGATCTTAGTTATGGATTAAATAATTTTTCCTATAATAAATATTCAAAATATTCAATTAAATCAAGTTTAAATAATAATAATGATTGAGATTTCTTATTCCAAAGATCATAGTAATGGACTAGATAATTTCTCCAATATTAAATATTATAAATATTCTCATAAATCCAGTTTAAATAATAATAATTATTGGCAATTCTCATTATAAATAATTTCAGCAATAATAAATATTCAAAATATTCTGAGATTTGTTATTCCAAAGATCTCAGTAATGGAATAAATAATTTCGCCCATAATCAATATTCAAAATATTCAAATAAATCAAGTTTAAATAATAATAATGATTGACATTTCTTATTCCAAACATCTTAGTTATGGAATAAATCATTTCTTCTATAATAAATATTTAAAATATTCTTATAAATCCAGTTTAAATAACAATAACGATTGGCATATCTTATTCCAAAATTTTAGTAATTGAATAAATAATTTTTCGAATAATAAATATTCAAAATATTCTCATAAATCCAGTTTAAATAATAATAATGATGGACATTTCTTTTTCCAAAGATCTTAGTAATGGAATAAATAATTTCTCCCATAATAAATATTCAAATAAATCAAGTTTAAATAATATTATTGATTGAAATTTCTTATTCCAAAGATCTTAGTTATGGAATAAATAATTTCACCCATAATAAATATTAAAAATATTCAAATAAATCAAGTTTAATTAATAATAATGATTGACATTTCTTATTCCAAAGATCTTAGTTATGGAATAAATAATTTTTCCTATAATAAATATTCAAAATATTCTCATAAATCAATTTTAAATTATAATAATGATTGACATTTCTTATTCCAGGACTAGATAATTTCTCCAATATTAAATATTATAAATATTCTCATAAATCCAGTTTAAATAATAATAATGATTGGCAATTCTTATTATAAATAATTTCAGCAATAATAAATATTCAAAATATTCTGACATTTCTTATTCCAAAGATCTTAGTAATGGAATAAATAATTTCTATAGTAACATATATTCAAAATATTCTCATAAATCCAGTTAAAAAAATAATAATAATGTTTGACATTTCTACTGCCAAAGAATAAATAAATTCTCCCATAATAAATATACAAAATATTCTCATATATCTAGTTTAAATAATAATAATGATATACATTTCTTATTCCAAATATCTTATTTATAGAATAAATAATTTCCCCCATAATAAATATCCAAAATATTCAAATAAATCAAGTTTAAATAATAATAATGATTGACATTTCTTATTCCAAAGATCTTAGTTATGGAATAAATAATTTTTCCTATAATAAATATTCAAAATATTCTCATAAATCCATTTTAAATAATAATAATGATTGACATTTTTTATTCACAAGATCTTAGTAATCGACTAGATGATTTCTCCAACAATAAATATTATAAATATTCTCATAAATCCAGTTTAAATAAAAATAATAATTGGCAATTCTTATTATGAATAATTTCAGCAATAATAAATATTCAAAATATTCTGACATTTCTTATTCCAAAGATCTTAGTAATGGAATAAATAATTTCTCCCATAATAAATATTCAAAATATTCAAATAAATCAAGTTTAAATAATAATAATGATTGAAATTTCTTATTCTAAAGATCTTAGTTATGGAATAAATAATTTCTTCCATAATAAATATTCAAAATATTCAAATAAATCAAGTTTAAATAATAGTAATGATTGACATTTCTTATTCCAAAGATCTTAGTTATGGATTAAATAATTTTTCCTATAATAAATATTCAAAATATTCTCATAAATCCATTTTAAATAATAATAATGATTGAGATTTCTTATTCCAAAGATCATAGTAATGGACTAGATAATTTCTCCTATATTAAATATTATAAATATTCTCATAAATCCAGTTTAAAAAATAATAATTATTGGCAATTCTTATTATAAATAATTTCAGCAATAATAAATATTCAAAATATTCTGAGATTTGTTATTCCAAAGATCTTAGTAATGGAATAAATAATTTCGCCCATAATAAATATTCAAAATATTCAAATAAATCAAGTTTAAATAATAATAATGATTGACATTTCTTATTCCAAACATCTTAGTTATGGAATAAATCATTTCTTCTATAATAAATATTTAAAATATTCTTATAAATCCAGTTTAAATAACAATAACGATTGGCATTTCTTATTCCAAAATTTTAGTAATTGAATAAATAATTTCTCGAATAATAAATATTTAAAATATTCTCATAAATCCATTTTAAATAATAATAATGACTGACATTTCTTATTCCAAAGATCATAGTAATGGACTAGATAATTTCTCAAATATTAAATATTATAAATATTCTCATAAATCCAGTTTAAATAATAATAATTACTGACAATTCTTATTATAAATAATTTCAGCAATAATAAATATTCAAAATAGTCTGACATTTCTTATTCCAAACATCTTAGTAATGGAATAAATAATTTCGCCCATAATAAATATTCAAAATATTCAAATAAATCAAGTTTAAATAATAGTAATGATTGTCATTTCTTATTCCAAAGATCTTAGTTATGGATTAAATAATTTTTCCTATAATAAATATTCAAAATATTCTCATAAATCCATTTTAAATAATAATAATGATTGAGATTTCTTATTCCAAAGATCATAGTAATGGACTTGATAATTTCTCCAATATTAAATATTATAAATATTCTCATAAATCCAGTTTAAATAATAATAATTATTGGCAATTCTTATTATAAATAATTTCAGCAATAATAAATATTCAAAATATTCTGAGATTTGTTATTCCAAAGATCTTAGTAATGGAATAAATAATTTCGCCCATAATAAATATTCAAAATATTCAAATAAATCAAGTTTAAATAATAATAATGATTGACATTTCTTATTCCAAACATCTTAGTTATGGAATAAATCATTTCTTCTATAATAAATATTAAAATATTCTTATAAATCCAGTTTAAATAACAATAACGATTGGCATTTCTTATTCCAAAATTTTAGTAATTGAATAAATAATTTCTCGAATAATAAATATTTAAAATATTCTCATAAATCCATTTTAAATAATTATAATGACTGACATTTCTTATTCCAAAGATCATAGTAATGGACTAGATAATTTCTCCAATATTAAATATTATAAATATTCTCATAAATCCAGTTTAAATAATAATAATTACTGGCAATTCTTATTATAAATGATTTCAGCAATAATAAATATTCAATATATTCTGACATTTCTTATTACAAAGATTTTAGTTATGGAATAAATAATTTTTCCTATAATAAATATTCAAAATATTCTCATAAATCCATTTTAAATAATAATAATGATTGAGATTTTTTATTCCAAAGATCATAGTAATGGACTAGATAATTTCTCCAATATTAAACATTGTAAATATTCTCATAAATCCAGTTTAAATAATAATAATTATTGGCAATTCTTATTATAAATAATTTCAGCAATAATAAATATTCAAAATATTCTGACATTTCTTATTCCAAAGATCTTAGTAATGGAATAAATAATTTCGCCCATAATAAATATTCAAAATATTCAAGTAAATCAAGTTTTAATAATAACAATGATTGACATTTCTTATTCCAAAGATCTTAGTTATGGAATAAATAATTTCTCCCATAATAAATATACAAAATATTCAAATAAATAGAGTTTAAATAATAATAATGATTGAAATTTCTTATTCCAAAGATCTTAGTTATGGAATAAATAATTTCTCCCATAATAAATATTCAAAATATTCAAATAAATCAAGTTTAAAGAAAATAAGTTAAAACTGGTGTGAATGACTAAGAACAAACAATCTTCTTGAAACACCATCAAAAATTTGTAAATGCGCTAGGCCTTTCAAAAGATCTGAGTCTTTCTTCGTCAGGCGCAAAAAAGGCGTCCTTCTACTATGTCTTGCCTCTGCTTTCATAGTAGAAGGACGTCTTTTTTGCGCCTGACGAAGAAAGACTCAGATCTTTTGAAAGGCCTAGCGCATTTACAATTTTTTTATGGTGTTTCAAGAAGATTGTTTGTTCTTAAATCAAGTTTAAATAATAATAATGATTGACATTTCTTATTCCAAACATCTTAGTTATGGAATAAATCATTTCTTCTATAATAAATATTTAAAATATTCTTATAAATCCAGTTTAAATAACAATAACGATTGGCATTTCTTATTCCAAAATTTTAGTAATTGAATAAATAATTTCTCGAATAATAAATATTTAAAATATTCTCATAAATCCATTTTAAATAATAATAATGACTGACATTTCTTATTCCAAAGATCATAGTAATGGACTAGATAATTTCTCAAATATTAAATATTATAAATATTCTCATAAATCCAGTTTAAATAATAATAATTACTGACAATTCTTATTATAAATAATTTCAGCAATAATAAATATTCAAAATAGTCTGACATTTCTTATTCCAAACATCTTAGTAATGGAATAAATAATTTCGCCCATAATAAATATTCAAAATATTCAAATAAATCAAGTTTAAATAATAGTAATGATTGTCATTTCTTATTCCAAAGATCTTAGTTATGGATTAAATAATTTTTCCTATAATAAATATTCAAAATATTCTCATAAATCCATTTTAAATAATAATAATGATTGAGATTTCTTATTCCAAAGATCATAGTAATGGACTTGATAATTTCTCCAATATTAAATATTATAAATATTCTCATAAATCCAGTTTAAATAATAATAATTATTGGCAATTCTTATTATAAATAATTTCAGCAATAATAAATATTCAAAATATTCTGAGATTTGTTATTCCAAAGATCTTAGTAATGGAATAAATAATTTCGCCCATAATAAATATTCAAAATATTCAAATAAATCAAGTTTAAATAATAATAATGATTGACATTTCTTATTCCAAACATCTTAGTTATGGAATAAATCATTTCTTCTATAATAAATATTAAAATATTCTTATAAATCCAGTTTAAATAACAATAACGATTGGCATTTCTTATTCCAAAATTTTAGTAATTGAATAAATAATTTCTCGAATAATAAATATTTAAAATATTCTCATAAATCCATTTTAAATAATTATAATGACTGACATTTCTTATTCCAAAGATCATAGTAATGGACTAGATAATTTCTCCAATATTAAATATTATAAATATTCTCATAAATCCAGTTTAAATAATAATAATTACTGGCAATTCTTATTATAAATGATTTCAGCAATAATAAATATTCAATATATTCTGACATTTCTTATTACAAAGATTTTAGTTATGGAATAAATAATTTTTCCTATAATAAATATTCAAAATATTCTCATAAATCCATTTTAAATAATAATAATGATTGAGATTTTTTATTCCAAAGATCATAGTAATGGACTAGATAATTTCTCCAATATTAAACATTGTAAATATTCTCATAAATCCAGTTTAAATAATAATAATTATTGGCAATTCTTATTATAAATAATTTCAGCAATAATAAATATTCAAAATATTCTGACATTTCTTATTCCAAAGATCTTAGTAATGGAATAAATAATTTCGCCCATAATAAATATTCAAAATATTCAAGTAAATCAAGTTTTAATAATAACAATGATTGACATTTCTTATTCCAAAGATCTTAGTTATGGAATAAATAATTTCTCCCATAATAAATATACAAAATATTCAAATAAATAGAGTTTAAATAATAATAATGATTGAAATTTCTTATTCCAAAGATCTTAGTTATGGAATAAATAATTTCTCCCATAATAAATATTCAAAATATTCAAATAAATCAAGTTTAAAGAAAATAAGTTAAAACTGGTGTGAATGACTAAGAACAAACAATCTTCTTGAAACACCATCAAAAATTTGTAAATGCGCTAGGCCTTTCAAAAGATCTGAGTCTTTCTTCGTCAGGCGCAAAAAAGGCGTCCTTCTACTATGTCTTGCCTCTGCTTTCATAGTAGAAGGACGTCTTTTTTGCGCCTGACGAAGAAAGACTCAGATCTTTTGAAAGGCCTAGCGCATTTACAATTTTTTTATGGTGTTTCAAGAAGATTGTTTGTTCTTAAATCAAGTTTAAATAATAATAATGATTGACATTTCTTATTACATAGATTTTAGTTACGGAATAAATAATTTTTCCTATAATAAATATTCAAAATATTCAATTAAATCAAGTTTAAATAATAATAATGATTGACATTTCTTATTCCAAAGATCATAGTAATGGACTAGATAATTTCTCCAACATTAAATATTATAAATATTCTCATAAATCCAGTTTAAATAAAAGTAATTATTGGCAATTCTTATTATAAATAATTTCAGCAATAATAAATATTTAAAATATTCTGACATTTCTTATTCCAAAGATCTTAGTAATGGAATAAATAATTTCGCCCATAATAAATATTCAAAATATTCAAGTAAATCAAGTTTAAATAATAATAATGATTGACATTTCTTATTCCAAAGATCTTAGTTATGGAATAAATAATTTTTCCTATAATAAATATTTAATATATTCTCATAAATCCATTTTAAATAATAATAATGACTGACATTTCTTATTCCAAAGATCATAGTAATGGACTAGATAATTTCTCCAATATTAAATATTATAAATATTCTCATAAATCCAGTTTAAATAATAATAATTATTGGCAATTCTTATTATAAATAATTTCAGCAATAATAAATATTTAAAATATTCTGACATTTCTTATTCCAAAGATCTTAGTAATGGAATAAATAATTTCGCCCATAATAAATATTCAAAATATTCAAGTAAATCAAGTTTAAATAATAATAATGATTGACATTTCTTATTCCAAAGATCTTAGTTATGGAATAAATAATTTTTCCTATAATAAATATTTAATATATTCTCATAAATCCATTTTAAATAATAATAATGACTGACATTTCTTATTCCAAAGATCATAGTAATGGACTAGATAATTTCTCCAACATTAAATATTATAAATATTCTCATAAATCCAGTTTAAATAAAAGTAATTATTGGCAATTCTTATTATAAATTATTTCAGCAATAATAAATATTCAAAATATTCTGACATTTCTTATTCCAAAGATCTTAGTAATGGAATAAATAATTTCTCCCATAATAAATATTAAAAATATTCAAATAAATCAAGTTTAAATAATAATAATGATTGACATTTCTTATTCCAAAGATCTTAGTTATTGATTAAATAATTTTTCCTATAATAAATATTCAAAATATTCTCATAAATCCATTTTAAATAATAATAAATATTGACATTTCTTATTCCAAAGATCATAGTAATGGACTTGATAATTTCTCCAATATTAAACATTATAAATATTCTCATAAATCCAGTTTAAATAATAATAATTATTGGCAATTCTTATTATAAATAATTTCAGCAATAATAAATATTCAAAATGTTCTGACATTTCTTATTCCAAAGATCTTAGTAATGGAATAAATAATTTCGCCCATAATAAATATTCAAAATATTCAAGCAAATCACGTTTTAATAATAATAATGATTGACATTTCTTATTTCAAAGATCTTAGTTATGGAATAAATAATTTCTCCCATAATAAATATACAAAATATTCAAATAAATAGAGTTTAAATAATAATAATGATTGAAATTTCTTATTCCATAGATCTTAGTTATGGAATAAATAATTTCTCCCATAATAAATATTCAAAATATTCAAATAAATCAAGTTTAAATAATAATAATGATTGACATTTCTTATTCCAAAGATCTTAGTTATGGAATAAATAATTTTTCCTATAATAAATATTCAAAATATTCTCATAAATCCATTTTAAATAATAATAATGATTGAGATTTCTTATTCCAAAGATCATAGTAATGGTCTAGATTAATTTCTCCAATATTAAATATTATAAATATTCTCATAAATCCAGTTTAAATAATAAAAATTATTAGCAATTCTTATTATAAATAATTTCAGCAATAATAAATATTCAAAATATTCGGACATTTCTTATTCCAAAGATCTTAGTAATGGAATAAATAATTTCGCCCATAATAAATATTCAAAATATTCAAATAAATCAAGTTTAAATAATAATAATGATTGACATTTCTTATTCCAAAGATCTTAGTTATGGAATAAATAATTTCTCCCATAATAAATATACAAAATATTCAAATAAATAGAGTTTAAATAATAATAATGATGGACATTTCTTTTTCCAAAGATATTAGTAATGGAATAAATAATTTCTCCCATAATAAATATTCAAATAAATCAAGTTTAAATAATATTAATGATTGAAATTTCTTATTCCAAAGATCTTAGTTATGGAATAAATAATTTCACCCATAATAAATATTCAAAATATTCAAATAAATCAAGTTTAAATAATAATAATGATTGACATTTCTTATTCCAAAGATCTTAGTTATGGAATAAATAATTTTTCCTATAATAAATATTCAAAATATTCTCATAAATCCATTTTAAATAATAATAATGATTGACATTTCTTATTCACAAGATCTTAGTAATCGACTAGATGATTTCTCCAACAATAAATATTATAAATATTCTCATAAATCCAGTTTAAATAATAATAATAATTGGCAATTCTTATTATGAATAATTTCAGCAATAATAAATATTCAAAATATTCTGACATTTCTTATTCCAAAGATCTTAGTAATGGAATAAATAATTTCTCCCATAATAAATATTCAAAATATTCAAATAAATCAAGTTTAAATAATAATAATGATTGACATTTCTTAGTCCAAAGATCTTAGTTATGGATTAAATAATTTTTCCTATAATAAATATTCAAAATATTCTCATAAATCCATTTTAAATAATAATAATGATTGACATTTCTTATTCCAAAGATCACAGTAATGGACTAGATAATTTCTTCAATATTAAATATTATAAATATTCTCATAAATCCAGTTTAAATAATAATAATTATTGGCAATTCTTATTATAAATAATTTCAGTAATAATAAATATTCAAAATATTCTGACATTTCTTATTCCAAAGATCTTAGTAATGGAATAAATAATTTCGCCCATAATAAATATTAAAAATATTCAAATAAGTCAAGTTTAAATAATAATAATGATTGACATTTCTTATTCCAAAGATCTTAGTTATGGAATAAATAATTTTTCCTATAATAAATATTTAAAATATTCTCATAAATCCATTTTAAATAATAATAATGACTGACATTTCTTATTACAAAGATCATAGTAATGGACTAGATAATTTCTCCTATATTAAATATTATAAATATTCTCATAAATCCAGTTTAAATAATAATAATCACTGGCAATTCTTATTATAAATAATTTCAGCAATAATAAATATTCAAAATATTCTGACATTTCTTATTCCAAAGATCTTAGTAATGGAATAAATAATTTCGCCCATAATAAATATTCAAAATATTCAAGTAAATCAAGTTTTAATAATTATAATGATTGACATTTCTTATTCCAAAGATCTTAGTTATGGAATAAATAATTTTTCCTATAATATTTATTCAAAATATTCTCATAAATCCACTTTAAATAATAATAATGATTGACATTTCTTATTCACAAGATCTTAGTAATCGACTAGATAATTTCTCCAATAATAAATATTATAAATATTCTCTTAAATCCAGTTTAAATAATAATAATAATTGGCAATTCTTACTATAAATAAATTCAGCAATAATAAATATTCAAAATATTCTGACATTTCTTATTCCAAAGATCTTAGTAATGGAATAAATAATTTCTATAGTAACAGATATTGTAAATATTCTCATAAATCCAGTTAAAAAAATAATAATAATGTTTGACATTTCTAATGCCAAAGAATAAATAATTTCTCCCATAATAAGTATACAAAATATTCTCATATATCCAGTTTAAATAATAATAATGATTTACATTTCTTATTCCAAATATCTTATTTATAGAATAAATAACTTCCCCCATAATAAATACTCAAATAAATCAAGTTTAAATAATAATAATGATTGACATTTCTTATTCCAAAGATCTTAGTTATGGAATAAATAATTTTTCCTATAATAAATATTCAAAATATTCTCATAAATCCATTTTAAATAATAATAATGATTGACATTTCTTATTCCAAAGATCTTAGTTATGGATTAAATAATTTTTCCTATAATAAATATTCAAAATATTCTCATAAATCCATTTTAAATAATAATAATGATTGACATTTCTTATTCCAAAGATCATAGTAATGGACTAGATAATTTCTCCAATATTAAACATTGTAAATATTCTCATAAATCCAGTTTAAATAATAATAATTATTGGCAATTCTTATTATAAATAATTTCAGCAATAATAAATATTCAAAATATTCTGAAATTTCTTATTCCAAAGATCTTAGTAATGGAATAAATAACTTCGCCCATAATAAATATTCAAAATATTCAAGTAAATCAAGTTTTAATAATAATAATGATTGACATTTCTTATTCCAAAGATCTTAGTTATGGAATAAATAATTTCTCCCATAATAAATATACAAAATATTCAAATAAATAGAGTTTAAATAATAATAATGATTGAAATTTCTTATTCCAAAGATCTTAGTTATGGAATAAATAATTTCTCCCATAATAAATATTCAAAATATTCAAATAAATCAAGTTTAAATAATAATAATGATTGACATTTCTTATTCCAAAGATCTTAGTTATGGAATAAATAATTTTTCCTATAATAAATATTCAAAATATTCTCATAAATCCATTTTAAATAATAATAATGATTGAGATTTCTTATTCCAAAGATCATAGTAATGGTCTAGATTAATTTCTCCAATATTAAATATTATAAATATTCTCATAAATCCAGTTTAAATAATAAAAATTATTAGCAATTCTTATTATAAATAATTTCAGCAATAATAAATATTCAAAATATTCGGACATTTCTTATTCCAAAGATCTTAGTAATGGAATAAATAATTTCTCCCATAATAAATATTCAAAATATTCAAATAAATCAAGTTTAAATAATAATAATGATTGAAATTTCTGATTCCAAAGATCTTAGTTATGGAATAAATAATTTCTTCCATAATATATATTCAAAATATTCAAATAAATCAAGTTTAAATAATAATAATGATTGACATTTCTTAGTCCAAAGATCTTAGTTATGGATTAAATAATTTTTCCTATAATAAATATTCAAAATATTCTCATAAATCCATTTTAAATAATAATAATGATTGACATTTCTTATTCCAAAGATCACAGTAATGGACTAGATAATTTCTTCAATATTAAATATTATAAATATTCTCATAAATCCAGTTTAAATAATAATAATTATTGGCAATTCTTATTATAAATAATTTCAGCAATAATAAATATTCAAAATATTCTGACATTTCTTATTCCAAAGATCTTAGTAATGGAATAAATAATTTCGCCCATAATAAATATTCAAAATATTCAAGTAAATCAAGTTTTAATAATAATAATGATTGACATTTCTTATTCCAAAGATCTTAGTTATGGAATAAATAATTTTTCCTATAATAATTATTCAAAATATTCTCATAAATCCACTTTAAATAATAATAATGATTGACATTTCTTATTCACAAGATCTTAGTAATCGACTAGATAATTTCTCCAATAATAAATATTATAAATATTCTCTTAAATCCAGTTTAAATAATAATAATAATTGGCAATTCTTACTATAAATAAATTCAGCAATAATAAATATTCAAAATATTCTGACATTTCTTATTCCAAAGATCTTAGTAATGGAATAAATAATTTCTATAGTAACAGATATTGTAAATATTCTCATAAATCCAGTTAAAAAAATAATAATAATGTTTGACATTTCTAATGCCAAAGAATAAATAATTTCTCCCATAATAAATATACAAAATATTCTCATATATCCAGTTTAAATAATAATAATGATTTACATTTCTTATTCCAAATATCTTATTTATAGAATAAATAACTTCCCCCATAATAAATACTCAAATAAATCAAGTTTAAATAATAATAATGATTGACATTTCTTATTCCAAAGATCTTAGTTATGGAATAAATAATTTTTCCTATAATAAATATTCAAAATATTCTCATAAATCAATTTTAAATAATAATAATGATTGACATTTCTTATTCCAAAGATCTTAGTTATGGATTAAATAATTTTTCCTATAATAAATATTCAAAATATTCTCATAAATCCATTTTAAATAATAATAATGATTGACATTTCTTATTCCAAAGATCATAGTAATGGACTAGATAATTTCTCCAATATTAAACATTGTAAATATTCTCATAAATCCAGTTTAAATAATAATAATTATTGGCAATTCTTATTATAAATAATTTCAGCAATAATAAATATTCAAAATATTCTGACATTTCTTATTCCAAAGATCTTAGTAATGGAATAAATAATTTCGCCCATAATAAATATTCAAAATATTCAAGTAAATCAAGTTTTAATAATAACAATGATTGACATTTCTTATTCCAAAGATCTTAGTTATGGAATAAATAATTTCTCCCATAATAAATATACAAAATATTCAAATAAATAGAGTTTAAATAATAATAATGATTGAAATTTCTTATTCCAAAGATCTTAGTTATGGAATAAATAATTTCTCCCATAATAAATATTCAAAATATTCAAATAAATCAAGTTTAAATAATAATAATGATTGACATTCCTTATTCCAAAGATCATAGTAATGGACTAGATAATTTCTCCAATATTAAATATTATAAATATTCTCATAAATCCAGTTTAAATAATAATAATTATTGGCAATTCTTATTATAAATAATTTCAGCAATAATAAATATTTAAAATATTCGGACATTTCTTATTCCAAAGATCTTAGTAATGGAATAAATAATTTCGCCCATAATAAATATTCAAAATATTCAAGTAAATCAAGTTTTAATAATAATAATGATTGACATTTCTTATTCCAAAGATCTTAGTTATGGAATAAATAATTTCTCCCAAAATAAATATTCAAAATATTCAATTAAATCAAGTTTAAGTAATAATAATGATTGACATTTCTTATTCCAAAGATCTTAGTTATGGAATAAATAATTTTTCCTATAATAAATATTCAAAATATTCAATTAAATCCATTTGAAATAATTTTAATGATTGAGATTTCTTATTCTAAAGATCATAGTAATGGACTAGATAATTTCTCCAATATTAAATATTATAAATATTCTCATAAATCCAGTTTAAATAATAATAATTATTGGCAATTCTTGTTATAAATAATTTCAGCAATAATAAATATTCAAAATATTCTGAGATTTGTTATTCCAAAGATCTTAGTAATGGAATAAATAATTTCGCCCATAATAAATATTCAAAATATTCAAATAAATCAAGTTTAAATAATAATAATGATTGACATTTCTTATTCCAAACATCTTAGTTATGGAATAAATCATTTCTTCTATAATAAATATTTAAAATATTCTTATAAATCCAGTTTAAATAACAATAACGATTGGCATTTCTTATTCCAAAATTTTAGTAATTGAATAAATAATTTCCCGAATAATAAATATTCAAAATATTCTCATAAATCCAGTTTAAATAATAATAATGATGGACATTTCTTTTTCCAAAGATCTTAGTAATGGAATAAATAATTTCGCCCATAATAAATATTCAAAATATTCAAGTAAATCAAGTTTTAATAATAACAATGATTGACATTTCTTATTCCAAAGATCTTAGTTATGGAATAAATAATTTCTCCCATAATAAATATACAAAATATTCAAATAAATAGAGTTTAAATAATAATAATGATTGAAATTTCTTATTCCAGAGATCTTAGTTATGGAATAAATAATTTCTCCCATAATAAATATTCAAAATATTCAAATAAATCAAGTTTAAATAATAATAATGATTGACATTTCTTATTCCAAAGATCTTAGTTATGGAATAAATAATTTTTCCTATAATAAATATTCAAAATATTCTCATAAATCCATTTTAAATAATAATAATGATTGACATTTCTTATTCACAAGATCTTAGTAATCGACTAGATGATTTCTCCAACAATAAATATTATAAATATTCTCATAAATCCAGTTTAAATAATAATAATAATTGGCAATTCTTATTATGAATAATTTCAGCAATAATAAATATTCAAAATATTCTGACATTTCTTATTCCAAAGATCTTAGTAATGGAATAAATAATTTCTCCCATAATAAATATTCAAAATATTCAAATAAATCAAGTTTAAATAATAATAATGATTGAAATTTCTGATTCCAAAGATCTTAGTTATGGAATAAATAATTTCTTCCATAATATATATTCAAAATATTCAAATAAATCAAGTTTAAATAATAATAATGATTGACATTTCTTAGTCCAAAGATCTTAGTTATGGATTAAATAATTTTTCCTATAATAAATATTCAAAATATTCTCATAAATCCATTTTAAATAATAATAATGATTGACATTTCTTATTCCAAAGATCACAGTAATGGACTAGATAATTTCTTCAATATTAAATATTATAAATATTCTCATAAATCCAGTTTAAATAATAATAATTATTGGCAATTCTTATTATAAATAATTTCAGTAATAATAAATATTCAAAATATTCTGACATTTCTTATTCCAAAGATCTTAGTAATGGAATAAATAATTTCGCCCATAATAAATATTAAAAATATTCAAATAAATCAAGTTTAAATAATAATAATGATTGACATTTCTTATTCCAAAGATCTTAGTTATGGAATAAAAAATTTTTCCTATAATAAATATTTAAAATATTCTCATAAATCCATTTTAAATAATAATAATGACTGACATTTCTTATTCCAAAGATCATAGTAATGGACTAGATAATTTCTCCTATATTAAATATTATAAATATTCTCATAAATCCAGTTTAAATAATAATAATCACTGGCAATTCTTATTATAAATAATTTCAGCAATAATAAATATTCAAAATATTCTGACATTTCTTATTCCAAAGATCTTAGTAATGGAATAAATAATTTCGCCCATAATAAATATTCAAAATATTCAAGTAAATCAAGTTTTAATAATAATAATGATTGACATTTCTTATTCCAAAGATCTTAGTTATGGAATAAATAATTTTTCCTATAATAATTATTCAAAATATTCTCATAAATCCACTTTAAATAATAATAATGATTGACATTTCTTATTCACAAGATCTTAGTAATCGACTAGATAATTTCTCCAATAATAAATATTATAAATATTCTCTTAAATCCAGTTTAAATAATAATAATAATTGGCAATTCTTACTATAAATAAATTCAGCAATAATAAATATTCAAAATATTCTGACATTTCTTATTCCAAAGATCTTAGTAATGGAATAAATAATTTCTATAGTAACAGATATTGTAAATATTCTCATAAATCCAGTTAAAAAAATAATAATAATGTTTGACATTTCTAATGCCAAAGAATAAATAATTTCTCCCATAATAAATATACAAAATATTCTCATATATCCAGTTTAAATAATAATAATGATTTACATTTCTTATTCCAAATATCTTATTTATAGAATAAATAACTTCCCCCATAATAAATACTCAAATAAATCAAGTTTAAATAATAATAATGATTGACATTTCTTATTCCAAAGATCTTAGTTATGGAATAAATAATTTTTCCTATAATAAATATTCAAAATATTCTCATAAATCAATTTTAAATAATAATAATGATTGACATTTCTTATTCCAAAGATCTTAGTTATGGATTAAATAATTTTTCCTATAATAAATATTCAAAATATTCTCATAAATCCATTTTAAATAATAATAATGATTGACATTTCTTATTCCAAAGATCATAGTAATGGACTAGATAATTTCTCCAATATTAAACATTGTAAATATTCTCATAAATCCAGTTTAAATAATAATAATTATTGGCAATTCTTATTATAAATAATTTCAGCAATAATAAATATTCAAAATATTCTGACATTTCTTATTCCAAAGATCTTAGTAATGGAATAAATAATTTCGCCCATAATAAATATTCAAAATATTCAAGTAAATCAAGTTTTAATAATAACAATGATTGACATTTCTTATTCCAAAGATCTTAGTTATGGAATAAATAATTTCTCCCATAATAAATATACAAAATATTCAAATAAATAGAGTTTAAATAATAATAATGATTGAAATTTCTTATTCCAAAGATCTTAGTTATGGAATAAATAATTTCTCCCATAATAAATATTCAAAATATTCAAATAAATCAAGTTTAAATAATAATAATGATTGACATTCCTTATTCCAAAGATCATAGTAATGGACTAGATAATTTCTCCAATATTAAATATTATAAATATTCTCATAAATCCAGTTTAAATAATAATAATTATTGGCAATTCTTATTATAAATAATTTCAGCAATAATAAATATTTAAAATATTCGGACATTTCTTATTCCAAAGATCTTAGTAATGGAATAAATAATTTCGCCCATAATAAATATTCAAAATATTCAAGTAAATCAAGTTTTAATAATAATAATGATTGACATTTCTTATTCCAAAGATCTTAGTTATGGAATAAATAATTTCTCCCAAAATAAATATTCAAAATATTCAATTAAATCAAGTTTAAGTAATAATAATGATTGACATTTCTTATTCCAAAGATCTTAGTTATGGAATAAATAATTTTTCCTATAATAAATATTCAAAATATTCAATTAAATCCATTTGAAATAATTTTAATGATTGAGATTTCTTATTCTAAAGATCATAGTAATGGACTAGATAATTTCTCCAATATTAAATATTATAAATATTCTCATAAATCCAGTTTAAATAATAATAATTATTGGCAATTCTTGTTATAAATAATTTCAGCAATAATAAATATTCAAAATATTCTGAGATTTGTTATTCCAAAGATCTTAGTAATGGAATAAATAATTTCGCCCATAATAAATATTCAAAATATTCAAATAAATCAAGTTTAAATAATAATAATGATTGACATTTCTTATTCCAAACATCTTAGTTATGGAATAAATCATTTCTTCTATAATAAATATTTAAAATATTCTTATAAATCCAGTTTAAATAACAATAACGATTGGCATTTCTTATTCCAAAATTTTAGTAATTGAATAAATAATTTCCCGAATAATAAATATTCAAAATATTCTCATAAATCCAGTTTAAATAATAATAATGATGGACATTTCTTTTTCCAAAGATCTTAGTAATGGAATAAATAATTTCTCCCATAATAAATATTCAAATAAATCAAGTTTAAATAATATTAATGATTGAAATTTCTTATTCCATTGATCTTAGTTATGGAATAAATAATTTCACCCATAATAAATATTAAAAATATTCAAATAAATCAAGTTTAATTAATAATAATGATTGACATTTCTTATTCCAAAGATCTTAGTTATGGAATAAATAATTTTTCCTATAATAAATATTCAAAATATTCTCATAAATCAATTTTAAATTATAATAATGATTGACATTTCTTATTCCAGGACTAGATAATTTCTCCAATATTAAATATTATAAATATTCTCATAAATTCAGTTTAAATAATAATAATGATTGGCAATTCTTATTATAAATAATTTCAGCAATAATAAATATTCAAAATATTCCGACATTTCTTATTCCAAAGATCTTAGTAATGGAATAAATTATTTCTATAGTAGCACATATTCAAAATATTCTCATAAATCCAGTTAAAAAAATAATAATAATGTTTGACATTTCTACTGCCAAAGAATAAATAATTTCTCCCATAATAAATATACAAAATATTCTCATATATCCAGTTTAAATAATAATAATGATATACATTTCTTATTACAAATATCTTAGTTATGGAATAAATAATTTTTCCTATAATAAATATTCAAAATATTCTCATAAATCCATTTTAAATAATAATAATGATTGACAATTCTTATTCACAAGATCTTAGTAATCGACTAGATGATTTCTCCAACAATAAATATTATAAATATTCTCATAAATCCAGTTTAAATAATAATAATAATTGGCAATTCTTATTATGAATAATTTCAGCAATAATAAATATTCAAAATATTCTGACATTTCTTATTCCAAAGATCTTAGTAATGGAATAAATAATTTCTCCCATAATAAATATTAAAAATATTCAAATAAATCAAGTTTAAATAATAATAATGATTGAAATTTCTTATTCCAAAGATCTTAGTTATGGAATAAATAATTTCTTCCATAATAAATATTCAAAATATTCAAATAAATCAAGTTTAAATAATAATAATGATTGACATTTCTTATTCCAAAGATCTTAGTTATGGTTTAAATAATTTTTCCTATAATAAATATTCAAAATATTCTCATAAATCCATTTTAAATAATAATAATGATTGACATTTCTTATTCCAAAGATCATAGTAATGGACTAGATAATTTCTCCAATATTAAATATTATAAATATTCTCATAAATCCAGTTTAAATAATAATAATTACTGGCAATTCTTATTATAAATAATTTCAGCAATAATAAATATTCAAAATATTCTGACATTTCTTATTCCAAAGATCTTAGTAATGGAATAAATAATTTCTATAGTAACAGATATTGTAAATATTCTCATAAATCCAGTTAAAAAAATAATAATAATGTTTGACATTTCTAATGCCAAAGAATAAATAATTTCTCCCATAATAAATATACAAAATATTCTCATATATCCAGTTTAAATAATAATAATGATTTACATTTCTTATTCCAAATATCTTATTTATAGAATAAATAATTTCCCCCATAATAAATACTCAAATAAATCAAGTTTAAATAATAATAATGATTGACATTTCTTATTCCAAAGATCTTAGTTATAGAATAAATAATTTCCCCCATAATAAATACTCAAATAAATCAAGTTTAAATAATAATAATGATTGACATTTCTTATTCCAAAGATCATAGTAATGGACTAGATAATTTCTCCAATATTAAATATTATAAATATTCTCATAAATCCAGTTTAAATAATAGTAATTATTGGCAATTCTTATTATAAATTATTTCAGACATAATAAATATTCAAAATATTCTGAGATTTCTTATTCCAAAGATCTTAGTAATGGAATAAATAATTTCTCCCATAATAAATATTCAAAATATTCAAATAAATCAAGTTTAAATAATAATAATGATTGAAATTTCTTATTCCAAAGATCTTAGTTAAGGAATAAATAATTTCTCCCATAATAAATATTCAAAATATTCAAATAAATCAAGTTTAAATAATAATAATGATTGACATTTCTTATTCCAAAGATCTTAGTTATGGATTAAATAATTTTTCCTATAATAAATATTCAAAATATTCTCATAAATCCATTTTAAATAATAATAATGATTGACATTTCTTATTCCAAAGATCATAGTAATGGACTAGATAATTTCTCCAATATTAAACATTGTAAATATTCTCATAAATCCAGTTTAAATAATAATAATTATTGGCAATTCTTATTATAAATAATTTCAGCAATAATAAATATTCAAAATATTCTGACATTTCTTATTCCAAAGATCTTAGTAATGGAATAAATAATTTCGCCCATAATAAATATTCAAAATATTCAAGTAAATCAAGTTTTAATAATAACAATGATTGACATTTCTTATTCCAAAGATCTTAGTTATGGAATAAATAATTTCTCCCATAATAAATATACAAAATATTCAAATAAATAGAGTTTAAATAATAATAATGATTGAAATTTCTTATTCCAGAGATCTTAGTTATGGAATAAATAATTTCTCCCATAATAAATATTCAAAATATTCAAATAAATCAAGTTTAAATAATAATAATGATTGACATTTCTTATTACAAAGATTTTAGTTATGGAATAAATAATTTTTCCTATAATAAATATTCAAAATATTCAATTAAATCAAGTTTAAATAATAATAATGATTGACATTTCTTATTCCAAAGATCATAGTAATGGACTAGATAATTTCTCCAATATTAAATATTATAAATATTCTCATAAATCCAGTTTAAATAATAATAATTATTGGCAATTCTTATTATAAATAATTTCAGCAATAATAAATATTTAAAATATTCGGACATTTCTTATTCCAAAGATCTTAGTAATGGAATAAATAATTTCGCCCATAATAAATATTCAAAATATTCAAGTAAATCAAGTTTTAATAATAATAATGATTGACATTTCTTATTCCAAAGATCTTAGTTATGGAATAAATAATTTCTCCCATAATAAATATTCAAAATATTCAATTAAATCAAGTTTAAGTAATAATAATGATTGACATTTCTTATTCCAAAGATCTTAGTTATGGAATAAATAATTTTTCCTATAATAAATATTCAAAATATTCAATTAAATCCATTTGAAATAATTTTAATGATTGAGATTTCTTATTCTAAAGATCATAGTAATGGACTAGATAATTTCTCCAATATTAAATATTATAAATATTCTCATAAATCCAGTTTAAATAATAATAATTATTGGCAATTCTTGTTATAAATAATTTCAGCAATAATAAATATTCAAAATATTCTGAGATTTGTTATTCCAAAGATCTTAGTAATGGAATAAATAATTTCGCCCATAATAAATATTCAAAATATTCAAATAAATCAAGTTTAAATAATAATAATGATTGACATTTCTTATTCCAAACATCTTAGTTATGGAATAAATCATTTCTTCTATAATAAATATTTAAAATATTCATATAAATCCAGTTTAAATAACAATAACGATTGGCATTTCTTATTCCAAAATTTTAGTAATTGAATAAATAATTTCCCGAATAATAAATATTCAAAATATTCTCATAAATCCAGTTTAAATAATAATAATGATGGACATTTCTTTTTCCAAAGATCTTAGTAATGGAATAAATAATTTCTCCCATAATAAATATTCAAATAAATCAAGTTTAAATAATATTAATGATTGAAATTTCTTATTCCATTGATCTTAGTTATGGAATAAATAATTTCACCCATAATAAATATTAAAAATATTCAAATAAATCAAGTTTAATTAATAATAATGATTGACATTTCTTATTCCAAAGATCTTAGTTATGGAATAAATAATTTTTCCTATAATAAATATTCAAAATATTCTCATAAATCAATTTTAAATTATAATAATGATTGACATTTCTTATTCCAGGACTAGATAATTTCTCCAATATTAAATATTATAAATATTCTCATAAATTCAGTTTAAATAATAATAATGATTGGCAATTCTTATTATAAATAATTTCAGCAATAATAAATATTCAAAATATTCCGACATTTCTTATTCCAAAGATCTTAGTAATGGAATAAATTATTTCTATAGTAGCACATATTCAAAATATTCTCATAAATCCAGTTAAAAAAATAATAATAATGTTTGACATTTCTACTGCCAAAGAATAAATAATTTCTCCCATAATAAATATACAAAATATTCTCATATATCCAGTTTAAATAATAATAATGATATACATTTCTTATTACAAATATCTTAGTTATGGAATAAATAATTTTTCCTATAATAAATATTCAAAATATTCTCATAAATCCATTTTAAATAATAATAATGATTGACAATTCTTATTCACAAGATCTTAGTAATCGACTAGATGATTTCTCCAACAATAAATATTATAAATATTCTCATAAATCCAGTTTAAATAATAATAATAATTGGCAATTCTTATTATGAATAATTTCAGCAATAATAAATATTCAAAATATTCTGACATTTCTTATTCCAAAGATCTTAGTAATGGAATAAATAATTTCTCCCATAATAAATATTCAAAATATTCAAATAAATCAAGTTTAAATAATAATAATGATTGAAATTTCTTATTCCAAAGATCTTAGTTATGGAATAAATAATTTCTTCCATAATAAATATTCAAAATATTCAAATAAATCAAGTTTAAATAATAATAATGATTGACATTTCTTATTCCAAAGATCTTAGTTATGGATTAAATAATTTTTCCTATAATAAATATTCAAAATATTCTCATAAATCCATTTTAAATAATAATAATGATTGACATTTCTTATTCCAAAGATCATAGTAATGGACTAGATAATTTCTCCAATATTAAATATTATAAATATTCTCATAAATCCAGTTTAAATAATAATAATTATTGGCAATTCTTATTATAAATAATTTCAGCAATAATAAATATTCAAAATATTCTGACATTTCTTATTCCAAAGATCTTAGTAATGGAATAAATAATTTCGCCCATAATAAATATTCAAAATATTCAAGTAAATCAAGTTTTAATAATAATAATGATTGACATTTCTTATTCCAAAGATCTTAGTTATGGAATAAATAATTTTTCCTATAATAATTATTCAAAATATTCTCATAAATCCACTTTAAATAATAATAATAATTGACATTTCTTATTCACAAGATCTTAGTAATCGACTAGATAATTTCTCCAATAATAAATATTATAAATATTCTCATAAATCTAGTTTAAATAATAATAATAATTGACAATTCTTATTATAAATAAATTCAGCAATAATAAATATTCAAAATATTCTGACATTTCTTATTCCAAAGATCTTAGTAATGGAATAAATAATTTCTATAGTAACAGATATTGTAAATATTCTCATAAATCCAGTTAAAAAAATAATAATAATGTTTGACATTTCTAATGCCAAAGAATAAATAATTTCTCCCATAATAAATATACAAAATATTCTCATATATCCAGTTTAAATAATAATAATGATTTACATTTCTTATTCCAAATATCTTATTTATAGAATAAATAATTTCCCCCATAATAAATACTCAAATAAATCAAGTTTAAATAATAATAATGATTGACATTTCTTATTCCAAAGATCTTAGTTATAGAATAAATATTTTCCCCCATAATAAATACTCAAATAAATCAAGTTTAAATAATAATAATGATTGACATTTCTTATTCCAAAGATCATAGTAATGGACTAGATAATTTCTCCAATATTAAATATTATAAATATTCTCATAAATCCAGTTTAAATAATAGTAATTATTGGCAATTCTTATTATAAATTATTTCAGACATAATAAATATTCAAAATATTCTGAGATTTCTTATTCCAAAGATCTTAGTAATGGAATAAATAATTTCTCCCATAATAAATATTCAAAATATTCAAATAAATCAAGTTTAAATAATAATAATGATTGAAATTTCTTATTCCAAAGATCTTAGTTAAGGAATAAATAATTTCTCCCATAATAAATATTCAAAATATTCAAATAAATCAAGTTTAAATAATAATAATGATTGACATTTCTTATTCCAAAGATCTTAGTTATGGATTAAATAATTTTTCCTATAATAAATATTCAAAATATTCTCATAAATCCATTTTAAATAATAATAATGATTGACATTTCTTATTCCAAAGATCATAGTAATGGACTAGATAATTTCTCCAATATTAAACATTGTAAATATTCTCATAAATCCAGTTTAAATAATAATAATTATTGGCAATTCTTATTATAAATAATTTCAGCAATAATAAATATTCAAAATATTCTGACATTTCTTATTCCAAAGATCTTAGTAATGGAATAAATAATTTCGCCCATAATAAATATTCAAAATATTCAAGTAAATCAAGTTTTAATAATAACAATGATTGACATTTCTTATTCCAAAGATCTTAGTTATGGAATAAATAATTTCTCCCATAATAAATATACAAAATATTCAAATAAATAGAGTTTAAATAATAATAATGATTGAAATTTCTTATTCCAGAGATCTTAGTTATGGAATAAATAATTTCTCCCATAATAAATATTCAAAATATTCAAATAAATCAAGTTTAAATAATAATAATGATTGACATTTCTTATTACAAAGATCTTAGTAATGGAATAAATAATTTCGCCCATAATAAATATTCAAAATATTCAAATAAATCAAGTTTAAATAATAATAATGATTGACATTTCTTATTCCAAACATCTTAGTTATGGAATAAATCATTTCTTCTATAATAAATATTTAAAATATTCTTATAAATCCAGTTTAAATAACAATAACGATTGGCATTTCTTATTCCAAAATTTTAGTAATTGAATAAATAATTTCTCGAATAATAAATATTCAAAATATTCTCATAAATCCACTTTAAATAATAATAATGATGGACATTTCTTTTTCCAAAGATCTTAGTAATGGAATAAATAATTTCTCCCATAATAAATATTCAAATAAATCAAGTTTAAATAATATTAATGATTGAAATTTCTTATTCCAAAGATCTTAGTTATGGAATAAATAATTTCACCCATAATAAATATTAAAAATATTCAAATAAATCAAGTTTAATTAATAATAATGATTGACATTTCTTATTCCAAAGATCTTAGTTATGGAATAAATAATTTTTCCTATAATAAATATTCAAAATATTCTCATAAATCAATTTTAAATTATAATAATGATTGACATTTCTTATTCCAGGACTAGATAATTTCTCCAATATTAAATATTATAAATATTCTCATAAATCCAGTTTAAATAATAATAATGATTGGCAATTCTTATTATAAATAATTTCAGCAATAATAAATATTCAAAATATTCTGACATTTCTTATTCCAAAGATCTTAGTAATGGAATAAATAATTTCTATAGTAGCATATATTCAAAATATTCTCATAAATCCAGTTAAAAAAATAATAATAATGTTTGATATTTCTACTGCCAAAGAATAAATAATTTCTCCCATAATAAATATACAAAATATTCTCATATATCCAGTTTAAATAATAATAATGATATACATTTCTTATTACAAATATCTTATTTATAGAATAAATAATTTCCCCCATAATAAATATCCAAAATTTTCAAATAAATCAAGTTTAAAAAATAATAATGATTGACATTTCTTATTCCAAAGTTCTTAGTTATGGAATAAATAATTTTTCCTATAATAAATATTCAAAATATTCTCATAAATCCATTTTAAATAATAATAATGATTGACATTTCTTATTCACAAGATCTTAGTAATCGACTAGATGATTTCTCCAACAATAAATATTATAAATATTCTCATAAATCCAGTTTAAATAATAATAATAATTGGCAATTCTTATTATGAATAATTTCAGCAATAATAAATAATCAAAATATTCTGACATTTCTTATTCCAAAGATCTTAGTAATGGAATAAATAATTTCTCCCATAATAAATATTCAAAATATTCAAATAAATCAAGTTTAAATAATAATAATGATTGACATTTCTTATTCCAAAGATCTTAGTTATGGATTAAATAATTTTTCCTATAATAAATATTCAAAATATTCTCATAAATCCATTTTAAATAATAATAATGATTGACATTTCTTATTCCAAAGATCATAGTAATGGACTAGATAATTTCTCCAATATTAAATATTATAAATATTCTCATAAATCCAGTTTAAATAATAATAATTACTGACAATTCTTATTATAAATAATTTCAGCAATAATAAATATTCAAAATAGTCTGACATTTCTTATTCCAAAGATCTTAGTAATGGAATAAATAATTTCGCCCATAATAAATATTCAAATTATTCAAATAAATCAAGTTTAAATAATAGTAATGATTGACATTTCTTATTCCAAAGATCTTAGTTATGGATTAAATAATTTTTCCTATAATAAATATTCAAAATATTCTCATAAATCCATTTTAAATAATAATAATGATTGAGATTTCTTATTCCAAAGATCATAGTAATGGACTATATAATTTCTCCAATATTAAATATTATAAATATTCTCATAAATCCAGTTTAAATAATAATAATTATTGGCAATTCTTATTATAAATAATTTCAGCAATAATAAATATTCAAAATATTCTGAGATTTGTTATTCCAAAGATCTTAGTAATGGAATAAATAATTTCGCCCATAATAAATATTCAAAATATTCAAATAAATCAAGTTTAAATAATAATAATGATTGACATTTCTTATTCCAAACATCTTAGTTATGGAATAAATCATTTCTTCTATAATAAATATTTAAAATATTCTTATAAATCCAGTTTAAATAACAATAACGATTAGCATTTCTTATTCCAAAATTTTAGTAATGGAATAAATAATTTCCCGAATAATAAATATTTAAAATATTCTCATAAATCCATTTTAAATAATAATAATGACTGACATTTCTTATTCCAAAGATCATAGTAATGGACTAGATAATTTCTCCAATATTAAATATTATAAATATTCTCATAAATCCAGTTTAAATAATAATAATTATTGGCAATTCTTATTATAAATAATTTCAGCAATAATAAATATTTAAAATATTCGGACATTTCTTATTCCAAAGATCTTAGTAATGGAATAAATAATTTCGCCCATAATAAATATTCAAAATATTCAAGTAAATCAAGTTTTAATAATAATAATGATTGACATTTCTTATTCCAAAGATCTTAGTTATGGAATAAATAATTTCTCTCATAATAAATATACAAAATATTCAAATAAATAGAGATTAAATAATAATAATGATTGAAATTTCTTATTCCAAAGATCTTAGTTATGGAATAAATAATTTCTCCCATAATAAATATTCAAAATATTCAAATAAATCAAGTTTAAATAATAATAATGATTGACATTTCTTATTCCAAAGATCTTAGTTATGGAATAAATAATTTTTCCTATAATAAATATTCAAAATATTCTCATAAATCCATTTTAAATAATAATAATGATTGAGATTTCTTATTCTAAAGATCATAGTAATGGACTAGATAATTTCTCCAATATTAAATATTATAAATATTCTCATAAATCCAGTTTAAATAATAATAATTATTGGCAATTCTTATTATAAATAATTTCAGCAATAATAAATATTCAAAATATTCTGAGATTTGTTATTCCAAAGATCTTAGTAATGGAATAAATAATTTCGCCCATAATAAATATTCAAAATATTCAAATAAATCAAGTTTAAATAATAATAATGATTGACATTTCTTATTCCAAACATCTTAGTTATGGAATAAATCATTTCTTCTATAATAAATATTTAAAATATTCTTATAAATCCAGTTTAAATAACAATAACGATTGGCATTTCTTATTCCAAAATTTTAGTAATTGAATAAATAATTTCTCGAATAATAAATATTCAAAATATTCTCATAAATCCACTTTAAATAATAATAATGATGGACATTTCTTTTTCCAAAGATCTTAGTAATGGAATAAATAATTTCTCCCATAATAAATATTCAAATAAATCAAGTTTAAATAATATTAATGATTGAAATTTCTTATTCCAAAGATCTTAGTTATGGAATAAATAATTTCACCCATAATAAATATTAAAAATATTCAAATAAATCAAGTTTAATTAATAATAATGATTGACATTTCTTATTCCAAAGATCTTAGTTATGGAATAAATAATTTTTCCTATAATAAATATTCAAAATATTCTCATAAATCAATTTTAAATTATAATAATGATTGACATTTCTTATTCCAGGACTAGATAATTTCTCCAATATTAAATATTATAAATATTCTCATAAATCCAGTTTAAATAATAATAATGATTGGCAATTCTTATTATAAATAATTTCAGCAATAATAAATATTCAAAATATTCTGACATTTCTTATTCCAAAGATCTTAGTAATGGAATAAATAATTTCTATAGTAGCATATATTCAAAATATTCTCATAAATCCAGTTAAAAAAATAATAATAATGTTTGATATTTCTACTGCCAAAGAATAAATAATTTCTCCCATAATAAATATACAAAATATTCTCATATATCCAGTTTAAATAATAATAATGATATACATTTCTTATTACAAATATCTTATTTATAGAATAAATAATTTCCCCCATAATAAATATCCAAAATTTTCAAATAAATCAAGTTTAAAAAATAATAATGATTGACATTTCTTATTCCAAAGTTCTTAGTTATGGAATAAATAATTTTTCCTATAATAAATATTCAAAATATTCTCATAAATCCATTTTAAATAATAATAATGATTGACATTTCTTATTCACAAGATCTTAGTAATCGACTAGATGATTTCTCCAACAATAAATATTATAAATATTCTCATAAATCCAGTTTAAATAATAATAATAATTGGCAATTCTTATTATGAATAATTTCAGCAATAATAAATAATCAAAATATTCTGACATTTCTTATTCCAAAGATCTTAGTAATGGAATAAATAATTTCTCCCATAATAAATATTCAAAATATTCAAATAAATCAAGTTTAAATAATAATAATGATTGACATTTCTTATTCCAAAGATCTTAGTTATGGATTAAATAATTTTTCCTATAATAAATATTCAAAATATTCTCATAAATCCATTTTAAATAATAATAATGATTGACATTTCTTATTCCAAAGATCATAGTAATGGACTAGATAATTTCTCCAATATTAAATATTATAAATATTCTCATAAATCCAGTTTAAATAATAATAATTACTGACAATTCTTATTATAAATAATTTCAGCAATAATAAATATTCAAAATAGTCTGACATTTCTTATTCCAAAGATCTTAGTAATGGAATAAATAATTTCGCCCATAATAAATATTCAAATTATTCAAATAAATCAAGTTTAAATAATAGTAATGATTGACATTTCTTATTCCAAAGATCTTAGTTATGGATTAAATAATTTTTCCTATAATAAATATTCAAAATATTCTCATAAATCCATTTTAAATAATAATAATGATTGAGATTTCTTATTCCAAAGATCATAGTAATGGACTATATAATTTCTCCAATATTAAATATTATAAATATTCTCATAAATCCAGTTTAAATAATAATAATTATTGGCAATTCTTATTATAAATAATTTCAGCAATAATAAATATTCAAAATATTCTGAGATTTGTTATTCCAAAGATCTTAGTAATGGAATAAATAATTTCGCCCATAATAAATATTCAAAATATTCAAATAAATCAAGTTTAAATAATAATAATGATTGACATTTCTTATTCCAAACATCTTAGTTATGGAATAAATCATTTCTTCTATAATAAATATTTAAAATATTCTTATAAATCCAGTTTAAATAACAATAACGATTAGCATTTCTTATTCCAAAATTTTAGTAATGGAATAAATAATTTCCCGAATAATAAATATTTAAAATATTCTCATAAATCCATTTTAAATAATAATAATGACTGACATTTCTTATTCCAAAGATCATAGTAATGGACTAGATAATTTCTCCAATATTAAATATTATAAATATTCTCATAAATCCAGTTTAAATAATAATAATTATTGGCAATTCTTATTATAAATAATTTCAGCAATAATAAATATTTAAAATATTCGGACATTTCTTATTCCAAAGATCTTAGTAATGGAATAAATAATTTCGCCCATAATAAATATTCAAAATATTCAAGTAAATCAAGTTTTAATAATAATAATGATTGACATTTCTTATTCCAAAGATCTTAGTTATGGAATAAATAATTTCTCTCATAATAAATATACAAAATATTCAAATAAATAGAGATTAAATAATAATAATGATTGAAATTTCTTATTCCAAAGATCTTAGTTATGGAATAAATAATTTCTCCCATAATAAATATTCAAAATATTCAAATAAATCAAGTTTAAATAATAATAATGATTGACATTTCTTATTCCAAAGATCTTAGTTATGGAATAAATAATTTTTCCTATAATAAATATTCAAAATATTCTCATAAATCCATTTTAAATAATAATAATGATTGAGATTTCTTATTCTAAAGATCATAGTAATGGACTAGATAATTTCTCCAATATTAAATATTATAAATATTCTCATAAATCCAGTTTAAATAATAATAATTATTGGCAATTCTTATTATAAATAATTTCAGCAATAATAAATATTCAAAATATTCTGAGATTTGTTATTCCAAAGATCTTAGTAATGGAATAAATAATTTCGCCCATAATAAATATTCAAAATATTCAAATAAATCAAGTTTAAATAATAATAATGATTGACATTTCTTATTCCAAACATCTTAGTTATGGAATAAATCATTTCTTCTATAATAAATATTTAAAATATTCTTATAAATCCAGTTTAAATAACAATAACGATTGGCATTTCTTATTCCAAAATTTTAGTAATTGAATAAATAATTTCTCGAATAATAAATATTCAAAATATTCTCATAAATCCACTTTAAATAATAATAATGATGGACATTTCTTTTTCCAAAGATCTTAGTAATGGAATAAATAATTTCTCCCATAATAAATATTCAAATAAATCAAGTTTAAATAATATTAATGATTGAAATTTCTTATTCCAAAGATCTTAGTTATGGAATAAATAATTTCACCCATAATAAATATTAAAAATATTCAAATAAATCAAGTTTAATTAATAATAATGATTGACATTTCTTATTCCAAAGATCTTAGTTATGGAATAAATAATTTTTCCTATAATAAATATTCAAAATATTCTCATAAATCAATTTTAAATTATAATAATGATTGACATTTCTTATTCCAGGACTAGATAATTTCTCCAATATTAAATATTATAAATATTCTCATAAATCCAGTTTAAATAATAATAATGATTGGCAATTCTTATTATAAATAATTTCAGCAATAATAAATATTCAAAATATTCTGACATTTCTTATTCCAAAGATCTTAGTAATGGAATAAATAATTTCTATAGTAGCATATATTCAAAATATTCTCATAAATCCAGTTAAAAAAATAATAATAATGTTTGATATTTCTACTGCCAAAGAATAAATAATTTCTCCCATAATAAATATACAAAATATTCTCATATATCCAGTTTAAATAATAATAATGATATACATTTCTTATTACAAATATCTTATTTATAGAATAAATAATTTCCCCCATAATAAATATCCAAAATTTTCAAATAAATCAAGTTTAAAAAATAATAATGATTGACATTTCTTATTCCAAAGTTCTTAGTTATGGAATAAATAATTTTTCCTATAATAAATATTCAAAATATTCTCATAAATCCATTTTAAATAATAATAATGATTGACATTTCTTATTCACAAGATCTTAGTAATCGACTAGATGATTTCTCCAACAATAAATATTATAAATATTCTCATAAATCCAGTTTAAATAATAATAATAATTGGCAATTCTTATTATGAATAATTTCAGCAATAATAAATAATCAAAATATTCTGACATTTCTTATTCCAAAGATCTTAGTAATGGAATAAATAATTTCTCCCATAATAAATATTCAAAATATTCAAATAAATCAAGTTTAAATAATAATAATGATTGACATTTCTTATTCCAAAGATCTTAGTTATGGATTAAATAATTTTTCCTATAATAAATATTCAAAATATTCTCATAAATCCATTTTAAATAATAATAATGATTGACATTTCTTATTCCAAAGATCATAGTAATGGACTAGATAATTTCTCCAATATTAAATATTATAAATATTCTCATAAATCCAGTTTAAATAATAATAATTACTGACAATTCTTATTATAAATAATTTCAGCAATAATAAATATTCAAAATAGTCTGACATTTCTTATTCCAAAGATCTTAGTAATGGAATAAATAATTTCGCCCATAATAAATATTCAAATTATTCAAATAAATCAAGTTTAAATAATAGTAATGATTGACATTTCTTATTCCAAAGATCTTAGTTATGGATTAAATAATTTTTCCTATAATAAATATTCAAAATATTCTCATAAATCCATTTTAAATAATAATAATGATTGAGATTTCTTATTCCAAAGATCATAGTAATGGACTATATAATTTCTCCAATATTAAATATTATAAATATTCTCATAAATCCAGTTTAAATAATAATAATTATTGGCAATTCTTATTATAAATAATTTCAGCAATAATAAATATTCAAAATATTCTGAGATTTGTTATTCCAAAGATCTTAGTAATGGAATAAATAATTTCGCCCATAATAAATATTCAAAATATTCAAATAAATCAAGTTTAAATAATAATAATGATTGACATTTCTTATTCCAAACATCTTAGTTATGGAATAAATCATTTCTTCTATAATAAATATTTAAAATATTCTTATAAATCCAGTTTAAATAACAATAACGATTAGCATTTCTTATTCCAAAATTTTAGTAATTGAATAAATAATTTCCCGAATAATAAATATTTAAAATATTCTCATAAATCCATTTTAAATAATAATAATGACTGACATTTCTTATTCCAAAGATCATAGTAATGGACTAGATAATTTCTCCAATATTAAATATTATAAATATTCTGATAAATCCAGTTTAAATAATAATAATTATTGGCAATTCTTATTATAAATAATTTCAGCAATAATAAATATTCAATATATTCTGACATTTCTTATTACAAAGATTTTAGTTATGGAATAAATAATTTTTCCTATAATAAATATTCAAAATATTCTCATAAATCCATTTTAAATAATAATAATGATTGAGATTTCTTATTCCAAAGATCATAGTAATAGACTAGATAATTTCTCCAATATTAAACATTGTAAATATTCTGATAAATCCAGTTTAAATAATAATAATTATTGGCAATTCTTATTATAAATAATTTCAGCAATAATAAATATTCAAAATATTCTGACATTTCTTATTCCAAAGATCTTAGTAATGGAATAAATAATTTCGCCCATAATAAATATTCAAAATATTCAAGTAAATCAAGTTTTAATAATAACAATGATTGACATTTCTTATTCCAAAGATCTTAGTTATGGAATAAATAATTTCTCCCATAATAAATATACAAAATATTCAAATAAATAGTGTTTAAATAATAATAATGATTGAAATTTCTTATTCCAAAGATCTTAGTTATGGAATAAATAATTTCTCCCATAATAAATATTCAAAATATTCAAATAAATCAAGTTTAAAGAAAATAAGTTAAAACTGGTGTGAATGACTAAGAACAAACAATCTTCTTGAAACACCATCAAAAATTTGTAAATGCGCTAGGCCTTTCAAAAGATCTGAGTCTTTCTTCGGCAGGCGCAAAAAAGACGTCCTTCTACTATGTCTTGCCTCTGCTTTCATAGTAGAAGGACGTCTTTTTGCGCCTGAGGAAGAAAGACTCAGATTTTTTGAAAGGCCTAGCGCATTTAGAAATTTTTGATGGTGTTTCAAGAAGATTGTTTGTTCTTAAATCAAGTTTAAATAATAAAAATGATTGACATTTCTTATTACAAAGATTTTAGTTACGGAATAAATAATTTTTCCTATAATAAATATTCAAAATATTCAATTAAATCAAGTTTAAATAATAATAATGATTGACATTTCTTATTCCAAAGATCATAGTAATGGACTAGATAATTTCTCCAATATTAAATATTATAAATATTCTCATAAATCCAGTTTAAATAATAATAATTATTGGCAATTCTTATTATAAATAATTTCAGCAATAATAAATATTTAAAATATTCTGACATTTCTTATTCCAAAGATCTTAGTAATGGAATAAATAATTTCGCCCATAATAAATATTCAAAATATTCAAGTAAATCAAGTTTAAATAATAATAATGATTGACATTTCTTATTCCAAAGATCTTAGTTATGGAATAAATAATTTTTCCTATAATAAATATTTAAAATATTCTCATAAATCCATTTTAAATAATAATAATGACTGACATTTCTTATTCCAAAGATCATAGTAATGGACTAGATAATTTCTCCAATATTAAATATTATAAATATTCTCATAAATCCAGTTTAAATAAAAGTAATTATTGGCAATTCTTATTATAAATTATTTCAGCAATAATAAATATTCAAAATATTCTGACATTTCTTATTCCAAAGAGGAATGGAATAAATAATTTCTCCCATAATAAATATTAAAAATATTCAAATAAATCAAGTTTAAATAATAATAATGATTGACATTTCTTATTCCAAAGATCTTAGTTATTGATTAAATAATTTTTCCTATAATAAATATTCAAAATATTCTCATAAATCCATTTTAAATAATAATAAATATTGACATTTCTTATTCCAAAGATCATAGTAATGGACTATATAATTTCTCCAATATTAAATATTATAAATATTCTCATAAATCCAGTTTAAATAATAATAATTATTGGCAATTCGTATTATAAATAATTTCAGCAATAATAAATATTCAAAATATTCTGAGATTTGTTATTCCGAAGATCTTAGTAATGGAATAAATAATTTCGCCCATAATAAATATTCAAAATATTCAAATAAATCAAGTTTAAATAATAATAATGATTGACATTTCTTATTCCAAACATCTTAGTTATGGAATAAATCATTTCTTCTATAATAAATATTTAAAATATTCTTATAAATCCAGTTTAAATAACAATAACGATTGGCATTTCTTATTCCAAAATTTTAGTAATTGAATAAATAATTTCCCGAATAATAAATATTTAAAATATTCTCATAAATCCATTTTAAATAATAATAATGACTGACATTTCTTATTCCAAAGATCATAGTAATGGACTAGATAATTTCTCCAATATTAAATATTATAAATATTCTCATAAATCCAGTTTAAATAATAATAATTACTGGCAATTCTTATTATAAATGATTTCAGCAATAATAAATATTCAATATATTCTGACATTTCTTATTACAAAGATTTTAGTTATGGAATAAATAATTTTTCCTATAATAAATATTCAAAATATTCTCATAAATCCATTTTAAATAATAATAATGATTGAGATTTCTTATTCCAAAGATCATAGTAATGGACTAGATAATTTCTCCAATATTAAACATTGTAAATATTCTGATAAATCCACTTTAAATAATAATAATTATTGGCAATTCTTATTATAAATAATTTCAGCAATAATAAATATTCAAAATATTCTGACATTTCTTATTCCAAAGATCTTAGTAATGGAATAAATAATTTCGCCCATAATAAATATTCAAAATATTCAAGTAAATCAAGTTTTAATATTATAAATATTCTCATAAATCCAGTTTAAATAATAATAATTATTGGCAATTCTTATTATAAATAATTTCAGCAATAATAAATATTCAAAATATTCTGAGATTTGTTATTCCAAAGATCTTAGTAATGGAATAAATAATTTCGCCCATAATAAATATTCAAAATATTCAAATAAATCAAGTTTAAATAATAATAATGATTGACATTTCTTATTCCAAACATCTTAGTTATGGAATAAATCATTTCTTCTATAATAAATATTTAAAATATTCTTATAAATCCAGTTTAAATAACAATAACGATTAGCATTTCTTATTCCAAAATTTTAGTAATTGAATAAATAATTTCCCGAATAATAAATATTTAAAATATTCTCATAAATCCATTTTAAATAATAATAATGACTGACATTTCTTATTCCAAAGATCATAGTAATGGACTAGATAATTTCTCCAATATTAAATATTATAAATATTCTGATAAATCCAGTTTAAATAATAATAATTATTGGCAATTCTTATTATAAATAATTTCAGCAATAATAAATATTCAATATATTCTGACATTTCTTATTACAAAGATTTTAGTTATGGAATAAATAATTTTTCCTATAATAAATATTCAAAATATTCTCATAAATCCATTTTAAATAATAATAATGATTGAGATTTCTTATTCCAAAGATCATAGTAATAGACTAGATAATTTCTCCAATATTAAACATTGTAAATATTCTGATAAATCCAGTTTAAATAATAATAATTATTGGCAATTCTTATTATAAATAATTTCAGCAATAATAAATATTCAAAATATTCTGACATTTCTTATTCCAAAGATCTTAGTAATGGAATAAATAATTTCGCCCATAATAAATATTCAAAATATTCAAGTAAATCAAGTTTTAATAATAACAATGATTGACATTTCTTATTCCAAAGATCTTAGTTATGGAATAAATAATTTCTCCCATAATAAATATACAAAATATTCAAATAAATAGTGTTTAAATAATAATAATGATTGAAATTTCTTATTCCAAAGATCTTAGTTATGGAATAAATAATTTCTCCCATAATAAATATTCAAAATATTCAAATAAATCAAGTTTAAAGAAAATAAGTTAAAACTGGTGTGAATGACTAAGAACAAACAATCTTCTTGAAACACCATCAAAAATTTGTAAATGCGCTAGGCCTTTCAAAAGATCTGAGTCTTTCTTCGGCAGGCGCAAAAAAGACGTCCTTCTACTATGTCTTGCCTCTGCTTTCATAGTAGAAGGACGTCTTTTTGCGCCTGAGGAAGAAAGACTCAGATTTTTTGAAAGGCCTAGCGCATTTAGAAATTTTTGATGGTGTTTCAAGAAGATTGTTTGTTCTTAAATCAAGTTTAAATAATAAAAATGATTGAAATTTCTTATTCCAAAGATCTTAGTTAAGGAATAAATAATTTCTCCCATAATAAATCTTCAAAATATTCAAATAAATCAAGTTTAAATAATAATAATGATTGAAATTTCTTATTCCAAAGATCTTAGTTAAGGAATAAATAATTTCTCCCATAATAAATATTCAAAATATTCAAATAAATCAAGTTTAAATGATAATAATGATTGACATTTCTTATTACAAAGATTTTAGTTACGGAATAAATAATTTTTCCTATAATAAATATTCAAAATATTCAATTAAATCAAGTTTAAATAATAATAATGATTGACATTTCTTATTCCAAAGATCATAGTAATGGACTAGATAATTTCTCCAATATTAAATATTATAAATATTCTCATAAATCCAGTTTAAATAATAATAATTATTGGCAATTCTTATTATAAATAATTTCAGCAATAATAAATATTTAAAATATTCTGACATTTCTTATTCCAAAGATCTTAGTAATGGAATAAATAATTTCGCCCATAATAAATATTCAAAATATTCAAGTAAATCAAGTTTAAATAATAATAATGATTGACATTTCTTATTCCAAAGATCTTAGTTATGGAATAAATAATTTTTCCTATAATAAATATTTAAAATATTCTCATAAATCCATTTTAAATAATAATAATGACTGACATTTCTTATTCCAAAGATCATAGTAATGGACTAGATAATTTCTCCAATATTAAATATTATAAATATTCTCATAAATCCAGTTTAAATAAAAGTAATTATTGGCAATTCTTATTATAAATTATTTCAGCAATAATAAATATTCAAAATATTCTGACATTTCTTATTCCAAAGATCTTAGTAATGGAATAAATAATTTCTCCCATAATAAATATTAAAAATATTCAAATAAATCAAGTTTAAATAATAATAATGATTGACATTTCTTATTCCAAAGATCTTAGTTATTGATTAAATAATTTTTCCTATAATAAATATTCAAAATATTCTCATAAATCCATTTTAAATAATAATAAATATTGACATTTCTTATTCCAAAGATCATAGTAATGGACTATATAATTTCTCCAATATTAAATATTATAAATATTCTCATAAATCCAGTTTAAATAATAATAATTATTGGCAATTCGTATTATAAATAATTTCAGCAATAATAAATATTCAAAATATTCTGAGATTTGTTATTCCGAAGATCTTAGCAATGGAATAAATAATTTCGCCCATAATAAATATTCAAAATATTCAAATAAATCAAGTTTAAATAATAATAATGATTGACATTTCTTATTCCAAACATCTTAGTTATGGAATAAATCATTTCTTCTATAATAAATATTTAAAATATTCTTATAAATCCAGTTTAAATAACAATAACGATTGGCATTTCTTATTCCAAAATTTTAGTAATTGAATAAATAATTTCCCGAATAATAAATATTTAAAATATTCTCATAAATCCATTTTAAATAATAATAATGACTGACATTTCTTATTCCAAAGATCATAGTAATGGACTAGATAATTTCTCCAATATTAAATATTATAAATATTCTCATAAATCCAGTTTAAATAATAATAATTACTGGCAATTCTTATTATAAATGATTTCAGCAATAATAAATATTCAATATATTCTGACATTTCTTATTACAAAGATTTTAGTTATGGAATAAATAATTTTTCCTATAATAAATATTCAAAATATTCTCATAAATCCATTTTAAATAATAATAATGATTGAGATTTCTTATTCCAAAGATCATAGTAATGGACTAGATAATTTCTCCAATATTAAACATTGTAAATATTCTGATAAATCCACTTTAAATAATAATAATTATTGGCAATTCTTATTATAAATAATTTCAGCAATAATAAATATTCAAAATATTCTGACATTTCTTATTCCAAAGATCTTAGTAATGGAATAAATAATTTCGCCCATAATAAATATTCAAAATATTCAAGTAAATCAAGTTTTAATAATAACAATGATTGACATTTCTTATTCCAAAGATCTTAGTTATGGAATAAATAATTTCTCCCATAATAAATATACAAAATATTCAAATAAATAGTGTTTAAATAATAATAATGATTGAAATTTCTTATTCCAAAGATCTTAGTTATGGAATAAATAATTTCTCCCATAATAAATATTCAAAATATTCAAATAAATCAAGTTTAAAGAAAATAAGTTAAAACTGGTGTGAATGACTAAGAACAAACAATCTTCTTGAAACACCATCAAAAATTTGTAAATGCGCTAGGCCTTTCAAAAGATCTGAGTCTTTCTTCGTCAGGCGCAAAAAAGACGTCCTTCTACTATGTCTTGCCTCTGCTTTCATAGTAGAAGGACGTCTTTTTGCGCCTGACGAAGAAAGACTCAGATCTTTTGAAAGGCCTAGCGCATTTAGAAATTTTTGATGGTGTTTCAAGAAGATTGTTTGTTCTTAAATCAAGTTTAAATAATAATAATGATTGACATTTCTTATTACAAAGATTTTAGTTACGGAATAAATAATTTTTCCTATAATAAATATTCAAAATATTCAATTAAATCAAGTTTAAATAATAATAATGATTGACATTTCTTATTCCAAAGATCATAGTAATGGACTAGATAATTTCTCCAATATTAAATATTATAAATATTCTCATAAATCCAGTTTAAATAATAATAATTATTGGCAATTCTTATTATAAATAATTTCAGCAATAATAAATATTTAAAATATTCTGACATTTCTTATTCCAAAGATCTTAGTAATGGAATAAATAATTTCGCCCATAATAAATATTCAAAATATTCAAGTAAATCAAGTTTAAATAATAATAATGATTGACATTTCTTATTCCAAAGATCTTAGTTATGGAATAAATAATTTTTCCTATAATAAATATTTAAAATATTCTCATAAATCCATTTTAAATAATAATAATGACTGACATTTCTTATTCCAAAGATCATAGTAATGGACTAGATAATTTCTCCAATATTAAATATTATAAATATTCTCATAAATCCAGTTTAAATAAAAGTAATTATTGGCAATTCTTATTATAAATTATTTCAGCAATAATAAATATTCAAAATATTCTGACATTTCTTATTCCAAAGATCTTAGTAATGGAATAAATAATTTCTCCCATAATAAATATTAAAAATATTCAAATAAATCAAGTTTAAATAATAATAATGATTGACATTTCTTATTCCAAAGATCTTAGTTATTGATTAAATAATTTTTCCTATAATAAATATTCAAAATATTCTCATAAATCCATTTTCAATAATAATAAATATTGACATTTCTTATTCCAAAGATCATAGTAATGGACTTGATAATTTCTCCAATATTAAACATTATAAATATTCTCATAAATCCAGTTTAAATAATAATAATTATTGGCAATTCTTATTATAAATAATTTCAGCAATAATAAATATTCAAAATATTCTGACATTTCTTATTCCAAAGATCTTAGTAATGGAATAAATAATTTCGCCCATAATAAATATTCAAAATATTCAAGTAAATCACGTTTTAATAATAATAATGATTGACATTTCTTATTCCAAAGATCTTAGTTATGGAATAAATAATTTCTCCCATAATAAATATACAAAATATTCAAATAAATAGAGTTTAAATAATAATAATGATTGAAATTTATTATTCCAAAGATCTTAGTTATGGAATAAATAATTTCTCCCATAATAAATATTCAAAATATTCAAATAAATCAAGTTTAAATAATAATAATGATTGACATTTCTTATTACAAAGATTTTAGTTATGGAATAAATAATTTTTCCTATAATAAATATTCAAAATATTCAATTAAATCAAGTTTAAATAATAATAATGATTGACATTTCTTATTCCAAAGATCATAGTAATGGACTAGATAATTTCTCCAAAATTAAATATTATAAATATTCTCATAAATCCAGTTTAAATAATAATAATTATTGGCAATTCTTATTATAAATAATTTCAGCAATAATAAATATTTAAAATATTCTGACATTTCTTATTCCAAAGATCTTAGTAATGGAATAAATAACTTCGCCCATAATAAATATTCAAAATATTCAAGTAAATTAAGTTTTAATAATAATAATGATTGAAATTTCTTATTCCAAAGATCTTAGTTATGGAATAAATAATTTTTCCCATAATAAATATTCAAAATATTCAAATAAATCAAGTTTAAATAATAATAATGATTGACATTTCTTATTCCAAAGATCTTAGTTATGGAATAAATAATTTTTCCTATAATAAATATTCAAAATATTCTCATAAATCCATTTTAAATAATAATAATGATTGAGATTTCTTATTCCAAAGATCATAGTAATGGTCTAGATAATTTCTCCAATATTAAATATTATAAATATTCTCATAAATCCAGTTTAAATAATGATAATTATTGGCAATTCTTATTATAAATAATTTCAGCAAAAATAAATATTCAAAATATTCTGAGATTTGTTATTCCAAAGATCTTAGTAATGGAATAAATAATTTCGCCCATAATAAATATTCAAAATATTCAAATAAATCAAGTTTAAATAATAATAATGATTGACATTTCTTATTCCAAACATCTTAGTTATGGAATAAATCATTTCTTCTATAATAAATATTTAAAATATTCTTATAAATCCAGTTTAAATAACAATAACGATTGGCATTTCTTATTCCAAAATTTTAGTAATTGAATAAATAATTTCCCGAATAATAAATATTCAAAATATTCTCATAAATCCAGTTTAAATAATAATAATGATGGACATTTCTTTTTCCAAAGATATTAGTAATGGAATAAATAATTTCTCCCATAATAAATATTCAAATAAATCAAGTTTAAATAATATTAATGATTGAAATTTCTTATTCCAAAGATCTTAGTTATGGAATAAATAATTTCACCCATAATAAATATTAAATATATTCAAATAAATCATGTTTAATTAATAATAATGATTGACATTTCTTATTCCAAAGATCTTAGTTATGGAATAAATAATTTTTCCTATAATAAATATTCAAAATATTCTCATATTCAATTTTAAATTATAATAATGATTGACATTTCTTATGCCAGGACTAGATAATTTCTCCAATATTAAATATTATAAATATTCTCATAAATTCAGTTTAAATAATAATAATGATTGGCAATTCTTATTATAAATAATTTCAGCAATAATAAATATTCAAAATATTCCGACATTTCTTATTCCAAAGATCTTAGTAATGGAATAAATTATTTCTATAGTAGCACATATTCAAAATATTCTCATAAATCCAGTTAAAAAAATAATAATAATGTTTGACATTTCTACTGCCAAAGAATAAATAATTTCTCCCATAATAAATATACAAAATATTCTCATATATCCAGTTTAAATAATAATAATGATATACATTTCTTATTACAAATATCTTATTTATAGAATGATTGACATTTCTTATTCACAAGATCTTAGTAATCGACTAGATGATTTCTCCAACAATAAATATTATAAATATTCTCATAAATCCAGTTTAAATAATAATAATAATTGGCAATTCTTATTATGAATAATTTCAGCAATAATAAATATTCAAAATATTCTGACATTTCTTATTCCAAAGATCTTAGTAATGGAATAAATAATTTCTCCCATAATAAATATTCAAAATATTCAAATAAATCAAGTTTAAATAATAATAATGATTGAAATTTCTTATTCCAAAGATCTTAGTTATGGAATAAATAATTTCTTCCATAATAAATATTCAAAATATTCAAATAAATCAAGTTTAAATAATAATAATGATTGACATTTCTTATTCCAAAGATCTTAGTTATGGATTAAATAATTTTTCCTATAATAAATATTCAAAATATTCTCATAAATCCATTTTAAATAATAATAATGATTGACATTTCTTATTCCAAAGATCATAGTAATGGACTAGATAATTTCTCCAATATTAAATATTATAAATATTCTCATAAATCCAGTTTAAATAATAATAATTATTGGCAATTCTTATTATAAATAATTTCAGCAATAATAAATATTCAAAATATTCTGACATTTCTTATTCCAAAGATCTTAGTAATGGAATAAATAATTTCGCCCATAATAAATATTCAAAATATTCAAGTAAATCAAGTTTTAATAATAATAATGATTGACATTTCTTATTCCAAAGATCTTAGTTATGGAATAAATAATTTTTCCTATAATAATTATTCAAAATATTCTCATAAATCCACTTTAAATAATAATAATGATTGACATTTCTTATTCACAAGATCTTAGTAATCGACTAGATAATTTCTCCAATAATAAATATTATAAATATTCTCATAAATCCAGTTTAAATAATAATAATAATTGGCAATTCTTACTATAAATAAATTCAGCAATAATAAATATTCAAAATATTCTAACATTTCTTATTCCAAAGATCTTAGTAATGGAATAAATAATTTCTATATTAACAGATATTGTAAATATTCTCATAAATCCAGTTATAAAAATAATAATAATGTTTGACATTTCTAATGCCAAAGAATAAATAATTTCTCCCATAATAAATATACAAAATATTCTCATATATCCAGTTTAAATAATAATAATGATTTACATTTCTTATTCCAAATATCTTATTTATAGAATAAATAATTTCCCCCATAATAAATACTCAAATAAATCAAGTTTAAATAATAATAAAGATTGACATTTCTTATTCCAAAGATCTTAGTTAAGGAATAAATAATTTCTCCCATAATAAATATTCAAAATATTCAAATAAATCAAGTTTAAATAATAATAATGATTGACATTTCTTATTCCAAAGATCTTAGTTATGGATTAAATAATTTTTCCTATAATAAATATTCAAAATATTCTCATAAATCCATTTTAAATAATAATAATGATTGACATTTCTTATTCCAAAGATCATAGTAATGGACTAGATAATTTCTCCAATATTAAACATTGTAAATATTCTCATAAATCCAGTTTAAATAATAATAATTATTGGCAATTCTTATTATAAATAATTTCAGCAATAATAAATATTCAAAATATTCTGACATTTCTTATTCCAAAGATCTTAGTAATGGAATAAATAATTTCGCCCATAATAAATATTCAAAATATTCAAGTAAATCAAGTTTTAATAATAACAATGATTGACATTTCTTATTCCAAAGATCTTAGTTATGGAATAAATAATTTCTCCCATAATAAATATACAAAATATTCAAATAAATAGAGTTTAAATAATAATAATGATTGAAATTTCTTATTCCAAAGATCTTAGTTATGGAATAAATAATTTCTCCCATAATAAATATTCAAAATATTCAAATAAATCAAGTTTAAATAATAATAATGATTGACATTTCTTATTACAAAGATTTTAGTTATGGAATAAATAATTTTTCCTATAATAAATATTCAAAATATTCAATTAAATCAAGTTTAAATAATAATAATGATTGACATTTCTTATTCCAAAGATCATAGTAATGGACTAGATTATTTCTCCAATATTAAATATTATAAATATTCTCATAAATCCAGTTTAAATAAAAATAATTATTGGCAATTCTTATTATAAATAATTTCAGCAATAATAAATATTTAAAATATTCGGACATTTCTTATTCCAAAGATCTTAGTAATGGAATAAATAATTTCGCCCATAATAAATATTCAAAATATTCAAGTAAATCAAGTTTTAATAATAATAATGATTGACATTTCTTATTCCAAAGATCTTAGTTATGGAATAAATAATTTCTCCCATAATAAATATTCAAAATATTCAAATAAATCAAGTTTAAATAATAATAATGATTGACATTTCTTATTCCAAAGATCTTAGTTATGGAATAAATATTTTTTCCTATAATAAATATTCAAAATATTCTCATAAATCCATTTTAAATAATAATAATGATTGAGATTTCTTATTCTAAAGATCATAGTAATGGACTAGATAATTTCTCCAATATAAAATATTATAAATATTCTCATAAATCCAGTTTAAATAATAATAATTATTGGCAATTCTTATTATAAATAATTTCAGCAATAATAAATATTCAAAATATTCTGAGATTTGTTATTCCAAAGATCTTAGTAATGGAATAAATAATTTCGCCCATAATAAATATTCAAAATATTCAAATAAATCAAGTTTAAATAATAATAATGATTGACATTTCTTATTCCAAACATCTTAGTTATGGAATAAATCATTTCTTCTATAATAAATATTTAAAATATTCTTATAAATCCAGTTTAAATAACAATAACGATTGGCATTTCTTATTCCAAAATTTTAGTAATTGAATAAATAATTTCTCGAATAATAAATATTCAAAATATTCTCATAAATCCAGTTTAAATAATAATAATGATGGACATTTCTTTTTCCAAAGATCTTAGTAATGGAATAAATAATTTCACCCATAATAAATATTAAAAATATTCAAATAAATCATGTTTAATTAATAATAATGATTGACATTTCTTATTCCAAAGATCTTAGTTATGGAATAAATAATTTTTCCTATAATAAATATCCAAAATATTCTCATAAATCAATTTTAAATTATAATAATGATTGACATTTCTTATTCCAGGACTAGATAATTTCTCCAATATTAAATATTATAAATATTCTCATAAATTCAGTTTAAATAATAATAATGATTGGCAATTCTTATTATAAATAATTTCAGCAATAATAAATATTCAAAATATTCCGACATTTCTTATTCCAAAGATCTTAGTAATGGAATAAATTATTTCTATAGTAGCACATATTCAAAATATTCTCATAAATCCAGTTAAAAAAATAATAATAATGTTTGACATTTCTACTGCCAAAGAATACATAATTTCTCCCATAATAAATATACAAAATATTCTCATATATCCAGTTTAAATAATAATAATGATATACATTTCTTATTACAAATATCTTATTTATAGAATGATTGACATTTCTTATTCACAAGATCTTAGTAATCGACTAGATGATTTCTCCAACAATAAATATTATAAATATTCTCATAAATCCAGTTTAAATAATAATAATAATTGGCAATTCTTATTATGAATAATTTCAGCAATAATAAATATTCAAAATATTCTGACATTTCTTATTCCAAAGATCTTAGTAATGCAATAAATAATTTCTCCCATAATAAATATTCAAAATATTCAAATAAATCAAGTTTAAATAATAATAATGATTGAAATTTCTTATTCCAAAGATCTTAGTTATGGAATAAATAATTTCTTCCATAATAAATATTCAAAATATTCAAATAAATCAAGTTTAAATAATAATAATGATTGACATTTCTTATTCCAAAGATCATAGTAATGGACTAGATAATTTCTCCAATATTAAATATTATAAATATTCTCATAAATCCAGTTTAAATAATAATAATTATTGGCAATTCTTATTATAAATAATTTCAGCAATAATAAATATTCAAAATATTCTGACATTTCTTATTACAAAGATCTTAGTAATGGAATAAATAATTTCGCCCATAATAAATATTCAAAATATTCAAGTAAATCAAGTTTTAATAATAATAATTATTGACATTTCTTATTCCAAAGATCGTAGTTATGGAATAAATAATTTTTCCTATAATAATTATTCAAAATATTCTCATAAATCCACTTTAAATAATAATAATGATTGACATTTCTTATTCACAAGATCTTAGTAATCGACTAGATAATTTCTCCAATAATAAATATTATAAATATTCTCATAAATCCAGTTTAAATAATAATAATAATTGGCAATTCTTACTATAAATAAATTCAGCAATAATAAATATTCAAAATATTCTAACATTTCTTATTCCAAAGATCTTAGTAATGGAATAAATAATTTCTCCCATAATAAATCTTCAAAATATTCAAATAAATCAAGTTTAAATAATAATAATGATTGAAATTTCTTATTCCAAAGATCTTAGTTAAGGAATAAATAATTTCTCCCATAATAAATATTCAAAATATTCAAATAAATCAAGTTTAAATGATAATAATGATTGACATTTCTTATTCCAAAGATCTTAGTTATGGATTAAATAATTTTTCCTATAATAAATATTCAAAATATTCTCATAAATCCATTTTAAATAATAATAATGATTGACATTTCTTATTCCAAAGATCATAGTAATGGACTAGATAATTTCTCCAATATTAATCATTGTAAATATTCTCATAAATCCAGTTTAAATAATAATAATTATTGGCAATTCTTATTATAAATAATTTCAGCAATAATAAATATTCAAAATATTCTGACATTTCTTATTCCAAAGATCTTAGTAATGGAATAAATAATTTCGCCCATAATAAATATTCAAAATATTCAAGTAAATCAAGTTTTAATAATAACAATGATTGACATTTCTTATTCCAAAGATCTTAGTTATGGAATAAATAATTTCTCCCATAATAAATATACAAAATATTCAAATAAATAGAGTTTAAATAATAATAATGATTGAAATTTCTTATTCCAAAGATCTTAGTTATGGAATAAATAATTTCTCCCATAATAAATATTCAAAATATTCAAATAAATCAAGTTTAAATAATAATAATGATTGACATTTCTTATTACAAAGATTTTAGTTATGGAATAAATAATTTTTCCTATAATAAATATTCAAAATATTCAATTAAATCAAGTTTAAATAATAATAATGATTGACATTTCTTATTCCAAAGATCATAGTAATGGACTAGATTATTTCTCCAATATTAAATATTATAAATATTCTCATAAATCCAGTTTAAATAAAAATAATTATTGGAAATTCTTATTATAAATAATTTCAGCAATAATAAATATTTAAAATATTCGGACATTTCTTATTCCAAAGATCTTAGTAATGGAATAAATAATTTCGCCCATAATAAATATTCAAAATATTCAAGTAAATCAAGTTTTAATAATAATAATGATTGACATTTCTTATTCCAAAGATCTTAGTTATGGAATAAATAATTTCTCCCATAATAAATATTCAAAATATTCAAATAAATCAAGTTTAAATAATAATAATGATTGACATTTCTTATTCCAAAGATCTTAGTTATGGAATAAATAATTTTTCCTATAATAAATATTCAAAATATTCTCATAAATCCATTTTAAATAATAATAATGATTGAGATTTCTTATTCTAAAGATCATAGTAATGGACTAGATAATTTCTCCAATATAAAATATTATAAATATTCTCATAAATCCAGTTTAAATAATAATAATTATTGGCAATTCTTATTATAAATAATTTCAGCAATAATAAATATTCAAAATATTCTGAGATTTGTTATTCCAAAGATCTTAGTAATGGAATAAATAATTTCGCCCATAATAAATATTCAAAATATTCAAATAAATCAAGTTTAAATAATAATAATGATTGACATTTCTTATTCCAAACATCTTAGTTATGGAATAAATCATTTCTTCTATAATAAATATTTAAAATATTCTTATAAATCCAGTTTAAATAACAATAACGATTGGCATTTCTTATTCCAAAATTTTAGTAATTGAATAAATAATTTCTCGAATAATAAATATTCAAAATATTCTCATAAATCCAGTTTAAATAATAATAATGATGGACATTTCTTTTTCCAAAGATCTTAGTAATGGAATAAATAATTTCACCCATAATAAATATTAAAAATATTCAAATAAATCATGTTTAATTAATAATAATGATTGACATTTCTTATTCCAAAGATCTTAGTTATGGAATAAATAATTTTTCCTATAATAAATATCCAAAATATTCTCATAAATCAATTTTAAATTATAATAATGATTGACATTTCTTATTCCAGGACTAGATAATTTCTCCAATATTAAATATTATAAATATTCTCATAAATTCAGTTTAAATAATAATAATGATTGGCAATTCTTATTATAAATAATTTCAGCAATAATAAATATTCAAAATATTCCGACATTTCTTATTCCAAAGATCTTAGTAATGGAATAAATTATTTCTATAGTAGCACATATTCAAAATATTCTCATAAATCCAGTTAAAAAAATAATAATAATGTTTGACATTTCTACTGCCAAAGAATACATAATTTCTCCCATAATAAATATACAAAATATTCTCATATATCCAGTTTAAATAATAATAATGATATACATTTCTTATTACAAATATCTTATTTATAGAATGATTGACATTTCTTATTCACAAGATCTTAGTAATCGACTAGATGATTTCTCCAACAATAAATATTATAAATATTCTCATAAATCCAGTTTAAATAATAATAATAATTGGCAATTCTTATTATGAATAATTTCAGCAATAATAAATATTCAAAATATTCTGACATTTCTTATTCCAAAGATCTTAGTAATGGAATAAATAATTTCTCCCATAATAAATATTCAAAATATTCAAATAAATCAAGTTTAAATAATAATAATGATTGAAATTTCTTATTCCAAAGATCTTAGTTATGGAATAAATAATTTCTTCCATAATAAATATTCAAAATATTCAAATAAATCAAGTTTAAATAATAATAATGATTGACATTTCTTATTCCAAAGATCATAGTAATGGACTAGATAATTTCTCCAATATTAAATATTATAAATATTCTCATAAATCCAGTTTAAATAATAATAATTATTGGCAATTCTTATTATAAATAATTTCAGCAATAATAAATATTCAAAATATTCTGACATTTCTTATTACAAAGATCTTAGTAATGGAATAAATAATTTCGCCCATAATAAATATTCAAAATATTCAAGTAAATCAAGTTTTAATAATAATAATTATTGACATTTCTTATTCCAAAGATCGTAGTTATGGAATAAATAATTTTTCCTATAATAATTATTCAAAATATTCTCATAAATCCACTTTAAATAATAATAATGATTGACATTTCTTATTCACAAGATCTTAGTAATCGACTAGATAATTTCTCCAATAATAAATATTATAAATATTCTCATAAATCCAGTTTAAATAATAATAATAATTGGCAATTCTTACTATAAATAAATTCAGCAATAATAAATATTCAAAATATTCTAACATTTCTTATTCCAAAGATCTTAGTAATGGAATAAATAATTTCTCCCATAATAAATCTTCAAAATATTCAAATAAATCAAGTTTAAATAATAATAATGATTGAAATTTCTTATTCCAAAGATCTTAGTTAAGGAATAAATAATTTCTCCCATAATAAATATTCAAAATATTCAAATAAATCAAGTTTAAATGATAATAATGATTGACATTTCTTATTCCAAAGATCTTAGTTATGGATTAAATAATTTTTCCTATAATAAATATTCAAAATATTCTCATAAATCCATTTTAAATAATAATAATGATTGACATTTCTTATTCCAAAGATCATAGTAATGGACTAGATAATTTCTCCAATATTAATCATTGTAAATATTCTCATAAATCCAGTTTAAATAATAATAATTATTGGCAATTCTTATTATAAATAATTTCAGCAATAATAAATATTCAAAATATTCTGACATTTCTTATTCCAAAGATCTTAGTAATGGAATAAATAATTTCGCCCATAATAAATATTCAAAATATTCAAGTAAATCAAGTTTTAATAATAACAATGATTGACATTTCTTATTCCAAAGATCTTAATTATGGAATAAATAATTTCTCACATAATAAATATACAAAATATTCAAATAAATAGAGTTTAAATAATAATAATGATTGAAATTTCTTATTCCAAAGATCTTAGTTATGGAATAAATAATTTCTCCCATAATAAATATTCAAAATATTCAAATAAATCAAGTTTAAATAATAATAATGATTGACATTTCTTATTACAAAGATTTTAGTTATGGAATAAATAATTTTTCCTATAATAAATATTCAAAATATTCAATTAAATCAAGTTTAAATAATAATAATGATTGACATTTCTTATTCCAAAGATCATAGTAATGGACTAGATAATTTCTCCAATATTAAATATTATAAATATTCTCATAAATCCAGTTTAAATAATAATAATTGTTGGCAATTCTTATTATAAATAATTTCAGCAATAATAAATATTCAAAATATTCTGAGATTTGTTATTCCAAAGATCTTAGTAATGGAATAAATAATTTCGCCCATAATAAATATTCAAAATATTCAAATAAATCAAGTTTAAATAATAATAATGATTGACATTTCTTATTCCAAACATCTTAGTTATGGAATAAATCATTTCTTCTATAATAAATATTTAAAATATTCTTATAAATCCAGTTTAAATAACAATAACGATTGGCATTTCTTATTCCAAAATTTTAGTAATTGAATAAATAATTTCTCGAATAATAAATATTCAAAATATTCTCATAAATCCAGTTTAAATAATAATAATGATGGACATTTCTTTTTCCAAAGATCTTAGTAATGGAATAAATAATTTCTCCCATAATAAATATTCAAATAAATCAAGTTTAAATAATATTAATGATTGAAATTTCTTATTCCAAAGATCTTAGTTATGGAATAAATAATTTCACCCATAATAAATATTAAAAATATTCAAATAAATCAAGTTTAATTAATAATAATGATTGACATTTCTTATTCCAAAGATCTTAGTTATGGAATAAATAATTTTTCCTATAATAAATATTCAAAATATTCTCATAAATCAATTTTAAATTATAATAATGATTGACATTTCTTATTCCAGGACTAGAAAATTTCTCCAATATTAAATATTATAAATATTCTCATAAATCCAGTTTAAATAATAATAATTATTGGCAATTCTTATTATAAATAATTTCAGCAATAATAAATATTCAAAATATTCTGACATTTCTTATTCCAAAGATCTTAGTAATGGAATAAATAATTTCGCCCATAATAAATATTCAAAATATTCAAGTAAATCAAGTTTTAATAATAATAATGATTGACATTTCTTATTCCAAAGATCTTAGTTATGGAATAAATAATTTTTCCTATAATAATTATTCAAAATATTCTCATAAATCCACTTTAAATAACAATAATGATTGACATTTCTTATTCACAAGATCTCAGTAATCGACTAGATAATTTCTCCAATAATAAATATTATAAATATTCTCATAAATCCAGTTTAAATAATAATAATAATTGGCAATTCTTACTATAAATAAATTCAGCAATAATAAATATTCAAAATATTCTAACATTTCTTATTCCAAAGATCTTAGTAATGGAATAAATAATTTCTATATTAACAGATATTGTAAATATTCTCATAAATCCAGTTATAAAAATAATAATAATGTTTGACATTTCTAAAGCCAAAGAATAAATAATTTCTCCCATAATAAATATACAAAATATTCTCATATATCCAGTTTAAATAATAATAATGATTTACATTTCTTATTCCAAATATCTTATTTATAGAATAAATAATTTCCCCCATAATAAATACTCAAATAAATCAAGTTTAAATAATAATAATGATTGACATTTCTTATTCCAAAGATCTTAGTTATGGAATAAATAATTTTTCCTATAATAAATATTCAAAATATTCTCATAAATCCATTTTAAATAATAATAATGATTGACATTTCTTATTCCAAAGATCATAGTAATGGACTAGATAATTTCTCCCATAATAAATATTCAAAATATTCAAATAAATCAAGTTTAAATAATAATAATGATTGACATTTCTTATTACAAAGATTTTAGTTATGGAATAAATAATTTTTCCTATAATAAATATTCAAAATATTCAATTAAATCAAGTTTAAATAATAATAATGATTGACATTTCTTATTCCAAACATCTTAGTTATGGAATAAATCATTTCTTCTATAATAAATATTTAAAATATTCTTATAAATCCAGTTTAAATAACAATAACGATTGGCATTTCTTATTCCAAAATTTTAGTAATTGAATAAATAATTTCTCGAATAATAAATATTCAAAATATTCTCATAAATCCAGTTTAAATAATAATAATGATGGACATTTCTTTTTCCAAAGATCTTAGTAATGGAATAAATAATTTCTCCCATAATAAATATTCAAATAAATCAAGTTTAAATAATATTAATGATTGAAATTTCTTATTCCAAAGATCTTAGTTATGGAATAAATAATTTCACCCTTAATAAATATTAAAAATATTCAAATAAATCATGTTTAATTAATAATAATGATTGACATTTCTTATTCCAAAGATCTTAGTTATGGAATAAATAATTTTTCCTATAATAAATATCCAAAATATTCTCATAAATCAATTTTAAATTATAATAATGATTGACATTTCTTATTCCAGGACTAGATAATTTCTCCAATATTAAATATTATAAATATTCTCATAAATTCAGTTTAAATAATAATAATGATTGGCAATTCTTATTATAAATAATTTCAGCAATAATAAATATTCAAAATATTCCGACATTTCTTATTCCAAAGATCTTAGTAATGGAATAAATTATTTCTATAGTAGCACATATTCAAAATATTCTCATAAATCCAGTTAAAAAAATAATAATAATGTTTGACATTTCTACTGCCAAAGAATACATAATTTCTCCCATAATAAATATACAAAATATTCTCATATATCCAGTTTAAATAATAATAATGATATACATTTCTTATTACAAATATCTTATTTATAGAATGATTGACATTTCTTATTCACAAGATCTTAGTAATCGACTAGATGATTTCTCCAACAATAAATATTATAAATATTCTCATAAATCCAGTTTAAATAATAATAATAATTGGCAATTCTTATTATGAATAATTTCAGCAATAATAAATATTCAAAATATTCTGACATTTCTTATTCCAAAGATCTTAGTAATGGAATAAATAATTTCTCCCATAATAAATATTCAAAATATTCAAATAAATCAAGTTTAAATAATAATAATGATTGAAATTTCTTATTCCAAAGATCTTAGTTATGGAATAAATAATTTCTTCCATAATAAATATTCAAAATATTCAAATAAATCAAGTTTAAATAATAATAATGATTGACATTTCTTATTCCAAAGATCATAGTAATGGACTAGATAATTTCTCCAATATTAAATATTATAAATATTCTCATAAATCCAGTTTAAATAATAATAATTATTGGCAATTCTTATTATAAATAATTTCAGCAATAATAAATATTCAAAATATTCTGACATTTCTTATTACAAAGATTTTAGTAATGGAATAAATAATTTCGCCCATAATAAATATTCAAAATATTCAAGTAAATCAAGTTTTAATAATAATAATTATTGACATTTCTTATTCCAAAGATCGTAGTTATGGAATAAATAATTTTTCCTATAATAATTATTCAAAATATTCTCATAAATCCACTTTAAATAATAATAATGATTGACATTTCTTATTCACAAGATCTTAGTAATCGACTAGATAATTTCTCCAATAATAAATATTATAAATATTCTCATAAATCCAGTTTAAATAATAATAATAATTGGCAATTCTTACAATAAATAAATTCAGCAATAATAAATATTCAAAATATTCTAACATTTCTTATTCCAAAGATCTTAGTAATGGAATAAATAATTTCTCCCATAATAAATCTTCAAAATATTCAAATAAATCAAGTTTAAATAATAATAATGATTGAAATTTCTTATTCCAAAGATCTTAGTTAAGGAATAAATAATTTCTCCCATAATAAATATTCAAAATATTCAAATAAATCAAGTTTAAATGATAATAATGATTGACATTTCTTATTCCAAAGATCTTAGTTATGGATTAAATAATTTTTCCTATAATAAATATTCAAAATATTCTCATAAATCCATTTTAAATAATAATAATGATTGACATTTCTTATTCCAAAGATCATAGTAATGGACTAGATAATTTCTCCAATATTAATCATTGTAAATATTCTCATAAATCCAGTTTAAATAATAATAATTATTGGCAATTCTTATTATAAATAATTTCAGCAATAATAAATATTCAAAATATTCTGACATTTCTTATTCCAAAGATCTTAGTAATGGAATAAATAATTTCGCCCATAATAAATATTCAAAATATTCAAGTAAATCAAGTTTTAATAATAACAATGATTGACATTTCTTATTCCAAAGATCTTAATTATGGAATAAATAATTTCTCACATAATAAATATACAAAATATTCAAATAAATAGAGTTTAAATAATAATAATGATTGAAATTTCTTATTCCAAAGATCTTAGTTATGGAATAAATAATTTCTCCCATAATAAATATTCAAAATATTCAAATAAATCAAGTTTAAATAATAATAATGATTGACATTTCTTATTACAAAGATTTTAGTTATGGAATAAATAATTTTTCCTATAATAAATATTCAAAATATTCAATTAAATCAAGTTTAAATAATAATAATGATTGACATTTCTTATTCCAAAGATCATAGTAATGGACTAGATAATTTCTCCAATATTAAATATTATAAATATTCTCATAAATCCAGTTTAAATAATAATAATTGTTGGCAATTCTTATTATAAATAATTTCAGCAATAATAAATATTCAAAATATTCTGAGATTTGTTATTCCAAAGATCTTAGTAATGGAATAAATAATTTCGCCCATAATAAATATTCAAAATATTCAAATAAATCAAGTTTAAATAATAATAATGATTGACATTTCTTATTCCAAACATCTTAGTTATGGAATAAATCATTTCTTCTATAATAAATATTTAAAATATTCTTATAAATCCAGTTTAAATAACAATAACGATTGGCATTTCTTATTCCAAAATTTTAGTAATTGAATAAATAATTTCTCGAATAATAAATATTCAAAATATTCTCATAAATCCAGTTTAAATAATAATAATGATGGACATTTCTTTTTCCAAAGATCTTAGTAATGGAATAAATAATTTCTCCCATAATAAATATTCAAATAAATCAAGTTTAAATAATATTAATGATTGAAATTTCTTATTCCAAAGATCTTAGTTATGGAATAAATAATTTCACCCATAATAAATATTAAAAATATTCAAATAAATCATGTTTAATTAATCAAAATATTCTCATAAATCAATTTTAAATTATAATAATGATTGACATTTCTTATTCCAGGACTAGATAATTTCTCCAATATTAAATATTATAAATATTCTCATAAATTCAGTTTAAATAATAATAATGATTGGCAATTCTTATTATAAATAATTTCAGCAATAATAAATATTCAAAATATTCCGACATTTCTTATTCCAAAGATCTTAGTAATGGAATAAATTATTTCTATAGTAGCACATATTCAAAATATTCTCATAAATCCATCCTCATAAATTCTCATCTAATATTAATCATTTCTACTGCCAAAGAATAAATAATTTCTCCCATAATAAATATACAAAATATTCTCATATATCCAGTTTAAATAATAATAATGATATACATTTCTTATTACAAATATCTTATTCATAGAATGATTGACATTTCTTATTCACAAGATCTTAGTAATCGACTAGATGATTTCTCCAACAATAAATATTATAAATATTCTCATAAATCCAGTTTAAATAATAATAATAATTGGCAATTCTTATTATGAATAATTTCAGCAATAATAAATATTCAAAATATTCTGACATTTCTTATTCCAAAGATCTTAGTAATGGAATAAATAATTTCTCCCATAATAAATATTCAAAATATTCAAATAAATCAAGTTTAAATAATAATAATGATTGAAATTTCTTATTCCAAAGATCTTAGTTATGGAATAAATAATTTCTTCCATAATAAATATTCAAAATATTCAAATAAATCAAGTTTAAATAATAATAATGATTGACATTTCTTATTCCAAAGATCATAGTAATGGACTAGATAATTTCTCCAATATTAAATATTATAAATATTCTCATAAATCCAGTTTAAATAATAATAATTATTGGCAATTCTTATTATAAATAATTTCAGCAATAATAAATATTCAAAATATTCTGACATTTCTTATTACAAAGATTTTAGTAATGGAATAAATAATTTCGCCCATAATAAATATTCAAAATATTCAAGTAAATCAAGTTTTAATAATAATAATTATTGACATTTCTTATTCCAAAGATCGTAGTTATGGAATAAATAATTTTTCCTATAATAATTATTCAAAATATTCTCATAAATCCACTTTAAATAATAATAATGATTGACATTTCTTATTCACAAGATCTTAGTAATCGACTAGATAATTTCTCCAATAATAAATATTATAAATATTCTCATAAATCCAGTTTAAATAATAATAATTATTGGCAATTCTTATTATAAATAATTTCAGCAATAATAAATATTCAAAATATTCTGACATTTCTTATTACAAAGATTTTAGTAATGGAATAAATAATTTCGCCCATAATAAATGTTCAAAATATTCAAGTAAATCAAGTTTTAATAATAACAATGATTGACATTTCTTATTCCAAAGATCTTAATTATGGAATAAATAATTTCTCACATAATAAATATACAAAATATTCAAATAAATAGAGTTTAAATAATAATAATGATTGAAATTTCTTATTCCAAAGATCTTAGTTATGGAATAAATAATTTCTCCCATAATAAATATTCAAAATATTCAAATAAATCAAGTTTAAATAATAATAATGATTGACATTTCTTATTACAAAGATTTTAGTTATGGAATAAATAATTTTTCCTATAATAAATATTCAAAATATTCAATTAAATCAAGTTTAAATAATAATAATGATTGACATTTCTTATTCCAAAGATCATAGTAATGGACTAGATAATTTCTCCAATATTAAATATAATAAATATTCTCATAAATCCAGTTTAAATAATAATAATTGTTGGCAATTCTTATTATAAATAATTTCAGCAATAATAAATATTCAAAATATTCTGAGATTTGTTATTCCAAAGATCTTAGTAATGGAATAAATAATTTCGCCCATAATAAATATTCAAAATATTCAAATAAATCAAGTTTAAATAATAATAATGATTGACATTTCTTATTCCAAACATCTTAGTTATGGAATAAATCATTTCTTCTATAATAAATATTTAAAATATTCTTATAAATCCAGTTTAAATAACAATAACGATTGGCATTTCTTATTCCAAAATTTTAGTAATTGAATAAATAATTTCTCGAATAATAAATATTCAAAATATTCTCATAAATCCAGTTTAAATAATAATAATGATGGACATTTCTTTTTCCAAAGATCTTAGTAATGGAATAAATAATTTCTCCCATAATAAATATTCAAATAAATCAAGTTTAAATAATATTAATGATTGAAATTTCTTATTCCAAAGATCTTAGTTATGGAATAAATAATTTCACCCATAATAAATATTAAAAATATTCAAATAAATCATGTTTAATTAATCAAAATATTCTCATAAATCAATTTTAAATTATAATAATGATTGACATTTCTTATTCCAGGACTAGATAATTTCTCCAATATTAAATATTATAAATATTCTCATAAATTCAGTTTAAATAATAATAATGATTGGCAATTCTTATTATAAATAATTTCAGCAATAATAAATATTCAAAATATTCCGACATTTCTTATTCCAAAGATCTTAGTAATGGAATAAATTATTTCTATAGTAGCACATATTCAAAATATTCTCATAAATCCATCCTCATAAATTCTCATCTAATATTAATCATTTCTACTGCCAAAGAATAAATAATTTCTCCCATAATAAATATACAAAATATTCTCATATATCCAGTTTAAATAATAATAATGATATACATTTCTTATTACAAATATCTTATTCATAGAATGATTGACATTTCTTATTCACAAGATCTTAGTAATCGACTAGATGATTTCTCCAACAATAAATATTATAAATATTCTCATAAATCCAGTTTAAATAATAATAATAATTGGCAATTCTTATTATGAATAATTTCAGCAATAATAAATATTCAAAATATTCTGACATTTCTTATTCCAAAGATCTTAGTAATGGAATAAATAATTTCTCCCATAATAAATATTCAAAATATTCAAATAAATCAAGTTTAAATAATAATAATGATTGAAATTTCTTATTCCAAAGATCTTAGTTAAGGAATAAATAATTTCTCCCATAATAAATATTCAAAATATTCAAATAAATCAAGTTTAAATGATAATAATGATTGACATTTCTTATTCCAAAGATCTTAGTTATGGATTAAATAATTTTTCCTATAATAAATATTCAAAATATTCTCATAAATCCATTTTAAATAATAATAATGATTGACATTTCTTATTCCAAAGATCATAGTAATGGACTAGATAATTTCTCCAATATTAAACATTGTAAATATTCTCATAAATCCAGTTTAAATAATAATAATTATTGGCAATTCTTATTATAAATAATTTCAGCAATAATAAATATTCAAAATATTCTGACATTTCTTATTCCAAAGATCTTAGTAATGGAATAAATAATTTCGCCCATAATAAATATTCAAAATATTCAAGTAAATCAAGTTTTAATAATAACAATGATTGACATTTCTTATTCCAAAGATCTTAATTATGGAATAAATAATTTCTCCCATAATAAATATACAAAATATTCAAATAAATAGAGTTTAAATAATAATAATGATTGAAATTTCTTATTCCAAAGATCTTAGTTATGGAATAAATAATTTCTCCCATAATAAATATTCAAAATATTCAAATAAATCAAGTTTAAATAATAATAATGATTGACATTTCTTATTACAAAGATTTTAGTTATGGAATAAATAATTTTTCCTATAATAAATATTCAAAATATTCAATTAAATCAAGTTTAAATAATAATAATGATTGACATTTCTTATTCCAAAGATCATAGTAATGGACTAGATAATTTCTCCAATATTAAATATTGTAAATATTCTCATAAATCCAGTTTAAATAATAATAATTGTTGGCAATTCTTATTATAAATAATTTCAGCAATAATAAATATTCAAAATATTCTGAGATTTGTTATTCCAAAGATCTTAGTAATGGAATAAATAATTTCGCCCATAATAAATATTCAAAATATTCAAATAAATCAAGTTTAAATAATAATAATGATTGACATTTCTTATTCCAAACATCTTAGTTATGGAATAAATCATTTCTTCTATAATAAATATATAAAATATTCTTATAAATCCAGTTTAAATAACAATAACCATTGGCATTTCTTATTCCAAAATTTTAGTAATTGAATAAATAATTTCTCGAATAATAAATATTCAAAATATTCTCATAAATCCAGTTTAAATAATAATAATGATGGACATTTCTTTTTCCAAAGATCTTAGTAATGGAATAAATAATTTCTCCCATAATAAATATTCAAATAAATCAAGTTTAAATAATATTAATGATTGAAATTTCTTATTCCAAAGATCTTAGTTATGGAATAAATAATTTCACCCATAATAAATATTAAAAATATTCAAATAAATCAAGTTTAATTAATAATAATGATTGACATTTCTTATTCCAAAGATCTTAGTTATGGAATAAATAATTTTTCCTATAATAAATATTCAAAATATTCTCATAAATCAATTTTAAATTATAATAATGATTGGCATTTCTTATTCCAGGACTAGAAAATTTCTCCAATATTAAATATTATAAATATTCTCATAAATCCAGTTTAAATAATAATAATTATTGGCAATTATTATTATAAATAATTTCAGCAATAATAAATATTCAAAATATTCTGACATTTCTTATTCCAAAGATCTTAGTAATGGAATAAATAATTTCGCCCATAATAAATATTCAAAATATTCAAGTAAATCAAGTTTTAATAATAATAATGATTGACATTTCTTATTCCAAAGATCTTAGTTATGGAATAAATAATTTTTCCTATAATAATTATTCAAAATATTCTCATAAATCCACTTTAAATAATAATAATGATTGACATTTCTTATTCACAAGATCTTAGTAATCGACTAGATAATTTCTCCAATAATAAATATTATAAATATTCTCATAAATCCAGTTTAAATAATAATAATAATTGGCAATTCTTACTATAAATAAATTCAGCAATAATAAATATTCAAAATATTCTAACATTTCTTATTCCAAAGATCTTAGTAATGGAATAAATAATTTCTATATTAACAGATATTGTAAATATTCTCATAAATCCAGTTATAAAAATAATAATAATGTTTGACATTTCTAATGCCAAAGAATAAATAATTTCTCCCATAATAAATATACAAAATATTCTCATATATCCAGTTTAAATAATAATAATGATTTACATTTCTTATTCCAAATATCTTATTTATAGAATAAATAATTTCCCCCATAATAAATACTCAAATAAATCAAGTTTAAATAATAATAATGATTGACATTTCTTATTCCAAAGATCTTAGTTATGGAATAAATAATTTTTCCTATAATAAATATTCAAAATATTCTCATAAATCCATTTTAAATAATAATAATGATTGACATTTCTTATTCCAAAGATCTTAGTTAAGGAATAAATAATTTCTCCCATAATAAATATTCAAAATATTCAAATAAATCAAGTTTAAATAATAATAATGATTGACATTTCTTATTCCAAAGATCTTAGTTATGGATTAAATAATTTTTCCTATAATAAATATTCAAAATATTCTCATAAATCCATTTTAAATAATAATAATGATTGACATTTCTTATTCCAAAGATCATAGTAATGGACTAGATAATTTCTCCAATATTAAACATTGTAAATATTCTCATAAATCCAGTTTAAATAATAATAATTATTGGCAATTCTTATTATAAATAATTTCAGCAATAATAAATATTCAAAATATTCTGACATTTCTTATTCCAAAGATCTTAGTAATGGAATAAATAATTTCGCCCATAATAAATATTCAAAATGTTCAAGTAAATCAAGTTTTAATAATAACAATGATTGAAATTTCTTATTCCAAAGATCTTAGTTATGGAATAAATAATTTCTCCCATAATAAATATTCAAAATATTCAAATAAATCAAGTTTAAATAATAATAATGATTGACATTTCTTATTACAAAGATTTTAGTTATGGAATAAATAATTTTTCCTATAATAAATATTCAAAATATTCAATTAAATCAAGTTTAAATAATAATAATGATTGACATTTCTTATTCCAAAGATCATAGTAATGGACTAGATAATTTCTCCAATATTAAATATTATAAATATTCTCATAAATCCAGTTTAAATAAAAATAATTATTGGCAATTCTTATTATAAATAATTTCAGCAATAATAAATATTTAAAATATTCGGACATTTCTTATTCCAAAGATCTTAGTAATGGAATAAATAATTTCGCCCATAATAAATATTCAAAATATTCAAGTAAATCAAGTTTTAATAATAATAATGATTGACATTTCTTATTCCAAAGATCTTAGTAATGGAATAAATAATTTCGCCCATAATAAATATTCAAAATATTCAAATAAATCAAGTTTAAATAATAATAATGATTGACATTTCTTATTCCAAACATCTTAGTTATGGAATAAATCATTTCTTCTATAATAAATATTTAAAATATTCTTATAAATCCAGTTTAAATAACAATAACGATTGGCATTTCTTATTCCAAAATTTTAGTAATTGAATAAATAATTTCTCGAATAATAAATATTCAAAATATTCTCATAAATCCAGTTTAAATAATAATAATGATGGACATTTCTTTTTCCAAAGATCTTAGTAATGGAATAAATAATTTCTCCCATAATAAATATTCAAATAAATCAAGTTTAAATAATATTAATGATTGAAATTTCTTATTCCAAAGATCTTAGTTATGGAATAAATAATTTCACCCATAATAAATATTAAAAATATTCAAATAAATCATGTTTAATTAATAATAATGATTGACATTTCTTATTCCAAAGATCTTAGTTATGGAATAAATAATTTTTCCTATAATAAATATTCAAAATATTCTCATAAATCAATTTTAAATTATAATAATGATTGACATTTCTTATTCCAGGACTAGATAATTTCTCCAATATTAAATATTATAAATATTCTCATAAATTCAGTTTAAATAATAATAATGATTGGCAATTCTTATTATAAATAATTTCAGCAATAATAAATATTCAAAATATTCCGACATTTCTTATTCCAAAGATCTTAGTAATGGAATAAATTATTTCTATAGTAGCACATATTCAAAATATTCTCATAAATCCAGTTAAAAAAATAATAATAATGTTTGACATTTCTACTGCCAAAGAATAAATAATTTCTCCCATAATAAATATACAAAATATTCTCATATATCCAGTTTAAATAATAATAATGATATACATTTCTTATTACAAATATCTTATTTATAGAATGATTGACATTTCTTATTCACAAGATCTTAGTAATCGACTAGATAATTTCTCCAATAATAAATATTATAAATATTCTCATAAATCCAGTTTAAATAATAATAATAATTGGCAATTCTTACTATAAATAAATTCAGCAATAATAAATATTCAAAATATTCTAACATTTCTTATTCCAAAGATCTTAGCAATGGAATAAATAATTTCTATATTATCAGATATTGTAAATATTCTCATAAATCCAGTTATAAAAATAATAATAATGTTTGACATTTCTAATGCCAAAGAATAAATAATTTCTCCCATAATAAATATCTATATATATATTACGCTAACGTACGTGGCACAGAAATCACGATTATTTGTTATTATTTAATGGCAACGCTCGAGAAACGCATCTCATTGGTTATTGTGTTAAGTCCTTTGGCAGGATTTAGGGCGATCGTTTTTTTTTTTTTTTTTTTTTTTTTTTTTTTTTTTTTTACGTTTCGCTCTTTTGATCAGGGAGATAGAGTATCCATGCTTTCGATGCAATATCATTTGCTGCAATTATGAAGTTACAAAATATCACTTTAAATGCCCGTAAAATGTCTCGGCGAATGCTTGAAAGTGAAGAAGAAGAATTCGAATCGAATCTAAATAGATTGGATCGAGAACGGCTTTAAGCGATCGACAAAATAGGCTTAATAACTGTAGCATGCACGCGTTGCTTCTGAAATCCAAATTACTGATTTAAACATTCCGGGGCAATAACTGTGGGACTTTGAGGGAAACGTGCAATTTCTGCAAAGCACTGTATTGGAAATGGGAATTGAACAGCAGAAGAAGTTTATAAAATGTTGTCATGACGTTAAAGTAATTTTGTACGGACGGGTAGTTTTGACTGTACGGATCTGCGATACAAATTTCAGGTTCATTTAAGAATATTTTTACGAGTCCAAAATAAAACCTGCTTAAACGAAAACGACCTGTGAGAAATTCCGTTTTATGCAGGTTATTTCAAATTGAACAAAGCATGATATCATTTTTTTTTTTTTTTGGGGGGGGGGGGAGGAGTTTCAACTTTTTTCCGTTTATTACAGGATTCAGTTATAAACATGCTTTACTCTATTAGAAAATAAATTTGCTGGATGGTACTTAAAAAAAATCTATATAGTAACATTTGCTTACAATTTTATTTTTATTTTTCAGTATTACAGTTTATGTTGCATTTGTAATTGCTTTTTCATCTAAAGATTTTGAATAAAAAATTAAATTATTGAAAATCTAATTAAATTTTATTTGAATTCGTCAATTAATTTGGAATAAAGAAGTTTAAAGTATGAGACATATAAAAATTAAGAAACTTAACCTGTGACTTTACACAACTTTAGAACTGAACAACAGTCGGGCCCTGGTAATTTGTACCGTCTCCACCCCCTACCCCTCTGTAAAGACCTGCTATAAAAATTTCAGATTCATTTAAGAATATTATTACGGGCCCGGGCAACGCCGGGCGGGTCAGCTAGTACAAAATATTCTCATATATCCAGTTTAAATAATAATAATGATTTACATTTCTTATTCCAAATATCTTATTTATAGAATAAATAATTTCCCCCATAATAAATACTCAAATAAATCAAGTTTAAATAATAATAATGATTGACATTTCTTATTCCAAAGATCTTAGTTATGGAATAAATAATTTTTCCTATAATAAATATTCAAAATATTCTCATAAATCCATTTTAAATAATAATAATGATTGACATTTCTTATTCCAAAGATCATAGTAATGGACTAGATAATTTCTCCAATATTAAATATTATAAATATTCTCATAAATCCAGTTTAAATAATAGTAATTATTGGCAATTCTTATTATAAATTATTTCAGCAATAATAAATATTCAAAATATTCTGAGATTTCTTATTCCAAAGATCTTAGTAATGGAATAAATAATTTCTCCCATAATAAATATTCAAAATATTCAAATAAATCAAGTTTAAATAATGATAATGATTGAAATTTCTTATTCCAAAGATCTTAGTTAAGGAATAAATAATTTCTCCCATAATAAATATTCAAAATATTCAAATAAATCAAGTTTAAATAATAATAATGATTGACATTTCTTATTCCAAAGATCTTAGTTATGGATTAAATAATTTTTCCTATAATAAATATTCAAAATATTCTCATAAATTCATTTTAAATAATAATAATGATTGACATTTCTTATTCCAAAGATCATAGTAATGGACTAGATAATTTCTCCAATATTAAACATTGTAAATATTCTCATAAATCCAGTTTAAATAATAATAATTATTGGCAATTCTTATTATAAATAATTTCAGCAATAATAAATATTCAAAATATTCTGACATTTCTTATTCCAAAGATCTTAGTAATGGAATAAATAATTTCGCCCATAATAAATATTCAAAATGTTCAAGTAAATCAAGTTTTAATAATAACAATGATTGACATTTCTTATTCCAAAGATCTTAGTTATGGAATAAATAATTTCTCCCATAATAAATATACAAAATATTCAAATAATTAGAGTTTAAATAATAATAATGATTGAAATTTCTTATTCCAAAGATCTTAGTTATGGAATAAATAATTTCTCCCATAATAAATATTCAAAATATTCAAATAAATCAAGTTTAAATAATAATAATGATTGACATTTCTTATTACAAAGATTTTAGTTATGGAATAAATAATTTTTCCTATAATAAATATTCAAAATATTCAATTAAATCAAGTTTAAATAATAATAATGATTGACATTTCTTATTCCAAAGATCATAGTAATGGACTAGATAATTTCTCCAATATTAAATATTATAAATATTCTCATAAATCCAGTTTAAATAAAAATAATTATTGGCAATTCTTATTATAAATAATTTCAGCAATAATAAATATTTAAAATATTCTGAGATTTGTTATTCCAAAGATCTTAGTAATGGAATAAATAATTTCGCCCATAATAAATATTCAAAATATTCAAATAAATCAAGTTTAAATAATAATAATGATTGACATTTCTTATTCCAAACATCTTAGTTATGGAATAAATCATTTCTTCTATAATAAATATTTAAAATATTCTTATAAATCCAGTTTAAATAACAATAACGATTGGCATTTCTTATTCCAAAATTTTAGTAATTGAATAAATAATTTCTCGAATAATAAATATTCAAAATATTCTCATAAATCCAGTTTAAATAATAATAATGATGGACATTTCTTTTTCCAAAGATCTTAGTAATGGAATAAATAATTTCTCCCATAATAAATATTCAAATAAATCAAGTTTAAATAATATTAATGATTGAAATTTCTTATTCCAAAGATCTTAGTTATGGAATAAATAATTTCACCCATAATAAATATTAAAAATATTCAAATAAATCATGTTTAATTAATAATAATGATTGACATTTCTTATTCCAAAGATCTTAGTTATGGAATAAATAATTTTTCCTATAATAAATATTCAAAATATTCTCATAAATCAATTTTAAATTATAATAATGATTGACATTTCTTATTCCAGGACTAGATAATTTCTCCAATATTAAATATTATAAATATTCTCATAAATTCAGTTTAAATAATAATAATGATTGGCAATTCTTATTATAAATTATTTCAGCAATAATAAATATTCAAAATATTCTGAGATTTCTTATTCCAAAGATCTTAGTAATGGAATAAATAATTTCTCCCATAATAAATATTCAAAATATTCAAATAAATCAAGTTTAAATAATAATAATGATTGAAATTTCTTATTCCAAAGATCTTAGTTAAGGAATAAATAATTTCTCCCATAATAAATATTCAAAATATTCAAATAAATCAAGTTTAAATAATAATAATGATTGACATTTCTTATTCCAAAGATCTTAGTTATGGATTAAATAATTTTTCCTATAATAAATATTCAAAATATTCTCATAAATCCATTTTAAATAATAATAATGATTGACATTTCTTATTCCAAAGATCATAGTAATGGACTAGATAATTTCTCCAATATTAAACATTGTAAATATTCTCATAAATCCAGTTTAAATAATAATAATTATTGGCAATTCTTATTATAAATAATTTCAGCAATAATAAATATTCAAAATATTCTGACATTTCTTATTCCAAAGATCTTAGTAATGGAATAAATAATTTCGCCCATAATAAATATTCAAAATATTCAAGTAAATCAAGTTTTAATAATAACAATGATTGACATTTCTTATTCCAAAGATCTTAGTAATGGAATAAATTATTTCTATAGTAGCACATATTCAAAATATTCTCATAAATCCAGTTAAAAAAATAATAATAATGTTTGACATTTCTACTGCCAAAGAATAAATAATTTCTCCCATAATAAATATACAAAATATTCTCATATATCCAGTTTAAATAATAATAATGATATACATTTCTTATTACAAATATCTTATTTATAGAATGATTAACATTTCTTATTCACAAGATCTTAGTAATCGACTAGATAATTTCTCCAATAATAAATATTATAAATATTCTCATAAATCCAGTTTAAATAATAATAATAATTGGCAATTCTTACTATAAATAAATTCAGCAATAATAAATATTCAAAATATTCTAACATTTCTTATTCCAAAGATCTTAGCAATGGAATAAATAATTTCTATATTAACAGATATTGTAAATATTCTCATAAATCCAGTTATAAAAATAATAATAATGTTTGACATTTCTAATGCCAAAGAATAAATAATTTCTCCCATAATAAATATACAAAATATTCTCATATATCCAGTTTAAATAATAATAATGATTTACATTTCTTATTCCAAATATCTTATTTATAGAATAAATAATTTCCCCCATAATAAATACTCAAATAAATCAAGTTTAAATAATAATAATGATTGACATTTCTTATTCCAAAGATCTTAGTTATGGAATAAATAATTTTTCCTATAATAAATATTCAAAATATTCTCATAAAGCCATTTTAAATAATAATAATGATTGACATTTCTTATTCCAAAGATCATAGTAATGGACTAGATAATTTCTCCAATATTAAATATTATAAATATTCTCATAAATCCAGTTTAAATAATAGTAATTATTGGCAATTCTTATTATAAATTATTTCAGCAATAATAAATATTCAAAATATTCTGAGATTTCTTATTCCAAAGATCTTAGTAATGGAATAAATAATTTCTCCCATAATAAATATTCAAAATATTCAAATAAATCAAGTTTAAATAATGATAATGATTGAAATTTCTTATTCCAAAGATCTTAGTTAAGGAATAAATAATTTCTCCCATAATAAATATTCAAAATATTCAAATAAATCAAGTTTAAATAATAATAATGATTGACATTTCTTATTCCAAAGATCTTAGTTATGGATTAAATAATTTTTCCTATAATAAATATTCAAAATATTCTCATAAATTCATTTTAAATAATAATAATGATTGACATTTCTTATTCCAAAGATCATAGTAATGGACTAGATAATTTCTCCAATATTAAACATTGTAAATATTCTCATAAATCCAGTTTAAATAATAATAATTATTGGCAATTCTTATTATAAATAATTTCAGCAATAATAAATATTCAAAATATTCTGACATTTCTTATTCCAAAGATCTTAGTAATGGAATAAATAATTTCGCCCATAATAAATATTCAAAATGTTCAAGTAAATCAAGTTTTAATAATAACAATGATTGACATTTCTTATTCCAAAGATCTTAGTTATGGAATAAATAATTTCTCCCATAATAAATATACAAAATATTCAAATAATTAGAGTTTAAATAATAATAATGATTGAAATTTCTTATTCCAAAGATCTTAGTTATGGAATAAATAATTTCTCCCATAATAAATATTCAAAATATTCAAATAAATCAAGTTTAAATAATAATAATGATTGACATTTCTTATTACAAAGATTTTAGTTATGGAATAAATAATTTTTCCTATAATAAATATTCAAAATATTCAATTAAATCAAGTTTAAATAATAATAATGATTGACATTTCTTATTCCAAAGATCATAGTAATGGACTAGATAATTTCTCCAATATTAAATATTATAAATATTCTCATAAATCCAGTTTAAATAAAAATAATTATTGGCAATTCTTATTATAAATAATTTCAGCAATAATAAATATTTAAAATATTCTGAGATTTGTTATTCCAAAGATCTTAGTAATGGAATAAATAATTTCGCCCATAATAAATATTCAAAATATTCAAATAAATCAAGTTTAAATAATAATAATGATTGACATTTCTTATTCCAAACATCTTAGTTATGGAATAAATCATTTCTTCTATAATAAATATTTAAAATATTCTTATAAATCCAGTTTAAATAACAATAACGATTGGCATTTCTTATTCCAAAATTTTAGTAATTGAATAAATAATTTCTCGAATAATAAATATTCAAAATATTCTCATAAATCCAGTTTAAATAATAATAATGATGGACATTTCTTTTTCCAAAGATCTTAGTAATGGAATAAATAATTTCTCCCATAATAAATATTCAAATAAATCAAGTTTAAATAATATTAATGATTGAAATTTCTTATTCCAAAGATCTTAGTTATGGAATAAATAATTTCACCCATAATAAATATTAAAAATATTCAAATAAATCATGTTTAATTAATAATAATGATTGACATTTCTTATTCCAAAGATCTTAGTTATGGAATAAATAATTTTTCCTATAATAAATATTCAAAATATTCTCATAAATCAATTTTAAATTATAATAATGATTGACATTTCTTATACCAGGACTAGATAATTTCTCCAATATTAAATATTATAAATATTCTCATAAATTCAGTTTAAATAATAATAATGATTGGCAATTCTTATTATAAATTATTTCAGCAATAATAAATATTCAAAATATTCTGAGATTTCTTATTCCAAAGATCTTAGTAATGGAATAAATAATTTCTCCCATAATAAATATTCAAAATATTCAAATAAATCAAGTTTAAATAATAATAATGATTGAAATTTCTTATTCCAAAGATCTTAGTTAAGGAATAAATAATTTCTCCCATAATAAATATTCAAAATATTCAAATAAATCAAGTTTAAATAATAATAATGATTGACATTTCTTATTCCAAAGATCTTAGTTATGGATTAAATAATTTTTCCTATAATAAATATTCAAAATATTCTCATAAATCCATTTTAAATAATAATAATGATTGACATTTCTTATTCCAAAGATCATAGTAATGGACTAGATAATTTCTCCAATATTAAACATTGTAAATATTCTCATAAATCCAGTTTAAATAATAATAATTATTGGCAATTCTTATTATAAATAATTTCAGCAATAATAAATATTCAAAATATTCTGACATTTCTTATTCCAAAGATCTTAGTAATGGAATAAATAATTTCGCCCATAATAAATATTCAAAATATTCAAGTAAATCAAGTTTTAATAATAACAATGATTGACATTTCTTATTCCAAAGATCTTAATTATGGAATAAATAATTTCTCCCATAATAAATATACAAAATATTCAAATAAATAGAGTTTAAATAATAATAATGATTGAAATTTCTTATTCCAAAGATCTTAGTTATGGAATAAATAATTTCTCCCATAATAAATATTCAAAATATTCAAATAAATCAAGTTTAAATAATAATAATGATTGACATTTCTTATTACAAAGATTTTAGTTATGGAATAAATAATTTTTCCTATAATAAATATTCAAAATATTCAATTAAATCAAGTTTAAATAATAATAATGATTGACATTTCTTATTCCAAAGATCATAGTAATGGACTAGATAATTTCTCCAATATTAAATATTATAAATATTCTCATAAATCCAGTTTAAATAAAAATAATTATTGGCAATTCTTATTATAAATAATTTCAGCAATAATAAATATTTAAAATATTCGGACATTTCTTATTCCAAAGATCTTAGTAATGGAATAAATAATTTCGCCCATAATAAATATTAAAAATATTCAAGTAAATCAAGTTTTAATAATAATAATGATTGACATTTCTTATTCCAAAGATCTTAGTTATGGAATAAATAATTTCTCCCATAATAAATATTCAAAATATTCAAATAAATCAAGTTTAAATAATAATAATGATTGACATTTCTTATTCCAAAGATCTTAGTTATGGAATAAATAATTTTTCCTATAATAAATATTCAAAATATTCTCATAAATCCATTTTAAATAATAATAATGATTGAGATTTCTTATTCTAAAGATCATAGTAATGGACTAGATAATTTCTCCAATATTAAATATTATAAATATTCTCATAAATCCAGTTTAAATAATAATAATTATTGGCAATTCTTATTATAAATAATTTCAGCAATAATAAATATTCAAAATATTCTGAGATTTGTTATTCCAAAGATCTTAGTAATGGAATAAATAATTTCGCCCATAATAAATATTCAAAATATTCAAATAAATCAAGTTTAAATAATAATAATGATTGACATTTCTTATTCCAAACATCTTAGTTATGGAATAAATCATTTCTTCTATAATAAATATTTAAAATATTCTTATAAATCCAGTTTAAATAACAATAACGATTGGCATTTCTTATTCCAAAATTTTAGTAATTGAATAAATAATTTCTCGAATAATAAATATTCAAAATATTCTCATAAATCCAGTTTAAATAATAATAATGATGGACATTTCTTTTTCCAAAGATCTTAGTAATGGAATAAATAATTTCTCCCATAATAAATATTCAAATAAATCAAGTTTAAATAATATTAATGATTGAAATTTCTTATTCCAAAGATCTTAGTTATGGAATAAATAATTTCACCCATAATAAATATTAAAAATATTCAAATAAATCAAGTTTAATTAATAATAATGATTGACATTTCTTATTCCAAAGATCTTAGTTATGGAATAAATAATTTTTCCTATAATAAATATTCAAAATATTCTCATAAATCAATTTTAAATTATAATAATGATTGACATTTCTTATTCCAGGACTAGAAAATTTCTCCAATATTAAATATTATAAATATTCTCATAAATCCAGTTTAAATAATAATAATGATTGGCAATTCTTATTATAAATAATTTCAGCAATAATAAATATTCAAAATATTCTGACATTTCTTATTCCAAAGATCTCAGTAATGGAATAAATAATTTCTATAGTAGCATATATTCAAAATATTCTCATAAATCCAGTTAAAAAAATAATAATAATGTTTGACATTTCTACTGCCAAAGAATAAATAATTTCTCCCATAATAAATATACAAAATATTCTCATATATCCAGTTTAAATAATAATAATGATATACATTTCTTATTACAAATATCTTATTTATAGAATAAATAATTTCCCCCATAATAAATATCCAAAATATTCAAATAAATCAAGTTTAAATAATAATAATGATTGACATTTCTTATTCCAAAGATCTTAGTTATGGAATAAATAACTTTTCCTATAATAAATATTCAAAATATTCTCATAAATCCATTTTAAATAATAATAATGATTGACAATTCTTATTCCAAAGATCATAGTAATGGAGTAGATAATTTCTACAATATTAAATATTATAAATATTCTCATAAATCCAGTTTAAATAATAATAATTATTGGCAATTCTTATTATAAATAATTTCAGCAATAATAAATATTCAAAATATTCTGACATTTCTTATTCCAAAGATCTTAGTAATGGAATAAATATTTTCGCCCATAATAAATATTAAAAATATTCAAATAAATCAAGTTTAAATAATAATAATTATTGACATTTCTTATTCCAAAAATCTTAGTTATGGAATAAATAATTTTTCCTATAATAAATATTTAAAATATTCTCATAAATCCATTTTAAATAATAATAATGACTGACATTTCTTATTCCAAAGATCATAGTAATGGACTAGATAATTTCTCCAATATTAAATATTATAAATATTCTCATAAATCCAGTTTAAATAATAATAATTACTGGCAATTCTTATTATAAATAATTTCAGCAATAATAAATATTCAAAATATTCTGACATTTCTTATTCCAAATATCTTAGTAATGGAATAAATAATTTCGCCCATAATAAATATTCAAAATATTCAAGTAAATCAAGTTTTAATAATAATAATGTTTGAAATTTCTTATTCCAAAGATCTTAGTTATGGAATAAACAATTTTTCCTATAATAAATATTCAAAATATTCTCATAAATCCATTTTAAATAGTAATAATGATTGACATTTCTTATTCCAAAGATCTTCGTAATGGACTAGATAATTTCTCCAATAATAAATATTGTAAATATTCTCATAAATACAGTTTAAATAATAATAATGATTGGCGACTCTTATTATAAATAATTTCAGCAATAATAAATATTCAAAATATTCTGACATTCCTTATTCCAAAGATCTTAGTAATGGAATAAATAATTTCTATAATAACAGATATTGTAAATATTCTCATAAATCCAGTTAAAAAAATAATAATAATGTTTGACATTTCTAATGCCAAAGAATAAATAATTTCTCCCATAATAAATATACAAAATATTCTCATATATCCAGTTTAAATAATAATAATGATTTACATTTCTTATTCCAAATATCTTATTTATAGAATAAATAATTTCCCCCATAATAAATACTCAAATAAATCAAGTTTAAATAATAATAATGATTGACATTTCTTATTCCAAAGATCTTAGTTATGGAATAAATAATTTTTCCTATAATAATTATTCAAAATATTCTCATAAATCCACTTTAAATAATAATAATGATTGACATTTCTTATTCACAAGATCTTAGTAATCGACTAGATAATTTCTCCAATAATAAATATTATAAATATTCTCATAAATCCAGTTTAAATAATAATAATAATTGGCAATTCTTACTATAAATAAATTCAGCAATAATAAATATTCAAAATATTCTGACATTTCTTATTCCAAAGATCTTAGTAATGGAATAAATAATTTCTATAGTAACAGATATTGTAAATATTCTCATAAATCCAGTTAAAAAAATAATAATAATGTTTGACATTTCTAATGCCAAAGAATAAATAATTTCTCCCATAATAAATATACAAAATATTCTCATATATCCAGTTTAAATAATAATAATGATTTACATTTCTTATTCCAAATATCTTATTTATAGAATAAATAATATCCCCCATAATAAATACTCAAATAAATCAAGTTTAAATAATAATAATGATTGACATTTCTTATTCCAAAGATCTTAGTTATGGAATAAATAATTTTTCCTATAATAAATATTCAAAATATTCTCATAAATCCATTTTAAATAATAATAATGATTGACATTTCCTATTCTAAAGATCATAGTAATGGACTAGATAATTTCTCCAATATTAAATATTATAAATATTCTCATAAATCCAGTTTAAATAATAATAATTATTGGCAATTCTTATTATAAATAATTTCAGCAATAATAAATATTCAAAATATTCTGAGATTTGTTATTCCAAAGATCTTAGTAATGGAATAAATAATTTCGCCCATAATAAATATTCAAAATATTTAAATAAATCAAGTTTAAATAATAATAATGATTGACATTTCTTATTCCAAACATCTTAGTTATGGAATAAATCATTTCTTCTATAATAAATATTTAAAATATTCTTATAAATCCAGTTTAAATAACAATAACGATTGGCATTTCTTATTCCAAAATTTTAGTAATTGAATAAATAATTTCTCGAATAATAAATATTCAAAATATTCTCATAAATCCAGTTTAAATAATAATAATGATGGACATTTCTTTTTCCAAAGATCTTAGTAATGGAATAAATAATTTCTCCCATAATAAATATTCAAATAAATCAAGTTTAAATAATATTAATGATTGAAATTTCTTATTCCAAAGATCTTAGTTATGGAATAAATAATTTCACCCATAATAAATATTAAAAATATTCAAATAAATCAAGTTTAATTAATAATAATGATTGACATTTCTTATTCCAAAGATCTTAGTTATGGAATAAATAATTTTTCCTATAATAAATATTCAAAATATTCTCATAAATCAATTTTAAATTATAATAATGATTGACATTTCTTATTCCAGGACTAGAAAATTTCTCCAATATTAAATATTATAAATATTCTCATAAATCCAGTTTAAATAATAATAATGATTGGCAATTCTTATTATAAATAATTTCAGCAATAATAAATATTCAAAATATTCTGACATTTCTTATTCCAAAGATCTTAGTAATGGAATAAATAATTTCTATAGTAGCATATATTCAAAATATTCTCATAAATCCAGTTAAAAAAATAATAATAATGTTTGACATTTCTACTGCCAAAGAATAAATAATTTCTCCCATAATAAATATACAAAATATTCTCATATATCCAGTTTAAATAATAATAATGATATACATTTCTTATTACAAATATCTTATTTATAGAATAAATAATTTCCCCCATAATAAATATCCAAAATATTCAAATAAATCAAGTTTAAATAATAATAATGATTGACATTTCTTATTCCAAAGATCTTAGTTATGGAATAAATAATTTTTCCTATAATAAATATTCAAAATATACTCATAAATCCATTTTAAATAATAATAATGATTGACATTTCTTATTCACAAGATCTTAGTAATCGACTAGATGATTTCTCCAACAATAAATGTTATAAATATTCTCATAAATCCAGTTTAAATAATAATAATATCTGGCAATTCTTATTATGAATAATTTCAGCAATAATAAATATTCAAAATATTCTGACATTTCTTATTCCAAAGATCTTAGTAATGGAATAAATAATTTCTCCCATAATAAATATTCAAAATATTCAAATAAATCAAGTTTAAATAATAATAATGATTGACATTTCTTATTCCAAAAATCTTAGTTATGGAATAAATAATTTTTCCTAAAATAAATATTTAAAATATTCTCATAAATCCATTTTAAATAATAATAATGACTGACATTTCTTATTCCAAAGATCATAGTAATGGACTAGATAATTTCTCCAATATTAAATATTATAAATATTCTCATAAATCCAGTTTAAATAATAATAATTACTGGCAATTCTTATTATAAATAATTTCAGCAATAATAAATATTCAAAATATTCTGACATTTCTTATTCCAAAGATCTTAGTAATGGAATAAATAATTTCGCCCATAATAAATATTCAAAATATTCAAGTAAAACAAGTTTTAATAATAATAATGATTGACATTTCTTATTCCAAAGATCTTAGTTATGGAATAAATAATTTTTCCTATAATAAATATTCAAAATATTCTCATAAATCCATTTTAAATAGTAATAATGATTGACATTTCTTATTCCAAAGATCTTCGTAATGGACTAGATAATTTCTCCAATAATAAATATTGTAAATATTCTCATAAATACAGTTTAAATAATAATAATGATTGGCGACTCTTATTATAAATAATTTCAGCAATAATAAATATTCAAAATATTCTGACATTTCTTATTCCAAAGATCTTAGTAATGGAATAAATAATTTCTATAATAACAGATATTGTAAATATTCTCATAAATCCAGTTAAAAAAATAATAATAATGTTTGACATTTCTAATGCCAAAGAATAAATAATTTCTCCCATAATAAATATACAAAATATTCTCATATATCCAGTTTAAATAATAATAATGATTTACATTTCTTATTCCAAATATCTTATTTATAGAATAAATAATTTCCCCCATAATAAATACTCAAATAAATCAAGTTTAAATGATAATAATGATTGACATTTCTTATTCCAAAGATCTTAGTTATGGAATAAATAATTTTTCCTATAATAAATATTCAAAATATTCTCATAAATCCATTTTAAATAATAATAATGATTGACATTTCTTATTCCAAAGATCATAGTAATGGACTAGATATTTCTCCAATATTAAATATTATAAATATTCTCATAAATCCAGTTTAAATAATAGTAATTATCGGCAATTCTTATTATAAATTATTTCAGCAATAATAAATATTCAAAATATTCTGATATTTCTTATTCCAAAGATCTTAGTAATGGAATAAATAATTTCTCCCATAATAAATATTCAAAATATTCAAGTAAATCAAGTTTAAATAATAATAATGATTGAAATTTCTTATTCCAAAGATCTTAGTTAAGGAATAAATAATTTCTCCCATAATAAATATTCAAAATATTCAAATAAATCAAGTTTAAATAATAATAATGATTGACATTTCTTATTCCAAAGATCTTAGTTATGGATTAAATAATTTTTCCTATAATAAATATTCAAAATATTCTCATAAATCCATTTTAAATAATAATAATGATTGACATTTCTTATTCCAAAGATCATAGTAATGGACTAGATAATTTCTCCAATATTAAATATTATAAATATTCTCATAAATCCAGTTTAAATAATAGTAATTATTGGCAATTCTTATTATAAATAATTTCAGCAATAATAAATATTCAAAATATTCTGACATTTCTTATTCCAAAGATCTTAGTAATGGAATAAATAATTTCGCCCATAATAAATATTCAAAATATTCAAGTAAATCAAGTTTTAATAATAACAATGATTGACATTTCTTATTCCAAAGATCTTAGTTATGGAATAAATAATTTCTCCCATAATAAATATACAAAATATTCAAATAAATAGAGTTTAAATAATAATAATGATTGAAATTTCTTATACCAAAGATCTTAGTTATGGAATAAATAATTTCTCCCATAATAAATATTCAAAATATTCAAATAAATCAAGTTTAAATAATAATAATGATTGACATTTCTTATTACAAAGATTTTAGTTATGGAATAAATAATTTTTCCTATAATAAATATTCAAAATATTCAAATAAATCAAGTTTAAATAATAATAATGATTGACATTTCTTATTCCAAACATCTTAGTTATGGAATAAATCATTTCTTCTATAATAAATATTTAAAATATTCTTATAAATCCAGTTTAAATAACAATAACGATTGGCATTTCTTATTCCAAAATTTTAGTAATTGAATAAATAATTTCCCGAATAATAAATATTCAAAATATTCTCATAAATCCAGTTTAAATAATAATAATGATGAACATTTCTTTTTCCAAAGATCTTAGTAATGGAATAAATAATTTCTCCCATAATAAATATTCAAATAAATCAAGTTTAAATAATATTAATGATTGAAATTTCTTATTCCAAAGATCTTAGTTATGGAATAAATAATTTCACCCATAATAAATATTAAAAATATTCAAATAAATCAAGTTTAATTAATAATAATGATTGACATTTCTTATTCCAAAGATCTTAGTTATGGAATAAATAATTTTTCCTATAATAAATATTCAAAATATTCTCATAAATCAATTTTAAATTATAATAATTATTGACATTTCTTATTCCAAGACTAGAAAATTTCTCCAATATTAAATATTATAAATATTCTCATAAATCCAGTTTAAATAATAATAATGATTGGCAATTCTTATTATAAATAATTTCAGCAATAATAAATATTCAAAATATTCTGACATTTCTTATTCCAAAGATCTCAGTAATGGAATAAATAATTTCTATAGTAGCATATATTCAAAATATTCTCATAAATCCAGTTAAAAAAATAATAATAATGTTTGACATTTCTACTGCCAAAGAATAAATAATTTCTCCCATAATAAATATACAAAATATTCTCATATATCCAGTTTAAATAATAATAATGATATACATTTCTTATTACAAATATCTTATTTATAGAATAAATAATTTCCCCCATAATAAATATCCAAAATATTCAAATAAATCAAGTTTAAATAATAATAATGATTGACATTTCTTATTCCAAAGATCTTAGTTATGGAATAAATAACTTTTCCTATAATAAATATTCAAAATATTCTCATAAATCCATTTTAAATAATAATAATGACTGACATTTCTTATTCCAAAGATCATAGTAATGGACTAGATAATTTCTCCAATATTAAATATTATAAATATTCTCATAAATCCAGTTTAAATAATAATAATTACTGGCAATTCTTATTATAAATAATTTCAGCAATAATAAATATTCAAAATATTCTGACATTTCTTATTCCAAAGATCTTAGTAATGGAATAAATAATTTCGCCCATAATAAATATTCAAAATATTCAAGTAAATCAAGTTTTAATAATAATAATGATTGACATTTCTTATTCCAAAGATCTTAGTTATGGAATAAATAATTTTTCCTATAATAAATATTCAAAATATTCTCATAAATCCATTTTAAATAGTAATAATGATTGACATTTCTTATTCCAAAGATCTTCGTAATGGACTAGATAATTTCTCCAATAATAAATATTGTAAATATTCTCATAAATACAGTTTAAATAATAATAATGATTGGCGACTCTTATTATAAATAATTTCAGCAATAATAAATATTCAAAATATTCTGACATTTCTTATTCCAAAGATCTTAGTAATGGAATAAATAATTTCTATAATAACAGATATTGTAAATATTCTCATAAATCCAGTTAAAAAAATAATAATAATGTTTGACATTTCTAATGCCAAAGAATAAATAATTTCTCCCATAATAAATATACAAAATATTCTCATATATCCAGTTTAAATAATAATAATGATTTACATTTCTTATTCCAAATATCTTATTTATAGAATAAATAATTTCCCCCATAATAAATACTCAAATAAATCAAGTTTAAATGATAATAATGATTGACATTTCTTATTCCAAAGATCTTAGTTATGGAATAAATAATTTTTCCTATAATAAATATTCAAAATATTCTCATAAATCCATTTTAAATAATAATAATGATTGACATTTCTTATTCCAAAGATCATAGTAATGGACTAGATATTTCTCCAATATTAAATATTATAAATATTCTCATAAATCCAGTTTAAATAATAGTAATTATCGGCAATTCTTATTATAAATTATTTCAGCAATAATAAATATTCAAAATATTCTGATATTTCTTATTCCAAAGATCTTAGTAATGGAATAAATAATTTCTCCCATAATAAATATTCAAAATATTCAAGTAAATCAAGTTTAAATAATAATAATGATTGAAATTTCTTATTCCAAAGATCTTAGTTAAGGAATAAATAATTTCTCCCATAATAAATATTCAAAATATTCAAATAAATCAAGTTTAAATAATAATAATGATTGACATTTCTTATTCCAAAGATCTTAGTTATGGATTAAATAATTTTTCCTATAATAAATATTCAAAATATTCTCATAAATCCATTTTAAATAATAATAATGATTGACATTTCTTATTCCAAAGATCATAGTAATGGACTAGATAATTTCTCCAATATTAAATATTATAAATATTCTCATAAATCCAGTTTAAATAATAGTAATTATTGGCAATTCTTATTATAAATAATTTCAGCAATAATAAATATTCAAAATATTCTGACATTTCTTATTCCAAAGATGTTAGTAATGGAATAAATAATTTCGCCCATAATAAATATTCAAAATATTCAAGTAAATCAAGTTTTAATAATAACAATGATTGACATTTCTTATTCCAAAGATCTTAGTTATGGAATAAATAATTTCTCCCATAATAAATATACAAAATATTCAAATAAATAGAGTTTAAATAATAATAATGATTGAAATTTCTTATACCAAAGATCTTAGTTATGGAATAAATAATTTCTCCCATAATAAATATTCAAAATATTCAAATAAATCAAGTTTAAATAATAATAATGATTGACATTTCTTATTACAAAGATTTTAGTTATGGAATAAATAATTTTTCCTATAATAAATATTCAAAATATTCAAATAAATCAAGTTTAAATAATAATAATGATTGACATTTCTTATTCCAAACATCTTAGTTATGGAATAAATCATTTCTTCTATAATAAATATTTAAAATATTCTTATAAATCCAGTTTAAATAACAATAACGATTGGCATTTCTTATTCCAAAATTTTAGTAATTGAATAAATAAATTCCCGAATAATAAATATTCAAAATATTCTCATAAATCCAGTTTAAATAATAATAATGATGAACATTTCTTTTTCCAAAGATCTTAGTAATGGAATAAATAATTTCTCCCATAATAAATATTCAAATAAATCAAGTTTAAATAATATTAATGATTGAAATTTCTTATTCCAAAGATCTTAGTTATGGAATAAATAATTTCACCCATAATAAATATTAAAAATATTCAAATAAATCAAGTTTAATTAATAATAATGATTGACATTTCTTATTCCAAAGATCTTAGTTATGGAATAAATAATTTTTCCTATAATAAATATTCAAAATATTCTCATAAATCAATTTTAAATTATAATAATGATTGACATTTCTTATTCCAAGACTAGAAAATTTCTCCAATATTAAATATTATAAATATTCTCATAAATCCAGTTTAAATAATAATAATGATTGGCAATTCTTATTATAAATAATTTCAGCAATAATAAATATTCAAAATATTCTGACATTTCTTATTCCAAAGATCTCAGTAATGGAATAAATAATTTCTATAGTAGCATATATTCAAAATATTCTCATAAATCCAGTTAAAAAAATAATAATAATGTTTGACATTTCTACTGCCAAAGAATAAATAATTTCTCCCATAATAAATATACAAAATATTCTCATATATCCAGTTTAAATAATAATAATGATATACATTTCTTATTACAAATATCTTATTTATAGAATAAATAATTTCCCCCATAATAAATATCCAAAATATTCAAATAAATCAAGTTTAAATAATAATAATGATTGACATTTCTTATCCCAAAGATCTTAGTTATGGAATAAATAACTTTTCCTATAATAAATATTCAAAATATTCTCATAAATCCATTTTAAATAATAATAATGATTGACATTTCTTATTCACAAGATCTTAGTAATCGACTAGATGATTTCTCCAACAATAAATATTATAAATATTCTCATAAATCCAGTTTAAATAATAATAATAATTGGCAATTCTTATTATGAATAATTTCAGCAATAATAAATATTCAAAATATTCTGACATTTCTTATTCCAAAGATCTTAGTAATGGAATAAATAATTTCTCCCATAATAAATATTCAAAATATTCAAATAAATTAAGTTTAAATAATAATAATGATTGAAATTTCTTATTCCAAAGATCTTAGTTATGGAATAAATAATTTCTTCCATAATAAATATTCAAAATATTCAAATAAATCAAGTTTAAATAATAATAATGATTGACATTTCTTATTCCAAAGATCTTAGTTATGGATTAAATAATTTTTCCTATAATAAATATTCAAAATATTCTCATAAATCCATTTTAAATAATAATAATGATTGACAATTCTTATTCCAAAGATCATAGTAATGGAGTAGATAATTTCTACAATATTAAATATTATAAATATTCTCATAAATCCAGTTTAAATAATAATAATTATTGGCAATTCTTATTATAAATAATTTCAGCAATAATAAATATTCAAAATATTCTGACATTTCTTATTCCAAAGATCTTAGTAATGGAATAAATATTTTCGCCCATAATAAATATTAAAAATATTCAAATAAATCAAGTTTAAATAATAATAATTATTGACATTTCTTATTCCAAAAATCTTAGTTATGGAATAAATAATTTTTCCTATAATAAATATTTAAAATATTCTCATAAATCCATTTTAAATAATAATAATGACTGACATTTCTTATTCCAAAGATCATAGTAATGGACTAGATAATTTCTCCAATATTAAATATTATAAATATTCTCA